>CM065384.1:20845000-21017500 GCA_033060915.1 Euryodendron excelsum | reverse complement strand
TTATGTAAATTATAATTTATACCTCTAATGAATTATAATTGCACTCCCTGTTATACTAGGAATTATATTTCGAGCTCCATATTTTTAAACGCTTATTTATCTCCCCACGTTAAGATTATAGATACCCGTCTATTAAATTAAATTATTGACAATTAAATTTAATAGATTTATTTAATTCCTTGAGATCTTCCACTTAACTTATTTGATATGTCGGATTCATAATCGAACTGCAGAGTTTGACATAATCAAAACTTATAAGCTTCTTCAAAAGGGTATCATCAATTCTTATACCGAGACGTGGATTCCATCAATAATTAATATTTACCATACACTTAATGTTATTGTCTAACTCATTGAGTTTATTGACCCACAAAGAATCTCTCTCTTCTGTGAATCAAAACAATAAACACTACATGCATGTGTCTATTTATTATATTAGGATTAAGAGTATAAACACTTATAATAATGATGAGGTATTAATTATTTTATATAATCAGTATAAAAACAATTACCTCAACATGGTCCTGTTCAATACACACAAAGTGTACTAGTGTAAGGAGTTAGAACTATACCGTTCTCCATAGTCAAGATAGACCTATTAAAACCTTGTGCTGCAGTCCTACTAATGGTGTGTCCAGTTCCATCTAAGACTGTGAACGATAAGCTTATATTTTTCATAAAAACCGATGATCTGATTTTCGGTGTGTAAGCCGTATTTTACACACCAAATCATCTACTATATAGAATAAGAGACACACGTGCATAATCATTAAATAAATAATGCAATGCAACCATTGCTCACACAGATTCTCATTAAAATGGAATAACCAATTTATTAATAAATACTAAAGTCAATATACAAAGCATATATTTTAGTATAAATCCTTAACAGTAATGACTTATACTCGAATGAAATCTCATGAAATGTGAACTTCTGATCAAATAGGACTTTCTATAGTTATGACTTAGCCAAGAGGTATAAGGTAGGGAGAAAGGAAGGAAAAAAGAATTCAAAACATGTATGATCAAGGTATGTAATGATCAATGAATACAAACTTTCAATTTTCCTTTTTCATTTGATGATGTTTTCCTTCTATTCTTTTTTTTTTTCTTCTCTTTGTTTCACTTTTCTTAAACATCCAACCTCTCTATTTTCTTTCTCTTGTTGTACTTCCTTTCCTTTACTTCCTTTGCAAACTTTTCTCTTTTCCTTTTTCTTCACATTGCAAACATGTCACCCTCCTTTTTACTTTTTAAATGAACTTTCCACGAGTGAAGATACTTGTGTTTGAAAGTCATAAGGATTATTTCAACAATGATACAATTTTAGTAAGGATCACTTAAGCAAATAGTCAAAAAGGGTCCAAGAGACGAAAATCAACAAGAAAATCTATGGCTCAAAGAAAGAAATGATGGCCTAGAATCATTTCCTAAGTACAGAAAAGTGGAATGCAAAGGAATATAAGTGTCAACAACTTCAATCAATATCTAACATAGGAATCAAGAACAAGCATAATGAAGCTATTAAAAGATCGGAAGGTGAACAACTTAACCTTCAGTAAATATATTCACTCCGAAAAATGAAAATGGCTCTAAAGCTTATAAGGTAAAATCTCCACTTTATCGCGCCTAGATTTTTCGCACTCGAGGAATACTCACACAAGTGGGAAAAATACTGTACTCTCTCGTTAGAACTCAACCTCCTAGAAGAATGAGTACGACTAGGTTTGAATTGAAAATTAATTTAAATAAAAGGCTTTTAGAAAAGATTTGGAGTCGCCACCTAACTTGATTAAGGTGAGTTAGGTCACCTAAAAACTAAACATAATCCGAAGACTACACTTAGAGTTTTTGAAAACGATTTTGAAAATACCTCCTCAAGAGAGGGTTTTTAAGAAAATAGGTTGTTTGACAACCTTTGAAAAATATTTAAGGCCTTTTTTAAAATAAACTCCATTTTGGTCTTTGAAAACAGTGATTCTAGGTTCAGAGGTTGGTTATATGTAGGGAAGATGCACTAAGCCATCACCCTACCCCGCCCTTTCGGTATCTACATGCCAATCTACCCTAGATTCACCTATGAGAGTCTTCAACTAACTAATGTTCAATCCTATTCACTTTAGAAAACAATGTTTAAAAGGACGTGATGCATTATATGCAAGTGCAAGAAAAGAGAGTTGGAAAATAGATTTGGAAATAGATTTGAGAAGAAAGAGATAGAAGTTTGAAATTGGAAAGAAGGTTTTGGAAATTGAAATTGAAGATTGAAAATAGATTTTTAGAATTAGAAATTGGAAATAGAACATAGAATTGGAAACTTGAAGAAGATTGTAGAATTAGAGATTTGAAAGAAGTTGTGGAAATAAAAATTTAAAAAATGTTGTGACTGTACCCATAAGGGTTGCCTACGTATCTTTTTGGAGGAATCAAGTCAGTCGTAGTTTGGACAAGAGTCCGATTGAAAATAGAAGAATTGATTTGGAAAAGAGTTGAAGTAGGAATTCGAATTCAAATTGGAAGAGTAGGAAATTTGGACTTTGATTGGAAGATTTGAAAAGATTGATTTTGAAAGACTTGGTTTTAGGAAACCTAGACTTAGGAAAGACTTGAGACTTAGAAAAGATTTGACTCAAACGTTGGACTTGGAAAGATTAGAAAAGACTAGATTTAGGAAAGATTCGAATTAGGGAAGTTTCAAATTAGGAAAGTGTCATTTTAAGAAAGTTTTCAAAATAGGAAAGTTTCAACTTAAGAAAGATTTCAATTTAGGAAAGTTTTGACTTAGGAAAGTTATGAATTATGAAAGCTTTGAAGTTGGAAAGTTTGAATTTAGAAATATTTTGAATTAGGAAAGTTTCAAATTCAGAAAGTTTTGGAATTAGGAAATTTTTGAAAAAGGAAAGGTTTCACTTTAGGAAAATTTCGATTTAAGAAAGCTTTAACTTAAGAAAGTTTCAAATTTAGAAAGTTTTGGATTTGAAAAAATTTGAAATTTAGAAAGTTTAGGATTTAGAAAGTTTTAAAATTTTGAGTTTTAGAAAATCTTGAGATTAGGAAAGTTTCGAGTTTAAGAAAGATTTGAAAACTTAGATTTGGAAAGTTAAGATTTGAAAAGGAGTAGAATTAGAAAAGAGTTGAATTAGGAAAGATGTGGAAGTTGAGTTTTAAAATTTAGGAAAGATTTTTATATTCAAATTTTAGAAACTTAAGATTTAAGAAAGTAGAAGATTAGGAAGGATTTGAATTAGAAAAGATTTGGATTAAGAAGGGATTGGATTTTGTTTCTAAAAGAGAAGATTTGATTTTGTTTCCAAAAACGGAGGATTGGATCTAGTTTCCTAAACGAGAGATTGGATTTGATTTTCTAAAGGGAAGATTTGATTTGACAAAGATTTGGAAAGGGAGGTTTTAGAAACCCTAGATTTGGAAGTGTATAGTTTTGACGTAGAAAATAGGTTTTAGAAGTATGTATAGTTTTGATGTAGAAAACAAGAGGTTTTGGAAACCTAGGTTTTAAGGCAAGATTGAAAATCATATTTTTGGGAAGGAAAATTAGGGTTTTCTAATTGTTGGCTTCAAGGCTTAACTTGGACTCTAAGGAAAAAGTTTTTCGGAAAGTGAGTTTTTGGAAACGAAGATTTTTAGAAGGCAATCCTAGGGAGGAATTTCTAGAAAGAAGATTTTGGAGAGAGAGTTTTTGGAAAGAAATCTTAGTGAGGAGTTTTTAAAAAGTGAATTTGAATAGAGTTTTAGGAAGGAAGTTTTTAGAAAGTAAAACTTTGAGAGAGTTTTGGAAACAAAATTTTGGATGAAGCTTTTAGGAAAGAGTGTTTAGGAAAGCGAATTTTGAGGAGAGTGTTTTGGAAAGGAGTTTGAAAAGAGAAGTTTTGAGAAATAGATTTTTGGAAAGAGTTTTTAGAAAACAATTTTGGAAAGAAGAGTTCTTAGAAAGCATATTGAAAAAAAGAATTTTAGAAAGAGAGACTTTTAAAAAGAGAGTTTTTTTTTTTGGAAAGTATAAAAATGTCTCACTTTCCTAAAACGATTCTAACCATAAGAAGGTTAGAACTACTTTAAGAAAGTAGTTTTGAAAATAATAAGGAGTTGAAAAGACAGACCATATCGGTCACTTTAAATGTAACACTTTCCTAAAGCAATCCTAGCTATGGAAAGGCTAGAATCATCCTCGGATTGTGATTTTGAAAACAAGTTTTGAAAAAGGAGATTTTGATGCAATTTTGAAAACAAGTTTAACGCAAGTTTTGAAAACGAGTTTGAAAACAACTTTTGGAAGAATGCAAGATAATGATATGCACAATGCAAATTGGGGTCGTGAACATACAAGGTTAAGGCTTTACCACATAATCAAGGGGGCCGAACCCACGTGGTCTCCGGTTAGACTAAAAGAAAGCCCCCAACACGGTGACCCTCCAATAGTCTAATCCTACACATGGACCAGGAGTCCCCTTGTTTCAAGCATGCAAAGAGGGGGGGGGGGGGAAAGAGATGGGGGATTAAAATAGAGAAAACCCAAGTGGGTTAGGAGAGAGAAGAAAGAGGGGGGAAGTGCGGAAATTTAAATAAGAAGCCTACCTTGTGTCTTCTTTATTTTGCTTAGCTTTGCGCACTTTGCTTTGCTTGTCTTGCTTCAATCTTCACTTCAATCTTCAAGAGTTCGTCTTCAATATTCAAACTTTCAGATTGCAACCCTTCAAGTCTTCAAAGGAGGGTTGGAGGCTAGTGTATAAGTGTATGAGAGTGTATAGGAGTGTATAGGAGACTAGGGTTTAGCTAAGGTTTGGAAAACCTAAAGAAGCTAGGGTTTTGGGAGTGTACGAGCTCTGTATATCGAGAATTAGGGTTTTTAGATTGAGTTTGCAGACCTTTTTCAAGCTGGAGGAGATTCTGTATTTATAGAGAGAGGAATGCACTGGCGCCTGTTGTAGTGGCGCCAGGCCAAAAATTACACTAGCGCCACTAGGAGTGGCGCCAGGCCATTTTTTGGCTTGGCGCCACTACTAGTGGCACCAGCCATTTAGGAAATATTTAAGGTCAGCAAACAACGTATCTTTAGAAGATTTGGGCGCCTGTACTAGTGACTACCATGTAATTTTTAGCTTGGCTTCACTTGGAGTGACTCTAGAAAGTCCGGAGATGAATTGTAGGGCTCGGGAATGACCCAAAGAGCCAAAAAGGGACAGAAATCCTTGGAATAATGTCTCGGGGACAAAGGACTTGAAAAATGATGACAGGATTTGTTAGAAGGGTTAACTGAGCCATTAGGGGCAAAACGGTCAACTGGGCCAGAAAGCTGCCGGGATGGTCCCGGAATGTCCTAGAAAAAGACTTAAGATTTGGAAATATTATTTAGAATGTTCGCAAAGGCTTCCGGTTTGATAACCAGAGCCGGTGTGGTCGGAAAAAGCGACCGGCCCACCAAGGGCAAAACGGTCATTTTACACTGGATTTTCCGGAATTGACTCGGAATGATCTAGAAAGATAAAGGTCGAGAATACTATAAAAAGCATTCTCAGGAGATCATCGGTTTGATACCTAGAGCCGGTGTGGTCGGAAAAGGCGACCGACCCACCAATGGCAAAACGGTCAATTCGCATCGGGTTTGCTGGAACTGACTCGGAATGATTCGAAAAGATAAAGAAAGTTCAAGAATACTATAATAAGCATTCTAAAAAATTTACCGGTTTGATACCCAGAGCCGGTGTGGTCCCCGGGGCATTCGGATGCCTAGGGGCAAAAAAGTCATCTTGACTAGAAAGTCTCGGAATTGGTCCGAAATTGACTAGAAGGCATCTAATCATGCCGGATTGCCTTTAAGACAATCTTGGATGGTTGGACTTACCGTTTTGAGGATTCAAATGTGTTCTAGAGAAAAGTGTCGGAAATGGCCCTAGGGGCAGTTTGGTCATTTTTCACCGAAGTGGGCTAGCAGGCACTGGTGTTGACCTAGGTTTTGAGTGTTTCCACCACTCTGACGGCGGTCGGGTGATATAGGGGTTTGTTGGCAATTCCCTATATCGACTTGTTTGCGAGTATTTCCACTACTCTGATAGTTGCGATGTTTACGAGTATTTTCGCTACTCTAACGGTTCGCGATCATTCCCGAGACTGCCTGATCTCGAGAAGCTGCTAAAGGGACTTAGCGCCTGAGAATCAATTTCCTCGAAAGGCGTGCCTAAACGGACATTTCTGCATTGGCAGGCTAACAGGAGCCAAAGGTGGACCGTTTTACCATCTAGGGGACTTGGGGTCTCGTCTTGGTCGATAGGTTTAAAGGGACTTACTGTTACGAAGAGATTTTCTTCGAAAAACGTGTCGGACCGTCTCAAGGAATCAACTGTCTCGAGAGAGGAATTGGAATTGGACTTGGAAAGGGGACTTACCCTATTCAGAAAGACGTGCCTAATTTGGAATTGGAAAGGGGACTTACCGTCTTTGAAAAGACGTGCCTGATTTGGAATTGGAAATGGAACTTACTGTCTTTGAAAAAACGTGCCTGATTTGAAATTGAAAAGGGGACTTACTGTCTTCGAAAAGACGTACCTAATTTGGAATTAGACCAAACAATGTCCCCAAGGGCATTTTGGTCCTTTTGCCTCTATTTGGGCTCGACGGGGCCCACGAAGCGATGAATTGGTGGGATTAGACTTAGAAAGTTGATTTTGACTGGAATACATCCATATTGACTTGAGTACAAGTCTGGACGGACCGTAGACTGCCGAGCGGTCAAAAATGGGGTGCTTACACACTTTTATAAGGATAAGAATGCACAAGGTTGCAACACCTGATGCCATATAGCATGAGTGTACACAAAAGTGTAATCCTTAATCTTATGCATTTATGATGCAATCTTACAATGCATTAGGATAAAAAGACAAATTGACAATTGAGCTCAAGTTTGAATCAATGCATAATACTAGATCTTCTAAACCGAGATTTCATTTTACAATTATTGATATGGTCCTCACAACATAATCCTCAACACATCCACCAGTAGTAATGAAAAGATCAATCAAGATGAAAGAATGTGTTAAGAATCAAAATACTACATCCATAAGATACTCAAACCTCTACTAAAGCTCTCAAGTAGTTGAAAGGTAGCCATACTATATAATATCTGAGACTAATCCATCAATTGCAAAGAGGTTTGAAATATAACCCAAGAAAGTATACCATGAAGCTTAAAACTATATCCACTATGTTAAAAGCAGATGTTTAGATACATGAGATGAAATGAAATGCAACATACAATATAGTGTCTAAACTCTATTTACCCTAAGAAGTCATCATCCTCTGGAGGTGGTAGGGGCGGCTATCTCCCTAGATGTGTAATAATCTCCTCCAAGAATCGAGTCTAACGCTGTTGTTGCTGCTGCTCTCTAAATATAGCCATCTACTTTATGTATCCCTTCTGTCACTTGCATATCGGCAAATTGCTGCTGAAGATGAACAATCGCCTCAATCTGCTGCACAATAACCTGACTCTACTGCTGCAGCGTTTTGTAAATCATCTAGAGTGTGGGACCCTGCTGAGCTACCTAATCTACCTGAGGCTTCTCCTATGTTGGTTGCTCCACTCCCTGCAATTGCTCTTGTGTTGGCTAAACATTATTGTATACTTGCCATTGCCCTGCAGAATGGAGCTTGGAAGACCTATCAAACGATAGCATAAAACTCATCTTGATTACATCTAGTGATGCAACTTCTCAAGCTCTCTTAATGATGGATGTCAGAAAACATCCAAAAGATATGCTTCCTAAGGTGGTGGTGACACGTGTATCTGCGAACAACACTATAAATATGAAATGTGATAGATCAATAATCTTGCTTATCCCTATAACCCATATAAGCATAGCCTGAAATTGACAGACCTCAGTGACTCTAAACGATGGGAAGGATGGAATGGCAAGTGAATACAAAGAGGGGTCGATATCTAAGAGTCGACACCCTCTTCGCAACTTGCAAAGCAAGCCACTGCTCATCTAGGCGACATACCTTAGTAGCTATGAAAAGGAAATTAGGAATCCCTACATCTGCACCTGAGTATGTATACTAGGGTTTAGCTACCCCAGGGATGTGAAAGAACTTAGCAATTAGACCTGGTGTGATCTCGATGACATGCCTCTTATCCCATGATCGAATAACCTCATGCCCGGTAGTGTACATATATACTGACCTTGAAAACTGTCCAAACCAAGCCATCCGAACTCGGCCGCGCAACCGAACGGGGTCTAGAATAGTGCTCGAGGATCCATTGCCCCTCTAAGACGGAGCCTCTCCGGTTCTAGACAGTTTGATAGGCATTAGACGCCTCTATACTATTGAATCTCTCCATATCATAAGTTGGTGTTAGCACCTTGTCCCCTACCTTTACTAGCTGTACCCCATCCTCTACCCGCCATAATCGTGTAAGAAGTGTGAAAATGACCTAAGAATCTACCCTCGACCTCTAAGAATAGAAATAAGGCAATGACAAAGAGAACTCTAAAGGAATACCTAAGAATGCATGCAATGCAAGGGCTTGAGAGGTGGGGTCGTCAGTCGGTGATTGTACTCTAAAAATGCAATCTACATGCCTTAATTAGTTTCTTGTTAGACTTAGAGTATGACTAATTATGTAGTTTAGCTCTAATTCATTTCTAACTTTGTTTATTGCATGCAAACAAGAATCCATGCTTAAAATGGACAAAATCGGGTAAAAATGGAAAAGATTGTTTAAATGATTAACACAAGACATTCAAACGCATGACCTCAGCACATGTCAGCCGTTCAAACGGTGGATCTTGGGTTCGAACGGTTGGCAAGAATGTTCGAACGCTGCGTCAAATGGACTTAAGCGTCAGAAACTTCAGAGAGATGTTTTCATCATTCGAATCAAGTCAGAAGCCCATTCGAGAGATTCATAGAGCTATTCACCACGTTCGAGCAGGTGTTTAAACGGTGGTCAAGTCCATTGGAATGGTTCGCATAAATCAGGATTTTTAAGTCTATCAAAGCTATGGTTGAAGTTATTTTTAGGGTTAGCTTTTATTATTACGTTCTTCTAGATCTTAGCAGTAGTTTTTCCTAGTTTCCTAGTTCTTCTACTTAGTTTTCAATATATTTCTCCAATTCCTGTATGCAAGCACCCCATTTTTACTCGCTTGGTAATCTCCGGCCCGACCGGACTCACATTCAAACCAACACAGGCACATTCAAGTCTAAATCAGCTTTCCAAACTCAATCTAGTTAATCAATCGCTTTGTGGACCTACCAGGCCTAATAAAAGGCAAAATGACCAAAATGCCCTTGCGGCATTGCTCGATCCATTTTCAATTGGCACATCTTCCTAAAGACGGTAAGTTCCTGTTTCAACCTTAAATTCTAATTCCAATTCCAATCCAGACCAACCAAACATAATTCGACACATCTTTCAAGAAATCTGATCCTTTAGATGGTTAATCCATCTAGTTTGGCATGTTTACTGAGAAAACTCCTTGGAATGGAAAATCCTTCCAAACCTGTTGACCAGGATAGGACCTAAGTCTCCAAGATAGTAGAACAGTTCACTTTTTCAATGTAGAATGTCTATTATTCAGCACGTCTTTAGAGAAAATTTATCCCTCAGACAATAAGTCCATCTAGTAACTTCCCAAGATCAGGCAGTCTCTGGAATGAACGCACAACCTCAGAATGAAGGAAACACTCACAAAAATCAGAATCCTCAGAGTGGCACAAACATTCATAAATTGTTCGACATTGGGAATTACCAACAAAACTCCTATGTCATTGGACCGAACACGTCTCTTGGCTGTTGTAAGCACCTCATTTTTGCCCACTCAGCAATCTCCGGCCCGACTGGGCTCATTTTCACACATCACACGCATATTCAGACTCTAACCTGACTTCTAAACTCCAATTTTGTCCACCGGTGGCTTCCCGGGCCTGTAAGGCCCACTTGAAGCTAAATGACCATTTTGCCCCTAGGCATCCAAAAGCCCCGGGAACCACACCTGCTATGGGTATCAAACCAGTAACCTCCTAAGAATGCTTCTCATAGTATTCCCGACCTTCCATTATCTTTCCAGATTATTCCGAGTCAGTTCTAGCAAACCTAGTGCGAAATGACCATTTTGCCCTTGGTGAGCTGGTCGCCTTTTCCGACCACACCAGCTCTGGGTATCAAACCGGTAACCTTTGGGAATATTCTAAATAATGTTTCTAAATCTCAAGTCTTCTTCCGGGACATTCTAAGTTCGTCCCAGCAGCTTTCCGGTCCGGTTGACCGTTTTGCCCCTAATGACCCGGTCAACCCTTCTAACAAATCTTGTCATTATTTTTCAAGTCCTTTGTCCCCAAGACATTATTCTAAGGGTTCCTGTCCCTTTTCGACTCTCCAGGTCATTCCCGGCCCCTTCAATTCATCCCCGGACCTTCCGGAGTCACTCCTAGTGAAGCTAGGTTAAAAATTACATGGTAGTCATTAGTACAGGAGCTTAAATCTTCTAAAGATATGTTGCTTGCTAACCTTAAATATTTCCTAAATGGCTGGCGCCACTCTTAATGGTGGCTTGGCGCCACCGCAACAGGCGCCAATGCATTCCTCTGTCTATAAATACAGAGCCTCCTCCAGCGTGAAAGAGGTCCGCAAACTCAGTCTGAAAACCCTAATATTTGATATACAGAGCTCGTAGCCTCCCTAAACCCTAGCCTCCTATACACTTATACACACTCCTATACACTTATACACTAGCCTCAATCCTCCATTGAAGACTTGAAGTGTTACAACTCGAAGCTTTGAAGATCAAAGACAAGCCCTCAAAGATCAAGACTGAAGTGAAGCGAAGACCGAAGACCGAAGAAAAGCAAAGCGCGCTAAACCAAGCGAAGTAAACAAGACATACGGTAGCCTTTCTCTTTAAGTTTCTACACTTCCCCCCTCCTTCTCTCTCCTAACCCACTTGGGTTTTCTTCTATTTTAATCCCCCATCTTCTTCCCCCTCTTCTTGCATACTTGAAACAAGGGAATTTTCAGTCCATATGTAGGATTAGGCTATTGGAGAGTCATCGTGTCGGGGGTTTTCTTTTAGTCTAACCAGAGACCATGCTGGTTCGGCCCCTTGATTATATGGTGAAGCCTTTAACCTTGTATGTTCATGACCCCAATTTGCATTGTGCATATTATTATCTTGCATTCCTCTAAAATTCGTTTTCAAACTCGTTTTCAAAGCTTGCATTGACATTGTTTTCAAAATTGCATCAAAATCTTCTTTTTCAAAACTTGTTTTCAAAACCACAATCCTAAGGTGATTCTAGCCTTTTCATGGCTAGGGTTGCTTTAGAAAAATGTTACATTTAAAGTGACCAATATGGTCCATATTTTCAAAACATTGTTGTTTTCAAAACCACTATCTTAAAGTGGTTCTAACCTTCTTATAGTTAGAATCGCTTAAGGAAAGTGAGATATTTTATATACTTTCTAAAAACTCTCTTTTCAAATCCCTCCTTCTAAAAACCTATTTTTCAACATATTTTTCAAAAACTCTCTCCAATCTCGTTTCCAAAATTGCTTTCAGAAGTTCCCTCCAAAAATCTATTTTTCAAAAACTCCTTTTCAACTTCTTTCTAAAACACTCTCTTCAAAATTCATTTCCTAAAAACACTCCCTAGGTTTCCTTCTTAGAAAAATCTCTTCCTAAATCTCTTTCCTAAAAATCTCTTTCTAAAAACTCCTCACTAGGATTTCTTTTCAAAAACTTTCTCTTTTCGAAATTCACTTTCTAGAAACTTCTCTCTAGGATTTCTTTCCAAAAACTCTCTTTTCTCAAATTCGCTTTCTAAAAACTCATTCCAAAATCTTCCTTCTAGAAACTCCTCTCTAAGATTTCCTTCCAAAAATCTCTCTTTCTAAAAATTCACTTTCCAAAAATTTCTTCCCTTAGAGCCTAAGTTAAACCCTAGAACCTATAATTAGGAAACCTTAATTTTCCTCCCCAAAAGCATGATTTCCAATCCCTTACTTTGGCCTCAAAACCTAGGTTTCCAAAACCTCTTGTTTTCTACATCAAAACTATGTATATTTCCAAAACCTCTTTTCTACGTCGAAATTATAGTTTTCTCAAAACTAGGATTTCCAAAACTCCATCTTTCCAAATTCATGCCAAATCCAATCTCCCCTTGAGGAAGCCCAATCCAATCTTCCCTTTAGGAAACCAAACCCAATCTTCCCATTTAGGAAACTAGATCTTATCCTCCGTTTTTGGAAACGAAATCAAAACATCTCTTTTTAGAAACAAAATCTAATCCTTGTTTTAGGAAATAGGAATCTCAATCCTTCCAAACCCAAATCTTTCCTAATTCAAATCCTTCATAATCTCCTACTTTCCTAAACCTTAAGTTTTCAAAACTTGCACTTTTAAATATTTCCTTAAACTTTAAACTTCCAAATCCTTCTTAATCTTAACTTTCCCTAATTCTAACCTTCCCTAAATTCCATAACTTTCCAAATCTTAACTTTTCAAATCTAAATCTTCCAATCTTTCTTAAGTTCAAATCTTTCCAATTCTCTAAACTTTCTTAAATTTAAATCTTTCTAAAATTCTAAACTTCCTAAATCTCAAATCCTTCCAAACCCAAAACTTTCTAAATTCGAAACTTTCTTAAGTTGAAACTTTCTAAATTCTAAACATTTCCAACTTTCAA
The DNA here is from genome assembly GCA_033060915.1 of Euryodendron excelsum. NCBI lineage: Eukaryota > Viridiplantae > Streptophyta > Magnoliopsida > Ericales > Pentaphylacaceae > Euryodendron > Euryodendron excelsum. Next base: position 21,004,801 of record CM065384.1, on the reverse strand, counting down.
AACTTCCTAATTTCAAAACATTCTAAATTCAAAACTTTCCTATTTCGAAACCTTTCCTAATTCGAAACCTTTCTTAAAATGAAACTTTTCTAATTCCAAACCTTTCTTAAAATGAGATTTTCCTAATTCGAAACTTTCCTAAACCAAGACTTTCCTAAAATGGCACTTTCTTATTTTGAAACTTTCCTAAATCAGACCTTTCCTAATTTGAACCCTTCCTAAATCCAATCCTTCTTCGATCTTCCAAGTTCAACACTCGAGTCGAATCTTTCCTAAGTCTCAAGTCATTCTTAAGTCTAGGTTTCCTAAAACCAAGCTTTCCGAAGTCAAATCCTTTCAAATCTTCCAATCAGAATCTCTTTCTTCCAATCACACCTTCTATTTTCAATTAGACTATTGTCCGAACTACGACTGACCTGATTTCTCAAAAATGATACGTAGGCAACCCTCATGGGTGCGGTCACAACCTTTTTCAATCTCCAATTTCACAACTTTTTCCAACTTCCAATTGTAAATTTTTATTTTCAAATCTCTATTTCCAATTTCTAAGCTTTCCAATTTCAAATCTATCTTTTCAAATCTCTTTCTAAAAACAAATCAAGTTCTTTTCAAATCTATTTCTATATCTATTTTTCAACTTCCTTTTCTTGCACTTGTATGTCATATATCATGTCTTTTTAAACATTCTTTTTCAAAGTGAATAGGATTAAACATTTGTTAGTTGAAGACTCTCATAGGTGAATCTAAGGTAAATAGACATATAGGTATCGCAAGGGCAGGGTAGGGTGATGGCTTAGTGCGTCTTCCCTACGTATAACCAACCTCCGAACCTAGAATCACTGTTTTCAAAGACCAAAATAGAGTTTATTTTCAAAAAGGGCCTAAATATTTTCCAAAGGTTGCTAAACAACCCATTTTCTTAAAAACCTTCTCTTGAGGAAGTATTTTGAAAATTGTTTTCAAAAACCCTAAGTGTAGTCTTCGGATTATGCTTAGTTTTTAGGTGACCTAACTCGCCTTAATCAAGTTAGGTGGCGACTCTAAATGTTTTCCAAGAGCCGTTTATTCAAATCTATTTTCAATTCAAATATAGTCGCGCTCATTCTTCTAGGAGGGTGAGTTCTAACGAGAGAGTACAGTGTTTTTCCCGCTTATGTGTGTATTCCTCGAGTGCAAAAAATCTGGGCGAGACAGCTGGCAACTCCGCTGGGGACACTTAGAGGGTTAGGTCATTGTCATGTCTCTTTACCATTCACCCATATAGAGTCTTCAATTAACTTGTTCAATCCTATTCACTTTAAATTTTCAAAACCAAATTTTCAAAATTGTTTTAAAAAAACATGCATTTATCTATATTATCTTGTATTAAGTTTGCCATCCACATACTAACTCTTGCATCTTTGTTTTGTAGGTGCGCTTTTGGTTTAAATTTTAACTGTCATGTATGAATGTGATGAACAGGATGAATAGGAGTTGTAGGGCTCTTTCCTCCGCTTTCAAAAATTCGCATACACACTGCATGTGCACCTGCATTCTGCCTACTTGCATTTTACCCTGATATGTCCTTTCTAGTTAGAAAGGGGGAACGGTATATTGGTTATGGGCAAGATGCTGTGTCAATTTCTTCGCCTACGGCCTTTTGATGGTTCCCCCGCTCGGATCACCAACCGATCATGGCACCACCTCGAGGAGTGGGTCTAGGTTTGAAGATCTGGGGACCGAGCCTTTTTAGGACGCATTAGTCAACCCTCAACCTCATGCTCATATAGACACCATGCATAGCCGAACCTCTGCCGGATATAAGACACACACACCGTTTTCCAAAACCATGGAGGAAAGGGCAACTGCTCTTATTTTCATTTGTACTTGTCTATTCTTGTTGTTATAATTATTGTATTCTTACTGTTATAATGACTGTCTAACTGCTCATACATGCATATGTACTTCAACTGTACTCTCTCTCCTTATACTCTTTGCATATTCATGTTCATGCATTCAATATCTTATGTCAAGACAAGAGTTCCAAGTAACTCAAGTCACTGCATTCTCATGCATGTGATCAACCCAAAGAGAGTGACACCTAGTTCACTCTCCTATGCATTAAACCTACCCAAACCCTAAGGGTTCCCACGTTAACCCTAAGGAATCATTGCATACATTTTAAGTCATTCCATTAAAAGGGGCCCTAATCCCGCTATGCTCATGGAGATAGGGTTGCCAAGAAGACAAGGGGCAATCGATCAACAAGGTCTCTTCCCGGCCTCCTCGACATCAAATCCAACGAAGGCGAATCTGAAGACTTAAGAGTAGTTTAGGGTCTCATTTTTAAAATTAGATAGGTGGAACTCCTAATGGAAAATGTTCCCCTCCCCCTATTAAAATGTATTTCATTTCTTTTTCTTTATCTTAAACCCAAAGTTAAATGTATTTTCTTTATTTTTCGCGAATGAATGGATGGATGAATGCATGACTAGCCAAAGGTTCCCACTTGACGGTAAAGTATCTGCATACAGGGGCAAATCGCCTATCTCCAAAAGTGTGCCAAACACATTATGATTAGTTTCCCTCTTGAGTAGGGGCATCCTTAGGGCATGCATTGCATAGAATTCTTGAAAAACCAAAAACTAACTTGCGATTTATGTCGTTGTTTTTCTACTTCCTTCTGTTTCTTTCATAGAAATTACCCTACATTGAGTCAACATTGCTCCCAAGAAAAGTTAACATCCACCTAGGGATCCCATTGTCACTCGGCCAAGAGCATCACTTATGGCTGCCAATCCTGAGGAGTCACCTGAAGTCTTTTGAGAAGAGGTCAATGAAATGAGGGGTAAGATTGATGAGATGTTTAAACTTGTCCAAACCTTAGCCATAAAGGATACTACTGCAATCCCGCCGTCATCCATGACTTCATCTAAGGACCCTGAACCCGCCAACCCGAGGATCGTGCTTTAATCTGACAATGCTGGGAGGAACAAGGAAGATGCCAAAGGGATCAACACTGAAGAACAAGAAACTATGTTGCTTTCACATGCCGTATAGAGGACTTCCCTAGATCCTCTTAGTTTGAAATTCCAAGGCCTAGAGGATTCACTATGAAGTCTCCACGGCCATGACAGTTATGGGTCTACTTTCTACGATGAGCTCCACTTCTTTCCAAATCACCCGAGACCTACTAAGTTCAAAATGCCCGACTTCCAGAGGTATGACGGCACTAGTGACCCTATCGCTTATCTTCGCCTGTATGTCGGGGCACTGAGTGGTTATGGCAACAATCTGAAGCTCCTCATGCAACTGTTCCAACATAGTCTCACTGGGTCTGCTTTGCAGTGGTTTGCCCGTCTAGACCTAAAGAGAATCAGCACTTGGATTGAGCTGGTCAACGCATTTAAAGTCCAATATCGCCACAACATAGACCTCACTTCTAACTGTTGGTCCTTGATGGCAATGAGTAAAGGAGATAAAGAATGCTTCAAAAGCTATACCCTTAGATGGAGAGAAGCAGCGGCACAAGTCAATCCCCCTTTAGAAGATAAGGAATATATTCAACTGTTTGTACATACCTTCTCCGGCATATATTATGAAAAGCTCTGCACGAGTGTTGGGAGAAACTTCTCTGAGCTTATCATGCAAGGGGAAATGATAGAAAATGGCCTAAAAATTGGAAGGATCGTTGACCCCTATACTAAAGAAGTTTCTACAAGCTTAGTAAGGAAGGTGCCCACAGCATCGAAAATGGGCCGAAATGAGGGAGAAGTGTCAGCCATCTTGTCTGCTCAACCACTGCAATGTCACCCCCAATACCAATCTTAGGCCCCCGTAGCTACTCAAGCACCTACTCCCGGGCCCAACACAGCCCAACAACATCTCAACCCCAACAAGAAGGCCCATCGACCTCGCGCCTTTTTCCCTCTAACTTGCACCCAAACAAAAGCTTATCATGACCTCTTACAAGCCAACCTTCTGACCCTCATACCTGCTCCACCATTGCCAAATCCTTTACCCTCTACTTTCGACCCGACCCTTGTTTGTGAGTACCATTTTGGAAGACAAGGGCATGACACTGAGCATTGTCTCTTCCTGAAGCACAAGATACAAGATTTGATCGACGCTGGAGTCATTGCCACCTAGAGGAGGAACCACGTGATAAAGCATAGAAGAAATTGGTGCGATTCCAGGCCTCTCTAGAGGGTTTTTTTTCAAAGTGCAATGAAAAGGGAAGTTTCTATAAAATTCATCTATTTTCTTTTCATCTCTCTATTTCTTGCATATCTTCTTTAAATGAACATTGCATGCCATGTAATCGTATTTCTAAATGAAAATAGGTAGTTCCCAGTTTATCCCCTTTGTCTCATACTCCTGATGATTGTTGCATTTAAGGATTCTTTCCTATTCAGTAATGAGTTGACTTGAAGGTTAGGATAGCATGGGCAACTGTCGCGCCCAGATTTTTCGCACTCAAGGAATACTCACTCAAGCGGGAAAAACACTATACTCTCTCGTTAAAACTCACCCTCCTAGAAGAATGAGTGCGACTAGGTTTGAATTGAAAACAGGTTTGAATAAAGGGCTTTTGAAAAAGATTCAGAGTCGCCACCTAACTTGATCAAGGTGAGTTAGGTCACCTAAAAACTAAGAATAATCCGAAGACTACACTTAGGGTTTTTGAAAAACGATTTTGAAAAATACCACCTCAAGAGAGGGTTTTTACGAAAAATAGGTTGTTTGGCAACCTTTGGAAAACATTTAGCCCTTTTTAGAAAAATGACTCCTTTTTGGTCTTTCGAAAACAGTGATCTAGGTTTGGAGGTTGGTTACGTGTAGGGAAGACGCACTAAGCTATCACCCTACCCCGCTCTTTCGGTACCTACATGTCAATCTACCCTAAATTCACCTATGAGAGTCTTGAAATAACAAATGGTCGATCCTATTCACTTTAGAAAAACAATGTTTGAAAAATATGATGCATGATATGCAAGTGCAAGATAAGAGAATTGGAAAATAGAAATTGATTTGAAAAGAAATTGACTTGATTTGAAAATAGATTTGAAGAAATAGAATTGAAATTGAAAAGTTTGAAAATTGAAAGTAGAAGTTTGAAAATAAGAATTTTGGAATTTTGAAAATAGATTGGAATTTGAGATTTGAAAAGATTTTGGAAACCGCACCCATGAGGGTGGAATTGAAAGTTTGAAAAGTATTGTGACCGTACCTATGAAGGTTGCCTACGTATCCCTTTGGGGTAATCAGGTCAGTCGTAGTTCAGACCGGAGTCCGATTGAAAAGGGATTGATTTGAAGAGAGAGATTGGATTGGAAGAAAGAGATTGAATTGAAAATTGGATTTGCTTTGAGATTAGAAAAAGAGATTGGAAATTGAAATTGGAAAGATTGGACTTTGATTTGAAAAGATTGATTTTGGAAAGACTTGGTTTTGGAAAGATGGAGGTTTAGGAAACCTAGACTTAGGAAAAGGTAGGAGACCTAGGAAAGACTTGAGAATTTAAGAAAGATTGGATTTAGGAAAGGTTTGAATTAGGAAAGGCCCAATTTAGGAAAGTTTCGAACTTGGAAAGTTTCATCTTTGGAAAGTTCCGAGTTGTGAATTAGGAAAGTTTTGGTCTAGGAAAGTTTCAACTTAGGAAAGTTTTAAATTAGGAAAGTTTAAAATTAGGAAAGTTTTCAAATTAGGAGAGTTTTGAAATTAAGAAAGTTTTCAAATTAGGAAAGTTTTGAATTAAGAAAATTTTGAATTTAGAAATGTTTGAAAAAGGGAAGTTTTGATTTTGGAAAGTTTTGAAAACAAGTTTTGAAAATACGAAAGTTTCGTTTTGGAAAAGTTTGAAAAAGGAAAGTTTTCAGTTTAGGAAATGTTTGAATTAAGAAAGTTTTCAACTTAAGAAAGTCTTGAATTAAGAAAGTTTTGAATTTAGAAAAGTTTTAGATTTGAAAAGATTTTGAAGTTTTGGAAAGTTTAGAATTTGGAAAGATTTAGATTTAGAAAGATTCAACTTAAGAAAGTTTCAAATTTAGGAAGCTTAGAATTTTAGAAAGATTTGAAATTTAGAAAGTTTAGGATTTAGAAAGTTTTAGGGTTTTAGGAAATCTTGAAATTAGGAAAGGTTTGAGTTTAGGAAGAGTTTGAAAACTTGAATTTGGAAAGTTAAGATTTGGAAAGGGGGGGTTAAATTAGAAAAGGGTTGAATTAGGAAAGATTTGAAAGTTGAGTTTTAAAACTTAGGAAAGATTCTTATGTTCAAGTTTTGGAAACTTAAGATTTAGGAAAGTAGAAGTTTGGGAAGGATTTGAATTAGAAAAGAATTGGATTTTGAAACTTAAGGAAAGGTTTAAAGTTTAGGTTTAGGAAACTTATGGTTTAGGAAGGAATTAAATTAGGAAAGGTTTGGACTAGGAAGGGATTGGATTTGGTTTCTAAAAGAAAAGATTTGATTTTGTTTCCAAAAACGGAGGATGGGATTTAATTTCCTAAACGAGGAGATTGGATTTGGTTTCCTAAAGGGAAGATAGGATTTGGAAAGGGAGATTCTAGAAACCCTAGCTTTGGAAAATCGTAGTTTTAACGTAGAAAATAGGTTTTGGAAACGTGTATCGTTCGAATGTGAAAACAAGGGGTTTTGGAAACCTAGGTTTGGGGCAAAGTTTGAAAACCATGTTTTTGGAAAGAAAATTTAGGGTTTCCTAATTGTGGGTTCTAGGGCTTGACTTGGGCTCTAAGGAAAGAGTTTTTGGAAAGTGCGTTTTTGGACACGAAAGTTTTCTAGAAGGGAATCCTAGGGAGAAGTTTCGAGAGGGAAACTTTTTTGGAAAGTAAATTTGAAGAGAGTTTTTGGAAAGAGATTTTAAAGAAAGGGAGTTTTTGGAAAGCATGTTTTTAGAGACGTAGATTTTAGAAGGAAAATCCTAAAGGGGAATTTCTAGAAGGAAGATTTTGGAAAGAGAGTTTTTTAGAAAAATTTTTGGAAGAGGTTGTTGGAGAGAGTTTTTAGGAAGGTGAATTTAGGGAGTGTTCTTAGAAAGAGATTTTAAAGAGAAGGAGTTTTGGAAAGTTTGAAAAAGGGAATTTTGAAAAATAGATTTTGGAAGGGAGTTTTTAAAAACAATTTTAGAGAGGAGAGTTTTAGGAAAGTATAAAAACATCTCACTTTCCTAAAGCGATTCTAGCCATAAGAAGGCTAGAACCACTTTTAAGAAAGTGGTTTTGAAAACAAGGTTTGAAAATATAGACCAAATGGTCACTTTTAATATGACACTTTCCTAAAGCAACCTTAGCCATGGAAAGGCTAGAATCACCCTAAAATTGTGGTTTTGAAAACAAGTTTTTGAAAAAGAGATTTTGATGCAATTTTGAAAAACAAGTTTGAAAACAGTTTTGAAAACAACTTTGAAAACGAGTTTTGAAAGATGCGAGATTATGATATGCACAATGCAATTTGGGGTCGTGAACATACAAGGTTAAGGCTTCACCACATAATCAAGGGGGCCGGACGCACGTGGTCTTTGGTTAGACTAGAAGAAAGCCCCCCGACACGGTGACTCTCCCATAGTCCAATCCTACACATGGACCGGGAATCCCCTTGTTTCAAGCATGCAAAGAAAGGGCGGGAAAGAGATGAGGGATTAAAATAGAGAAAACCCAAGTGGGTTGGAGAGAGAAGAGAGAGGGGGGGAAGTGCGGAAATTTAAATAGAAAGCCTACCTTGTTTCTTGTTTATTTTGCACGCCGTGCAGTCTTCGGTCTTCGGTCTTTGGTCTTGATCTTCACCCTCAGTCTTCAAGGATTGTCTTCAAGCTTTGAATGGCTGCTCTTCAAGTCTTGAGAGAGTGGTTGAAGGCTAGTGTATGAGTGTATAGGGGTGTGTATGAGTGTATAGGAGGCTAGGGTTTGTGTATAGTGGCTAGGGTTTGGAAAACCTAGGGAGGCTAAGGTTTTTGGAGGTGCTTGAGCTCTGTGTATCGAATTGTGTGATTTCTAGGTTAAGTTTGCAGACCCTTTTCACGTTGATCAAGGCTCTGTATTTATAGAAGTTGGACAAGCCTGGCGCCTGTTGTAGTGGCGCCAGGGCAAAATTTATATTGGCGCCACTAGCAGTGGCGCCAGACCATTTTTTGGCTTGGCGCCACTGCTAGTGGCACCAGCCATTTAGGAAACAATTAAGGTCGGCAAACAACGTATCTTTGACTAGATTTGGGCGCCTGTATTAGTGACTACCATGTAAACTTTAGCCTGGCTTCACTAAGAGTGACTCCGGAAAGTCCGGGAATGATTTGAAGGAGCCGGGAGTGACCCGAAAGGCCGGAAAGGAGCAGGAACACTTAAAATAGTGTCCTGGAGGTATTTGACTTGAAAAGTGAGGATTGGATGTGTCGGAAAGGTTGACCGAGCCTTTAGGGGCAAAACGGTCAACCGGACCGGAAAACTGCCGGGACAGACTCAAACTGTCCCGGAAGAAAACTTGGGATCTGGAAACATTATTTAGAATGTTCCCAGAGGTTGCTGGTTTGATACCCAGAGCCGGTGTGATCGAAAATGGAGACCGGCCCACCAGGGGCAAAACGGTCATTTTGTACCGGGTTTGCCGGAACTGACTCGGAATGGTTCGGAAAGGTAAAAGAAGGTCGAGAACGCTATAAAAAGTATTCTCGGGACATTACCGGTTTGATACCCATAGCCGGTGTGGTTCTCGGGGCGTTCGGATGCCTAGGGGCAAAATGGTCATCTTGACCGAAAAGTCTCGAAAAAGGTCCTAAGGGTAATCTGGTCATTTTTCACCGAAGTGAGCTAACAAACATGGGTATTAACCTAGGTTTTGAGTGTTTCCGCCACTCAGATGGGGTTAAGTATTTCCGCTACTCGGATGGGGTTGAGTATTTCCGCTACTCGGACGGGGTTGACGATTTGAGAGTATTTCCGCTACTCGGACGGGGTTGATGATTTGAGAGTATTTCCGCTACTCTAATGGCTTTGTGAGTATTTCCGCTACTCTAACGGTTCTGTGAGTATTTCCGCTACTCTAACGGTTTTGTGAGTAGTTTTGCTACTCGGACCGTCTCGAGGAATAAACTGTCTCGAGAGAGGGATTGGAAAGGGGTCTTACCGTCTCCGAAGAGACGTGCCTGGATTAGAACCGTCTCGAGGAATAAACTGTCTCGAGAGAGGGATTGGAAAGGGGTCTTACCGACTCCGAAGAGACGTGCCTGGGTTTTGAGTGTTTCCGCCACTCTAACGGTGTGAGTGTTTCCGCCACTCTGACGGTTTGGTGAGTGTTTCCGCCACTCTGACGGTTTTGTGAGTGCTTCCGCCACTCTGACGGTTTTGTGAGTGTTTCCGCCACTCTGACGGTTTTGTGAGTAGTTTTGCTACTCGGACCGTCTCGAGGAATAAACTGTCTCGAGAGAGGGATTGGAATTGGAATAAGAAAGGACAATGCCCCTAAGGGCATTTTGGTCATTTTGCCTCTGTTTGGGCCTGATAGGCCCGCGAAGCGATGGAAAGATGAAATCTGGACCTAGGGAATTGGATTCGATAGGAATATGCCCAAAATGACTTGGAAACAAGTCTGGACGGAGTGTAGACTGCCGAGCGATAAAAAATGGGGTGCTTACAGCAACCCATTTAAAAGGGGTTAAAACCTTCAAGGGACAAAGAGAGAAGGAGAGATAGGAGGAAGAATAGAGAGGTGTAGAGTTTATTGACAAGGCGACACTTGTGTGATATACTTGTTAAGCGATGGGCAACCGAGTCCCTAAAATAATGAGAAGCCATTGTTCTACTTGTCCCAAATAAACACTATCCTTTGCTCTGCCCACTGGAGCTATACATAATTTCTTTTTAGATATCGCCAAACCAAGTACCATCCCCCACATAGGGGTAAGCACATAATAATTGATTTGATAGAACATGTAGGGGTTCACTAGTCAAAACACATCATCCTTAAGAATTTTGTCTAAATTTTGTATAAAGGCTTTATGGACTAAGCAATTCAATTTGAAATGATTGAAGGCCCTCAATTCTGCTACATACACAAAAACATCCCCTTTTGCCTAACCCATTAGTGCCTTGCAGAAAGCAGAAGATTTTTTGTCAACCCCGATCCAAAATCATCCCCCTACATTGGGCAAACAGGCAGCAGAAGATCTGGTAGACAATCTCATCGACCATCAAGCTGAAGTAATATGAAGGCTCTATGGGTAAAGCAATCTTATTCAAAATGAAGAGAGGTCCTCATTTCACTTCCCATACAGTTAAAAGCAACCCTTGTCGAACCTATTGAGCCGGTTATCTTTCTTTTCCAAAACACACCCCAATATAGGGATCACCATCCACAATCGGTTAATGGAAATGTTAAGGAAAGGATCTGAAAGAAAGAAGTTGTAGAAATGTTCGTCTTGTCAAAGGCAACAAGAATGGAAAGGAAAAAAGAAGCATATCAGAGGAAAGACCGGAAAAGAATCATGTTGTGCTATCTTTGAAAAGCATATAAAGCCAGAAGTCAGAAAAAAGGGGCAAGCGTTAGACTTAGAAGGTCAAAAAGTTACAAGAAAATTCAACTCCTTTTGTAAAAGAGGAAATTCAAAGGTGATCCTAGGTAACAAAGCCACCAAGTAGAAATAATAGGTTTGAGCCTTTATCCTTTCTTGTAAAAACCCAAAAACTATGGCCTAACATTACGACTCTACTAAAGTCCTCTCGGATTGAAAAAATGATTGTTTGATCTAGATAAGTCAAACGTGTTGCCAAAGCTCAAGGGGGAAATTAAGGTGTCAAACCCTACTAGAAGACAAACCAAGGATGATGCGAATCTAAACCCTACTGGAAACAACATCAAATTTGAGCCTACATATCCCATTCATTCATAAACCCCTTAACCTAGCCTACATTACAGTCCAAATTAAAGTCCTTTCTGATCAAAGAAAATTGCTTAGTCCAAATAAGCCTGAACAATACCAAGATAACTAGGGTGAGATAGGAGAACTAGAAGGGAATGCAAGGGGCAATCTCATGCTCCAAGGTGTGCTCAGATGGTTTTGGTTTAAACAACTCACTAAAAGAAGATTTTTGAGCCTAAATATCCCTTCGTTTCTTACAACCCCCTAAACTCAGTCTACATTACGGTCCTAAAAGAAGTTTTCCCAGATTAAGGGCTTAGCTGTTTATCGCTCTACAAAGGGCATGCGAGTTGTCGCTCTAGCCATGGTGGCATTTTTGAAAATTTGAGAGAGAAAACCAAGTGAGATTATAAAAACCCCAAACAGCAGCCCTGTAGAAAGTAGGAATAGGATAGCAAACCAAAAGGTCAAGATCCCTAGAGAATGGTGCAAATGCTATCACACCTCGATAAGAATGGGACAAAACTGAATGGGTAGAATCTTGGAAAGGAAACAGAATGTTGAGAGTATGGGCCATGGGGCAATCCTAGGACATTCTTTGTAAATTGCTTATATACATATAGTACTGATGCATCCATGACATGTATAACCTGTACATCCATTTAGATTCCTGTGTAGTTTGTATCTACTCATGCATTCAACTGCATTCTTGTAAGGTTAGTTAGCATGGCTTAGAACCTCAAATGGAATTCGAGATAGATGGCTGGTTACAACATTTTTGGCCCTTTTCTTATACCGAATTTCAAGATTAGACTCTTAAAGTAAGAGAATCCACCTAATTAAACATGGCTTTTCCTCTTGTTTGGATGTAAATACTTAAGTGCGGCATGATCTGTATAGACAATAACAAGAGAGCCAACTAAGTAAGAGCAAAATTTGTCCAAGGCAAAGACCACCATAACCAATTCCTTCTTGGTGGTGGTACAGTTTACTTGGGCATCATTTAATGTTTTGCTAGCATAATGAGTGACATACATTTTCTTGTCCTTTTGTTGCCCTAACAAGGCTCCTATAGCATGATCACTAGCATTGCGAATAAGCTCAAAAGGTAAAGAACAATCAGGAAGTTGAATTATAGGGGTCGTGTTCCTTAAGCTTATCAAATGCCTCTTGACAAAACAATGTCCAGAAAAATGGCACTTCGTGGGCTAATAATTTGTACAATGGACGAGTAATGTTACTAAAAGATTGAATGAAACGCCGATGGAAACCTGCATGCCCAAGAAAAGAATGCACATCTTTAACGGTTCTACGAGTTGGTAACTTTTAAATGATGCCGATCTTAGCTTAATCTACCTCTACACCCTTATTAGAGACAATATGTCCTATCATAATACCTTGTGTCACCATGAAGTGACACTTCTCCCAATTTAAAACTAGATAACTCTTTTCATATCTTGTGAGCACTTTCTCTAGATTGTCAAGACATTGACCATAGTCATTCCCATGCATTGAGAAGTCATCTATGAAGATTTCTAAGACTCGCTCCACCATATCACTAAAGATGTTCATCATGCATCTTTGGAACGTGGCAGGAGCATTACACAACCTAAAAGGCATCCACTTGTAAGTGAGTGTGCCAAAAGGATAAGAAAATGTGGTCTTATCTTGATCTTCTAGGGCGATCTTAAGTTGATTATCGCATGAATAGCCATCAAGAAAACAATAATACGCCCTTTGCACTACTCACTCAAGTACTTGATCAAGAAAGAGAAGGGAAAAGTGATCATTGCTTGTGATGGCATTTAAGCAACAGTAATAAATACATATATGCCACCCGATTTGAATCCTAGTGGGTATTAATTATTATTTTTTTTCATTCTTAACTACCGTCACTTCAGACCTTTTGGAGACAACTTGGATTGGACTAACCCACCCAGAGTTGAAAATAGGGTAAATAATACCAGCGTAAAGAAGTTTAAGAACTTATCCTCTCATAACCTCTTTCATGGTTGAGTTCAATAGCCGTTACATTTGACAAACCAGATTTGCCTCTTCCTTAAGACAGATTCTATGTGTGCACATCAAGGAACTAATCCCATGAAGATTGATAATTTTCCACCATCTTGCTTTTCGATGCCTCTTTAACACCTCTATTAAACAACCCTCTTGGTCACCTAATAGACTTGAAGATATAACTATCGTGTATGATTCAACCTTATTGCGCCCCAATTTTTCCGCACTCGAGAATGGTAGAAAAATGCACGTACTCTCTCGTTAAAACTCATCCTTTTGGAATGATAAGTGTGACTAGGTTTCAATTGAAAATTGATTTGAATAAGGGCTTTCAGAAAAAGGTTTAAAGTCGCCCTCCCCCTATTTTGTCCTCGTTCTAAGTCATGCTTTTTGCTTTGAGCACAATGCAATCTCTTAAGTGGGGGGTGGGCGAGCCTGATTTAAACTCTTTCGTTTTGTAAATTTGTAGTTTTTGTGGGTTTGTTTTTGTAAATCTATAGTTCTTTTGTGAGTTTCTGGTCTTTGTTTTAAAATTTTTGCATTTTTCTAGGCTTTTTCTTTAATGTTTTAGAAATTTCTATGATTAATCGTTCAGACGGTTCGTTATGCGTCTAGATGATTCAGCTACCATTTGGACGCATGGTTCAAATGATACGAAGACCGTTCGAATGGATGACGACAATTAATGGCGTTTGAATGATGTTCAGACACTCACCGAATGCATTGTTCAAACACAAAATTACCATTTAGATGGTACATCTGAACGCACAAATACAGTCCGAACACTTTTAGTAACCATCCAGACACACTTCGGACGCGTGTCGGACGCTTTCCCAGTGCCTATAAATATGCCTCTGAAGTGAGTTTGAACTCACTACAGACACTATACAAAGAGGTTTTTAAGAGTTTTGAGAGTTTCGGACGCTAGTGAGGCCCTACCGGAGCACGACCACGTGCCCCTGACTCCTCCTCCAATTGTGTCAAGCTCCTCTAGGTATTCCTTTAGCATTTTCTTGTAGTTATTTCTTGCTTTCCTAAAGTATACTTAAGTTTTTATCTAGTATATTATCTAATATAGCATGGCAGGCAGAGGGGCCCCAGTTGCCCTTCCAGTTGGCCCAGCCACTTCCAGCCTATGATCCACCTTGTTTTGTATCTGATGACTCTTTTAAGCCATTCACTTAGACTTGCCTTAGGAGGGGTTGTGTCCTAGAGCGTAGGATGGACCTAGCTCAGTTCAAGGACCCCGGGTTTTTATGAACTGATATTTTTTAGGGTCAGGGTTGGGCCGTTCTCACCACCTTCATGGGGGAGGCCATTTTTATTTTGCTTGCCAAGTTTATGGCGAACATTTCTATATGTTATGTCACTCTGGGGGATGAGCGAATGATATCCTAGGTTAGGGGGAACGACATTAAGTTCACCCCCAGTACTTTTGCTGCAGTAATAGGACTACCTACAGTGGCGACTCCTCAGTTTAGTTTCCAATCTAAAGGAGCCCCTGAGGACTTCGAGGTTGTATCTACTGAGGTATGTTTCCCAGGCACTTAGTGGACTAGTCATTGGCAACTGCCTACTAGAGTTTTGTTCCCAATATACTTTACTGTTTTTATTTTTTTGTTGTCATTCCATGTTCCCTATCGCTAGACATTCTGAGGTTAAAAGAGATAATGTGAGTCTGTTGTGAGCCATAAGGATGGGGCGGATCATAGATCTCATGTTATTTATGCTTAGAGTTCTCACAGAGGAGTATTTGTACCCATGTGCTCAGGGTTCTATCACATTTAGGATTATCCTAACCCGGGTGATCTAGACCTCGCTTAGGGGCCCTGTTCTATGTTTGCCTCGACTCCAGTAGATGAGGGAACCTGTAGATAGGTCCACCATTCAGCGAGGACTTAGGGCACAGAGATAGCTTCAGGCAGAGCAGCAACAGGAACAACATCAACAGCCATATATGCCTACTTAGGACCAACCCCAGCAACAGTAGCAGTAGCCACAGATGCCTGCTCAGGAGCAGCTAGATCTAGCGAATCTAGCCCAGTACGATCCCCATATTCAGTTTAAGCAGCCATAGGACCAGCCAAGATAGCAACATTTCTAGCCACAGATGCCAAACTAGTCACTATAGATGCTTGTGTGGATGCAGCAGACACTATATGCCTTAGCTACAGCATCAGCACAACAGTCTATTGCTATTTTGAGGTTGGAGAGTTCCATGACTACGGGAGTGGCTCAGCATCGAGACTTTACCTCAGTTTAGACCGAGTAGATTACTACATTTAAGGGTTAGGTCCGAGGCCAGTTTGGGGTTATCGAGGAGTTATTTCTAGGGGTTCTGGCTCTGAGGACAGCTACAGCACCACCTTCTAATGATGATGGTGATGATTTACAATAGTCTAGGGTTTAGATGCATCTTGTACATACATGGCATATCATTACCTTACATTTTGTATCTAAAACCCTATTTTGATATAGTGGATCATGTTTTGAGTTTTCTATTGTACATCATTTTCTATATAACCTTTATCACTATCCTGTATTGCTGAACTGTTTAGTTATAGGTTTACTCAAACATTGGTATATATCATTCACTTGTACCGTTCTAATGGAGATTTTGGTATTGTATAGTATCGATATTAGTTTTCATTATTTGCATATATTTATCCATACCGTTTTTTATATATGTCCTTTTTAGTTATTTGTGAGTGATGTGTTGACCCTTCATTTTCGATGCACCATACCACTATTTGTGATAGTATAACCTAATTTAAGTTGAGATGGACTTGCTTTTTACTTCTAATTTCATGAGGAGTTGCTTAATTCATGCATTGGTAAAAGATAATACACTTTGAGCACAAGTTATGCTTTGTGGCATCATTTGTTACTATCTTTGGCATTTTCATCCTTACCTAATGGAGATTATTACCATGTAAGCTTCAGAGTATTTACCGCCTTTCATAACCTTTACATTTACTCAAGGATAAATCTTTTACCCTCATTTTTTTTTAATAACTTTATTATGCTTGCATGTGGTTCATAAGATATGTTTTGATCTTGGCATTGTCACTTATACTCTATGGAATGTTATGATTTGATACCTTAGACATGATTTTTGGCCCACATTCTTCTTGATAGCCATTCTCCCTTTCATATAATCCATACGACCTTTTATTACTTCATTTTTCACCAGATTCTTCTTTGATTGGTATAATTGTAGTGGTAATACTCCATTTCTCCCAGTCTACCTATGTGGGAACAAGAATTGGGTGGTATTCACAATCTTAAAAAAAAAAAAAAAAAAAAGGAAATGGGTTGGGAAATTCAATAGAAAAGTGCATATATGGTGGAGTTGAAAATATCAAAAATGAAAAGGAAGTATCAAGTGGATTGGCAACAAAGTGAAGAAAGAAGAAATTGTGAAAGGAGAATTGTGAAAGTTGAAAATGTCTATATACATGAAGACTTGATTGTATAAAAAGGGAGGAGTTGGAGCTGATATTCATTCATCATCTCATGACCACATGATTTGACTTTTACTTACCTCTCTTCATCCCTACCTTATACCTCTTCTAAACCCCTTTTTCTTCACCTTTAAATCACTTAATTGATCCAAGGGTGCTTTGATTATAAGTTCTATGAGAGTAAAAGCTATATCTTGTTAATTCTATGAATCATTATTCATCTATAGATGTTCCTTCATGAAGTTATGCTAAGGTCAATATACTTATATTTTTTCCAGTTCTTGTATTGGATAAGTTCATTTGCATTGACTTGTACAATTACTCGATTGTTGAACATATCATTGTGAGAACCGTGTGGGTCTTTAATTTGGAGTGTATGACTGGAGAGGATTGAATCAAAGTTTTAAGGTTTGGATGTGCATAAATGAGTTTCATATGTATTGCTTAGCATTGACTAATCACACACACACACATTAACTTCTCTAGTGGATGAATTTGTGCATACTTATACATGTGTTTTAAGTTTGGAGTATGTTCATTGATATCTTGAGTGGGTAGTGCATATTTTTCTTAATCTTATCTTGAATTACAGTTCACAAAGAGAAGTTTATGGGTATCATCACTGGAATCTCTCACAAGACACCACTCGTCCATTATGGGTAACCTAGGGGTTTAAAGGCTTAGTACATATGCTCAATGCACCCGAGATTCCCCCAAAAGGGGACTTTACTTTTTTGTATATATCTCTTCTTTTATGTATTTTTGCTAGGAACTAGCAAAATCTAAGTTGGGGGGTGTTGATTGCACTTAAAAGTGTAATCTTAATACTCTAATTAGTGGTTTGTTAACCCCAATATGTTTCTTAGAATATGTTTTTAGTAATAAATTGCTCTAAACAAGTTTCTTTTATGCATTATAGGTTTTTTGGGCTAAAATGGCAAAAATGGGCCAAAAGTATAGAAAGATCGTTCGAACGGTGGTACAACCGTCTGGACGGTGGATTTACTGTCTGGACGATTCCTCCAGGTTGTCAATTCACCATTTGGACGCTCTTCAGATAGAATGGGATATCGTCCAATTGCTATGTCAGACAGGAAACTTCCAGAGTTGAGTTTTAGCATTCGAAGCCATTCTAAAGTTATGTTTTTGCGTCCGAAGACCTTTATATGGTCTAGCCAACCTTTCAAACGGTGAAATCACTGCCCGGATGGAAAAATACACCGTTCGAATGCACCACAGATGCGCGACGGATAGTTTGCACAGAATTGAATGTAAACCAACATCAGTTGGTTTTTAGCTCAAGTCTTGTATTTGGAAAAGGGCGGTTGCAGAGAATTTGAGAAGAATGTTTTGTTTTGTTTGTATTTGCTTTGGATTTTGTAGTTAGGATTTTGAGAAGAATTTTTGGGATAAAATCTTGCTAGATATTTGTCTCTTTTCTTGTTATCTTTCTCATCATTTCCTTGTAACTAATTTAGTTTTAAGTGCTTTTAGTTATGGTAGACTTCTCAAGTTGCTTAAATTGCTCTAATTAGATTCTCAATTGTTCAAATTAGTATTTTAATTGTTGTTTTCAATTAATTGCTTAGTTGATAGTAAAAACCAATCCATAAACCCCCTAAAGATTTTTGCTTTAATTTTAGTTCACATAGATTCAATTCCATCCATGTCTTGTAATTTTAATTCGAATAATTCTTAAATTATGTTTGTAACTATTGCTAGATCTGCATGAATCCTATAGGCAAACATGATAATGGGAATGCCTCAATTTAAACTACAAATGCCTACGACGTATGTGTTAGAAGGAGTGAAATTCAAAAATAAAATTTGATTTTGAAAAGGAATTTGAAGAGAAAATTTAAAATAGATGATGGATTTGGAAATTTGAAAAAAGGTTGTCAAATTAGAAATTTGAAAAAGGTTGTGACCGCACCCATGAGGGTTACCTACGTATCCCTCTATCAGGAATCAGATCAATCGTAGTTCAGACAAGAGTCCAATTGAAAATAGACACTGAGATTTTTGAAAAGTTTGACTTGAAAAGGGTTTGATTTGAACTTTAAATAGAAGATTTGAAATTGGAATTGGAATTGATTTTAATTTGAAATAGAACTTGAGCATTGTGAAATTGATTTTGATTTGAAAGGATTGAACTTGGAAGAAGAACTGGGACTTGATTTGAAAAGATTGAGATTTGAAGAACATCTTGAAGTTTAAAAACCATCTTGGTTTAGAAAAAAGTTTTAGAAAAGATTTAAAAAGAGTTTAAGCATCCTAACTTTAGGGTTAGGGTTCAATTATGGTTTAGGTATCTTAGGACTTAGGCAACCTAAGGTTGAGAGCATGTACTTGAATTGGAAATATTTGATTTAGATTTAAGAGGTTTGATTAATGAAAGTTTCGATTTAGAAAAGGTTCAAATTAGGAAAATTGGACTTAAGAGAGATTTGATTTGACTTAGAAACACTTGACTTGGAATGGTTATGAAATATTTGACTTGAGTATTTAACTTGGAAGAATTTAGAAAGTTAAGGTTTAGGAAAGATTGGATTGTAGAAATCTTTGAATTAGGAATGTTTCAAAATAGAAAAGTTTTCTTATTAAGAAAGTTTCATTTTAGGATAGTTTTGAATTTGTAAAGTTTTCTTTTTAGGAAAGGTTTGGAATTAGGAAAGTTTTTTTTTAAGGAAAGGTTTGGATTTAAGAAAGTTTTGAGTTTTTGAAAGTTTTGAATTTAAAAAGATTTGAACTTTAGAAAGATTTGAAATTTGAAATTTGAAAAGATTTGATCAGTTGAGATTTAGAAAGGTTTAAAATTAGGGAAGATTAGAATTAGAAAATGTTAGAATTAAGAAATATTTGATTCCTATTTCCTAAAATTGAAGATTAGATTTTATTTCTAAATATTGATGATTTGATTTTGTTTTCAAAATTAGAGGATTTGATTTGGGTTCCTAAATTGGAAGATTTGATTTGACATGAAATTGGAAAGGTTGAGTTTTGAAAATCTTGGATTTGGAGATCTATGATTTGGTAAGAAAAGAGGTTTTGAAAACCTATGATTTGATGTAGAAAAAGAGGATTTGAAAACTTATGATTTGATATAGAAAAAGAGGTTTTGGAAACCTATGATTTGATGCATAAGAGGAAGTCATGATTTTAAAAAAATGAACTAGAGTTTCCTAACCATGGATTCTAGGGCTTGACTTGGACTCCAAGACAAAGAGTTTTTGGAAAGTCGATCTTTGGAAAAGAGTTTTTAGGAAGGAAATTTGAAAAGAGTTTTTAGAAAGTAAATTTTTTAAAAGAGTTTTTGGAAAGAAATTTGAAAAGAGTTTTTACAAAATAGATTTTTGAAAAGGGGTTTTAGGAAATAGATTTGCAAAACAATTTAGAAAGGGGTTTGAATATGGACTTTTGAAGATCTTTTAAATATCTCACTTTCCTAAAATAATTCTAACCATGAAAAGATTAGAACCATTCTAAGGTTGTGATTTTGAAAAGCTACAAGAATTTGAAACATCGACCATAATGATCACATTGAATATCATACTTTTCTAAAACAACCCTAAGCATGATCTTAAGATTATGATTTTGATAGAAAATAATTTAAGGTTTACCCCCAAAGATTTGGACCTTGATGGTCATAATGAATATAACACTTTTCAAAAACCCTAACTATAGAATGGCAAGAATCACTTTAGGAGTGTGTTTTCGAAAACTAGTTTAAAAAGAAGATTTTGAATGCAAGTTTTGAAAAAGAGTTTTGATGCAAGTTTGGAAAACCACTTTAAAAATAATTTTGAATAAATATATAAATATGATATGCACAATGCAATAGGGTCATGATCATACAAGACTAGGCTTCACCATATAATCAAGGGAGCTGAACCCACACCATCAAGTGTCGAATTTGAAGAAAGCCCCCAGCACGGTGACCTTCAACAATTCTTCCTAGGCATGAACCGGGGAGTCCCTTGTTTCAAGCATGCAAAAAAAGGAGGTAGAAGATGGGGATTAAAATAAAAGAAAACCTAAGTGGGCTATGAGGAAGAAGAGAGAGGGGGGATTACATAAAAGTAAATTGAAAGCCTACATTGTCTTCTTATTGCTTTGCTTGCTTTGTTTGCATTGCTTTACTTGAACTTTGAGAACCTTGAAGTTGCAACACATGGAGTCTTCAATGGATACTTTGGAGGCTTATGTTTGAGTGTATATGGTGTATGGAGGTTAGAGTTTGAGTGTATGGAGGCTAGAGCTTGAAGAGACTTGAGAGAATTAGAGTTTGAGAGGGACTTCGAACTCTGTTTTCAGAGAGACATCGTTCTTAGACTGAGTTTGGAACCCTTTTCATGCAGGGAGAGGGTCTGTATTTATGGTCAAACAAAATAGCCTTAGCGCTTGTTACAATGGCGCTAGGGCAAAAAAGCTACTGGTGGCGCTAGGCCATTTATTGACTTAGTGCCATTGCTAGTGGCACCAGCCACTAAAGAAATTTTTAAGGCTACAAGAAACGTATCTTTTGACACTTGAGATGCAAGACAAAATATTTGGGCACCTGTCCTAGTGAGTACCATATAATTTTTGGCTTGACTCCACTAGAAGTGACTCTGAAAAGTCCAAAAATGATCTGGAAGGTTCCAAGTAACCAGACTCGGCCAGGAATGGATGGAAAACCTCGAGAGAATGTCTTAGAGGTAATTAGCTTGAGAAGCAATGCCGAAATGTTTGAAAAGGTCGACCGGCCCGCCAAGGGCAAAACGGTCAATTAAATAGGAAAAACACTAGAATGTACTCGGAGTGACCTATGAGAAGGCTTGAATGTTAGAAACACTATTAAGAGTGTTCCAGAGGGTTGTCGGTTTGATACCCAGAGCCGGTGTGGTTAAAAAAGGAGACCGGCCCACTAGAAGCAAAACAGTCATTTTACATCGGGTTTGCTTAATAGACTTGGAATGATTTGAAAAGGTATTGGAAAGTTAGGAATACTATTAGAAGCATCATTGGGAGGTAACTGGTTTGATACCCAGAGCCGATGTGGTTTCTAGAGGCGATCGAATGCCTAGGGACAAAATAGTTATTTTGACCGGATGGTCTCGGAATTGGTCTGAAACCAACTAGAAGACTCTTAAACATGCCGGATTGTCTTTAGGACAATCTTGGAAGGGTGGACTTACCGCTCTGAGGACTTAGATACTTTTTTGAAAAGCATGCCAAAAAAGGCCCAAGAGATAATTTGGTCATTTTTCACGTGAGTGGGCTAGCAGGCATTGGTGTTGACTCCAGTTTTGAGTGTTTCTATCACTCTGATGATGTGTGACGAGTTGGTTTCCAACGGTATCCCATCCTTCGGTAAATGTGTCACAACCAAGAGGGGAGGTCGGTCCCGTGACATAGAAGGTTTGTTGGCAATTCCCAATATTGACCTATTTGCAAGTGTTTTTGGCACTCGGACAATGTGTGTTTATTTTAGAGACTGCCTGATCTCGGGAAGCTACTAAATGGACTTATCGTCTGAGAGACCAACTTTCTTAGAAAGACGTGCTGGATAACGGACATTCTACATTGGTGGGTTAGCAGGCGCCAAAAATGAGCCATTCTACTATCTCAGAGACTTAGGTTTTGTCCTGATCAACAGGTTTGAAGGGGCTTACCTTTTTTAGGAGTTTTTTCAAAAAAACATGCCGAACTGGATAGACTTACTATCTGAGGGATCAACTTTCTCGAAGAACAAGCCCGATTGAATTTGATTGGCTTGGATTGGAATTAAAATTGCAATTTAGGTTGAAATAGGGGTTTACTGTCTCTAGGAAGACGTGCCAACTGGATATGGACCGAGCAATACCCAAAGGGCATTTTGGTGGTTGTAAGCACCCCATTTTTGACCGCTCGGCAGTCTACACTCCGTCCAGACTTGTTTTCAAGTCATTGTGGGCGTATTCCAATCGAAACCGATTTTCTAAGTCCAAATCCCGTTTGTCCATCGCCTCGCGGGCCCACCAGGCCTAAATAGAGGCAAGATGACCAAAATGCCCTTAGGGGCATTGTTCTTTCCAATTCCAACTCCAACCCCTCTCTCGAGATAGTTTATTCCTCGAGACGGTTCCAACTTAGGCACGTCTTCTCGAAGACGGTAAGTCCCCTTTCCAATCCCTTTCTCAAGACAGTTTATTCCTGGAGACGATCTGAGTAGCGAAAATACTCGCAAACATCACAACCGTCCAAGTAGCGGAAATACTCGTAAATCGGTCGATATAGGGAATAGCCAACAAACCCCTGTGTCACGACGACCGCCGTCAGAGTGGCGGAAACACTCAAAACCCAGGTCAACACCAGTGCCTGCTAGCCCACGTCGGTGAAAAATGACCAAATTGCCCCTTGGGCCTTTTCCGAGACTTTCTGGTCAAAATGACCATTTTGCCCTTAGGCACCCAAATGCCCCGGGAACCACACCGGCTCTGGGTATCAAACCGGTAACCTTCTGAGATTACTTCTTATAGTATTCTCAACCTTCCACCACCTTTCCGGATCATTCCGAGTCAGTTCCAGTAAACTCGGTACAAAATGACCGTTTTGCCCCTGGTGGGCCGGTCTCCTTTTTCGACCAAACCGGCTCTGGGTATCAAACCGGTAATCCTCTGAGATTACTTCTTATAGTATTCTCAACCTTCCTCTATCCTTTCGGATCATTTCGAGTCAGTTCTGGCAAACCCGGTGCGAAATGACCGTTTTGCCCCTAGTGGGCCGGTCACCTTTTCCGACCACACCGGCTCTGGGAATCAAACCGGAAACCTTTGGAAACATTCTAAATAATGTTTTCAAATTCCAAGTCTTCTTCTGGGACAGTTCGAGTCTGTCCCGGCAGCTTATCGACCTGATTGACCTTTTTGCCCCTAAAGGCCCAGTCAACCCTTCCGACACATCTTGTCCTCATTTTTCAAGTCAAATACCTCTGGGACACTATTTTAAGTGTTCCTGCTCCTTTCCAGCCTTCCAGGCCATTCCCGGTCTCTTAAAATCATTCCCGGACTTTTCGGAGTCACTCCTAGTGAAGTCAGGCTAAAGATTGCATGGTAGTCACTAGTACAAGCGCCCAAATCTAGTCAAAGATACATTGCTTGCAAACCTTAAATATTTCCTAAATGGCTGGCACCACTAGTAGTGGCGCCAAGTCAAAAATTGGCCTGGCGCCACTCCTAGTGGCGCTAGTGTAAAGTTTGGCTTGGTGCCACTACAACAGGCGCCAGGTTTATCCAACCTCTATAAATACAGAGCCTAATCCAACGAGAAAAGGATCCGCAAACTTAATCTAAAAATCATATATTTCAATATACAGAGCTCGAGCACCTCCTAAACCCTAGCTTCCCTAGGTTTTCCAAACCCTAGCCACCATACACTAAACCTTAGCCTCCTATACACTCATACACACCCCCATACACTCATACACTAACCTTCAACCCTCCTTCGAAGACTTGAAGAGTTGCAATCTAAAGTTTGAAGATTGAAGGCGGCTCTTGAAGATTGAAGACGAAGATCAAGATGAAGACTGAAGAAAGCAAGGCGCGCAAAATAAACAAGATACAAAGTAGGCTCTCCATTTAAATTTCCGCACTTCCCCCTCTCTCTTCTCTCTCCTAACCCACTTGGGTTTTCTCTATTTTTATCCCCCATCTCTTTCCCCCCACCCCCCTTTCTTTGCATGCTTGAAACAAGGGGACTCCCGGTCCATGTGTAAGATTAGACTATTGGAGAGTCACCGTGTCGGGGGCTTTCTTCTAGTCTAACCAGAGACCACGTGGGTTCGGCCCCCTTGATTATGTGGTGAAGCCTTAGCCTTGTATGTTCATGACCCCAAATTTGCATTGTGCATATCATGATCTTGCATCTTCCAAAAACCGTTTTCAAAGTTGTCTTCAAAATCGTTTTCAAACTTGTTTTCAAAATTGCATCAAAATTCCCTTTTCAAAAACTTATTTTCAAAATCACAATCCTAGGGTGATTCTAGCTTTTCCATGGGTAGGATTGCTTTAGGAAAGTGTTATATTTGAAGTGACTTTCATGGTCCATATTTTCAACTCTTGTTGTTTTCAAAACCGCTTTCCTAAAGTGGTTCTAGCCCTCTTATGATTAGAATTGCTTTAGGAAAGTGAGATGTTTTTACACCTTCCAAAAACTCTCTCTTCAAAAATCTCTTCCTAAAAATCTTCTTTTTCAACATACTTCCCAAAAACTCTTCTTTCCAAATTTGTTTTCAAAAACTCCCTCTAAAAGTCTATTTTTCCAAACTCCCTTTTTCAACTCCTTTCCAAAATGCTCTCTTCAAAGTCCACTTTCCAAAAACGTTCCCTAGGTCTCTTTCCTAGAAAAACTCTTTCCAAAAACTCTCTTTCCCAAAATCTCCCTTCTAGAAATTCTCCTCTAGGATTTTCCTTCCAAAAAACTCGTTTCCAAAAACACACTTTCCAAAAACTCCTTCTCTTTAAAATCTTTTTCCAAAAACTCTATCTTCAAATTTACTTTCCACAAACTCCTCCCTAGGATTCCCTTCTAGAAAACCTTTGTTTCTAAAAACGCACTTTCCAAAAATCTTCTTTCCTTAGAGCCCAAATCAAACCCTAGAACTCACAATTAGGAAACCCTAATTTTCTTTCCAAAAACATGATTTTTAAACTTTGCCCCAAACCCAGGTTTCCAAAACCTCTTGTTTTCTACATCAAAACTATACATGTTTCCAAAACCTATTTTCTACATCAAAACTATAATTTTCCAAATCTAGGGTTTCTAGAATCTCCCTTTCCAAATCCTTGCAAATCTTTTCTTCCCTTTAGAAAATTAAATCAAATATTCCCGTTTAGGAAACCAAATCCAATCCTCTGTTTTTGGAAACGAAATCAAACTTTCTCTTTTAGAAACCAAATCCAATCCCTTCCTAATCCAACTCTTTCCTAATTCAAATCCTTCCTAAACTTCCACTTTCCTAAATCTTAAGTTTCCAAAACTTGAACATAAAAATCTTTCCTAAATTTTAAAATTCAACTTTCAAATCTTTTCTAATTCAACCCTTTCCTAATTCTACCTTCTTTTCAAATATTAACTTTTCAAACCTAAGTTTTCAAACTTTTTCTAAACTCAAACCTTTCCTAATCTCAAGATTTTCTAAAACACTAACACTTTTTAAATTTCAAATCTTTCCAAGTTCAAAGTTTCCCAAATTCAAAACTTTCTTAAGTTAAATCTTTCTAAACTTCCAAACTTTCTAAATTCTAAACTTTCCAAAACTTCAACATCTTTCCAAATCTAAGACTTTTCTAAACTCAAAACTTTCTTAATTCAAACATTTCCTAAATTGAAAACTTTCCTTTTTCAAACTTTTCCTAAAATGAAACTTTCCTACTTTCAAAACTTCCCTATTTCAAAACTTTCTAAATTCAAAACTCTCCAATTTTTAAAACTTCCCTAAGTCGAAACTTTCCTAATTCCAAAACTTTCCAAAAATGAAACTTTCCTAATTCGAAACTCTCCTAAATCAGACCTTTCGTAATTCAAACCTTTCCTAAATCCAATCTTTCTTAAACTCTCGAGTCTTTCCTAAGTCTCACTTTTCTTAAGTCTAGATTTCCTAAACCTCCATCTTTCCAAAACAAGTCTAAATCTTTCCAAGTTCTACTTTTTCAAATCAAAATTCAATCTTTTCAATTCCAAAAATTCCAAATTCCAATTTTCAATCCTCTATTCAAAGTTCAATATCTCAATCTTCCAATTCAATTTCCAATTCAATCTCCTTCTTCAAATCAACTCTTCTATTTTCAATCGGACTCCGGTCCGAACTACGAATGACTTGATTCCTCCAAAAGGATATGTAGGCAACCCTCATGGGTGCAGTCACAACTTCTTTCAAATTTCAAATTCCTCCATATCTTCCAAATTTCAAATTCCAAAATCTTTCCAAATCTCCAATCTATTTTCAAATTTTCAATTTCAAATTTCTATTTTCAAATCTCTACTTTCAATTTCTAAAACTTTTCAATTTTAAATCTATCCAATTTCAAATCTCTTTCAAATCAAATCAATTTCTTTTCAAATCTATTCTCCAACTCCCTCTTATTTTGCACTTGCATCCCATGCATCATTTCTTTTCAAACATTGTTTCTCAAAGTGGATAGGATTGGTCAATAGTTAGTTGAAGACTCTCGTAGGTGAATCTAGGGTAGATTGACATGTAGGTACTGAAAGGGCGGGGTAGGGTGATGGCTTAGTGCGTCTTCCTTACACGTAACCAATCTCCGAACCTAGATCACTGATTTCAAAGACCAAAACGGAGTTATTTTTCAAAAAAATGCTAAATGTTTTCTAAAGGTTGCCAAACAACCTGTTTTTCTTAAAAACCCTCTCTTGAGGAGATATTTTTAAAATCGTTTTCCAAAAACCCTAAGTGTAGTCTCGAGATTATTCTTAGTTTTTAGGTGACCTAACTCACCTTAATCAAGTTAGGTGGTAACTCCAAATCTTTTCTAAAATCCCTTTATTCAATTCAATTTTTCAATTCAATTCAATTTTTCAATTCAAACCTAGTCGCACTCATTCTTCTAGGAGGGTGAGTTCTAACGAGAGAGTACATCATTTTTTCCGCTTGTGTGAGTATTCCTCAAGTGCGAAAAATCTGGGCGCGATAGTGGCGGACCCGCGAAGCGATTGATTGACTGGATTAAGTTTGAAAAATTAGTTTAGACTTGAATGTATCTATGTCAGTTTGAATGTAAGTTTGGTCAGACCGAAGATTGCTGATTGGGCAAAATGGGGTGCTTACAGTGACTAGCGTCTGTATAAAAACTAGTTGGATTGAGGGATTACTTGGTTAGGTAAGATTAGCACATGTGTAAAAACTAGTTGGAGGGGTGTGACTAGCATTTGTGAAAAAAACTAGTTGTAAAGGAGGATTAGCGCCAGGGTTAAAAGGCTAGTTATTGTATCTATGGTTTGAATATAGTGGGAAAAAATCTGAGGGAAAGAGCCTTAGGGAGTGGATGTAGATTTTGGAGTTGAAGTCGAATCACGATAAATCTTGGTGTTGTATTCTCTTCTCTATATCTCCTTTACTTTGTAGTTTGAATTGCTTGCATTTATTTACAACATATTATTGGCTGATTAATATTTGTTTGAATATTTAGTTACAATTTTTAAATCTGAAATTATTTTTTGAATTATTGTTTAAACCCAATTCACCCCCCTTTTGGGTTGCCACCTGGACTGACAAATAGGAGCGTTCATGGTGATGGTAGTGTGGAAGCACCTCCTCGTCGGTCTCTTAGAGACTATATTTGAGCTAATGAGAATAGAATGCAAGCACCATCTTCCCAGTCTCTTAGAGATTATAGTCAAGCTAATAGGCAAAGAAATCCTTTCCTACCAACCTACAATCTGGAGTCATGTGATCCCTTCAATTATAATTGGAGGAATGAGGGATCTTATCATCAACAACACCAAACCTAACCTTCGTTCTATCAAACACAAACCCCACTGCAACTTTATCAAATACAAGTAGATAATACATATCAACCTCCTCACAATAGCACATTAAAGGACACTCTAGGTGATACACTAGAGGACACCCTACAATAATTTATGCAAATTGGTGTTAACTCTAGGGTAGAGAATGCCCTTGAATGACAAGGTCAACTCCTTGACGGTATAAAGGGTCACTTGACCCTATTGATGCAAACCTTAGTTATTTAAGAAAAGGAAGAGGCTTCCACTAAATCTTAACCTAATTCCCATAAACAAGTGCTTAAAAGTGATTCCAATCTAACTCTCCATCATGAGTAAGATCATCCCACCTCCACCTTTATGAGTGAGGACATCATAAATCACATCGTTCTTCCTAAGATTTTGAATCTAGGGAAGAGATTCTTAAGGTGAGTGAGGAAAACATTGAAGATGAGAATACAGATGAGGAACCCAAACCGGAGGAAATCATTGAAAAATCTTCTAGGGAGAGTATAGAGAAGAGTAAGGAAAAGCTTTATGATGGATTCGGTGAGAGAAAAAAAGAGCCGGATAAGGTCGAAAGTGAGAAGGACCATATAGCGAACCTTTTAAAGAGATCCCTTGCCCATAGTGAGGTTTTTAGTCTATTAGATGTTGGGAATACACAAGTGAAAAAGGATGTTGATGGTTTAGAGGTCATTTCAACCATGTTTTTGGGTCATGAGATCCCTACTTGTCATCATGTAGCACCTAATCCTACCTTACCGAAACCTATAGAGCTCCATGCTCCAATATTAGAACCGAATATCCTTTACATTGGCAATCAACTAAAGGCAAGGAAGAATGAAGAAATCTATAGAGTAAATTTGATATGCACCTTTGTGCAAGATCTCTTTACTTTCTCTACATTCTATGATCCTTTCGACCCTTGCATGCTTAACAGTTATCTTCTTGAGTACAACAATGATGCTAAAATTACTTGTTACCATACATGTTTGAACTCTTTACAAATTTCAATAGTGAATGTGTGGAATGATGGCAAATTTTCACTTAGTGGTATAAAGTGATCTCCTCTCGTGTGTTTGTGTAGGAGTAGGAGTAGTTTAGATAGTTTTTACTCTTGTTTTGTTCGTAGTTAGTTGAGTGTTTAGGTAGCTTGTAGTTTTAGTTGGAGGGTGCATTTAGGCACCCTAGCCTCTCTTCCTTCGCCGTTTCGCCTCACTTCTTGCATGGTCTTCATGCATTAAAGACATTACATCATTTTAGTCGGGGGAACAGTTTCAAAGGCTTAACCTCTTTTTCTGCTTTTGTTTTTTGCTTTTGTTTGCACTTGTTTTGTTTGTTTTGTGCCCTTAGGAAAAATTAGGAAAATTTTTGAATTGTTTAAGTTTTTAGCTTCATTGTTATATATCTCTTATTGTATTTCGATCTCTTTATGGTTTATTGGTTATTCTTAGATGCTATATTGCATGGCTATTCTTTGTCCACTTATGATCTTTAGTAGAGGTTGAAGTATCATATGGTTCTAGCACTTTGTTTTCCTGTCTTTAGCACGTCTTTCCATAGCTCTCATGATTATCTCTTTGTTATTCATGATTGATGTGTTGATGATGTTTCTTTAGGACCATGGCATATTCATGAGATACAATCTTTGATTAGTAGGTACTTAGTGCTATACATTGATTATACTTGAGTTTGATTGATAGTTCATTCTCAATCTTAATGTATTATAAGCATGTCTCTTGGGTACACTTAAGTTGAGAGGATCACACTTTTGAGTACAAATCATGTCATATAGCTTCATTTGTGCTAACTTGTGCATTTATAACCTTATATGAGTGGAAATCTTACCTTGTAAGCTTTAGGACAAATACCATCTTTTCAGAGTGGTTACATTTATTCAAGGATAAAGTTATTCATCCTCACTCTTTGAATGGTTTCATTGTATTTGTATTTGGTTCATATGCTAGATATTGATTAACAATATTAACACTTATATTCTTTCAAGATCTACTCATGTATGCTTTGGGGATGATTTTAGGCCATTTTTTGTTTACTTGTGCCATGGAGTCTCTTGTTGATTTCATTCTCTTGTGGCCATTTGCTTCAACCTTTTTGATTATGTGATCTTGACCGAGATTTTTATCATTGTTGAAATATGACTTTGGATTGAGAAACACAAATATATCTTCACTTATGGAAAGTTATTAGCAAATGAAAAGGAGATGTAGTTCATTGCAAGTGCAAAAGGAAAGTGAAAGATAGAAAAAGGTAGCAAAGAAAGTGCAAGAAAAAAAGGGAAGTGAGAGACATTCAAGAAAAGATAAAAAGAGAGAAAAGAAAACAAAATTATAGAAATTGGTCAATCAATGTGACAAGAAAGTTCATCAAAGGAAATAGAAGAAAAGGAAAGTATAGAAATGGATGTTCATTGATCATTATATGCCATGATCACACATGTTTTGAGCCATTTTACTTCTTTCTTCCCCTTACCTTTCATTTGTTAGTGATGACCTTTGAAAGTTCTTTTTGATCCAAGTATACTAATCATGAGTTCTCATTTGAATATAAGTCATTACTTGTCAAACAAATGTTAATTGATATTTAGTTGTGGAGTTCCTTTCATGAAGTTATACCAAGTTGATACACTTTTATTATTTTGTTCTTTGTACTTGGTTTTCTCTTTTACTTATTCATGCATTTACTCCTTTTTAGAGCATTCTATTGTGGGGAGCCATGTGTTTATTTGTTTGAGAGCGTATGTCTAGTGAGAAATTAGATTAAGGCTCAAAGTTTTTGAATATATGAGAAGGCTACATTTAAGTTACATTGCATGATTCTATCACACACTCACTTAAACCTTACTTTGGTATCCTTCTTGATATATGTTTGTGTAAGCACTCCATTTTTGCCTGTTCAGTAATTTTCGGTCCGACCGGACTCACATTCAAACCAACACAAACACATTCAAGTCTAAACTAGCTTTCTAGACTCAATCCAGTCATTCAATCGCTTCACGGGCCCGCCAAGCCCAATAGAAGCAAAATAACCAAAATACCCTTACGGTATTTGATGAGAATGCAAATGTCATATTTTTCTCCCTTAATGTTTAGTCTTTTATACTTATTTTATGCCTAAATATACTCAGTATTCTTATATTTTGATTTAGGGTGCTATGGAATGCCAAGGAAGAGAATCTTAGCTTAAAAGGGACAAATTCGTGCTAAATTGGAAGCAACGTTCGAACGGTAGTAAGGGCATTCGAATGGTTGTACGAACCTGCAGATTTTCAGAAGCCTATAAAAGCTAGGATTGTTTTATTTTTAGGGTTAGTGTTTTTTATATTATTCGAGGAGGAAAAAGTAGTAGAAAACATACGTTTCTTTCTTCTTTTCTAGCTTCATCTTTGAGTTTTCTTCATGGCCCTGCATGGCTAAACTTTGAATCTTGGTCGAAGGAAATAGAAGCTTCAGAATTAAAAATCAACTGTGAGATCTAATTTGTTTTCATTATTCAATTTATGCTTTGGGTATCGGATGTTCTTCTGTGCCTATTTTCATGATTGTCTTGTTTAATTACTGGGAGGCCTATTAGTTTATTATTCGTTGCAATCTACTGCTGGATTAGATATCAAATCCGTAATTGTTTGATTCCTCTTATTTGCGAAGCAACTAAGATTTAATGATTTGCTGCATCAAGAATTATTATATCTTAGGAAGAACATTCGACTAAATTAAATGCAACCGCTTGTGCTTGTGCTTGTGTTGTTTAGTTTCATCGATCTCTCTAATTCTTAAGGCTGCTACTAGATTAAACCTTGAGTACTTATCCTAGGTTGTTTAATAGTTAGGGTTAATGAGATCACTTGTTTTCTAATTAACTACGACTAAGGAGAGATAGGAAAATAATTCTGATGGTGAATATTCAATGTGTGAATTGATATGCTTGCATCAATGATCAGTTATAAAATTCCGATGGTGGATGTTTGACTTAGACCAAGGTTTGTTCTTTTGATTGATATCAACACTTTAATCTGAATTGTTTCGTAGTTGTTATTATTAAAATAGTTTTCATTATACCCAAACACCCCATCCTTGTTTACATAGCATAAGACTAGGTTAAACACTTTTCATAGGAACGATCCTTACTCACACTATTACATATTTGAATTTTGGGGTATGGATTTTATTTTTGGGTGCCCGCAACAGCACACCAGTATTACTCGGTCCAATTTTAGTTGGCACGTCATCCTAAAGATGGTAAGTCTATATTTTAACTTCAATTCTGGTTTCAATTCTAACCTAGACAAGGCAAGCTCAATCCGGCACGTCTTTTAAAAAAGTAGATCCCTCAGACGGTAAGTCCATCCAGTCTGACATGTTTACTGAGAAAACTTTTCAGAATGATAAGTCTCTTCAAACCTCTCAACCGAGACGAAACCCAAGTCCCCGAGATGATAGAGTGGTTCATTTCTGGTTCTTACTAGCCTGCCAATGTAGAATTTTTGCTATCTGACACGTCTTTTGAGAAAGTTGATCCCTTAGATGGTAAGTTCAACCAATATGGCATATTTACCAAAAAATCATAAAATCTCTCGAAACAATAAGTCCCTTCAAAACTGTTGACCGGGACAGAACACAAGTCCCCGAGATGGTAGAGCGGTTCATTTCTAGCACTTGCTAGCCCGACAATGTAGAATGTCTGCTATCTGGCACGTCAATTGGGAAATTATCTAAGGTCCCGAGACGATAAGAGCATCTAGCAACTCCCCGAGATTAGGCAGCCTCTAGAATGAATGCACACCGTTAAAGTGACAAAAACACTCACAAATATTGCAACCGTTAGAGTAGCGGAAACACTCACAAACAGGTCGACATTGGGAATTGCTAGAAAAAATCCAATGTCACGAGACCGAGCATGCCTCTTGGCCGTGACACGTTTACCGAAGGACGGGATACCTTTGAAAACAAACTCGTTGCATATCATCAGAGTGACAGAAACACTCAAAACCCAAGTCAACACCAGTGCTTACTAGCTCACTCCGGTGAAAAATGACCAAACTAACCCTTTGGCCCTTTCGACACGCTTCTAGAGAAAGTACCTATGTCCTCAGAGCGGTAAGTCCACCCTTTTCAAGATTGTCCCAAAGACAGTCTGGCATGTTCAATTGCCTTCCAGTTGATTCTGGATTAATTTCATGACCATCCAGTCAAAATGACTATTGTGCCTCTAGGCATCCGATCACATCCGAGAACCACACCAGTTCTGGGTATCAAATCAAACACCTCTCGAGCATACTTCTAATAGTATTCCTAACCTTCTAATGCCTTTCCGGATCATTCTGAGTTTATTCTGGCAGGGCCGATGCAAAATGACCATTTTACTCTTGGTAGGCCGGTCTCCTTTTCCAACCACATCGGCTCTGGGTATCAAATCAAAAACCCCTCGAAATATTCTTAACAGTATTTCCAAACTTTAAGCCTTCTCATGGGTCACTCTGGGTCCATTCCAGTGTTTTCTCGATCCAATTAACCGTTTTACCCCTGGTAGGCCGGTCACTCTTTTCAACTACTCCGGCATTGGTTCTCAACCCATTTACCATTGGGATACGCTCATAGAGGTTCCCATCCATCCCTGGCCTTCCGGATTATTCTTGGGTTTTCTGGAGTCACTTTTAGTGGAGCCAAGTCAAAAATTGCATGGTAGTCACTAATACAGGCACCCCAATCTTTTACCTGGCGTCCCAATCGTCTAAAGATACATTTCTTGCTGCTTTAAAACTTTTCTAAGTGGACGGCACCACTAGTAGTGGCGCCAAGCCAATAAATGGTCTAGTACCACTCCTAGTGGTGCCAAGGTTAAAATTGCACTAGCGCCATTACAACAGGCGCTAGTTTCTATTTTAATTACCTATAAATACAGATCTTCTCCTGTGTGAAAATGGTCAACAAACGTAGTCCAAAAACTTTGCCTCACTAAAAGTAGAGCTCAAATTCTCTCAAAACCCTAATTCTTTCAAGCCTCCTCAAACCCTAGCCTTCAAACACTCAAACCCTAGCCTCCATATACTTTATACACTCAAACACAAGCCTCCAAGCATCCATTGAAGATCAAGTGTTGCATCTTCGAGGTTCTCAAAGTTCAAGTTATGTAAAGCAAACAAAGTGAAAAAAGCAAGAAGAAGACAAGGTTGGTTTTCTATTTACTTTTATGTAATCCCCCTTTCTCTTCTCTCTCCTAACCCACTTGGGTTTTCTTTTATTTTAATCCCTATCTTCTACTTCCTCTTCTTACATGCTTGAAACAAGGAACTCCCCAATTCATGCCTAGAAAGGATTGTTAAATGTCATCGTGCTGTGGGCTTTCTTCAAGTTCGACCTAAGACGGTGTGGGTTCAGCCCCCTTGATTATGTGGTGAAGCCCAATCTTGTATGCTCACATTCTTATTGCATTGTGGTTATCATCATACATTACATTCAAAATTGTTTTTATACTTGCATCAAAGTTCTCTTTCAAAGCTTGCATTCAAAATTTTCTTCTTTCAAACTTGTTTTCAAAATCATACTCCTAGGATGATTCTAGTCATTCCATAGTTAGGGTTATTTTAGGAAAGTGTTACATTCAATATGACCATCAAGGTCCAAAGTTTGGGTTCAAACCCTAAATTGTTTTTATCATAGCCACAATCTCAAGATGATTGTAGCCATATTCAAACCCTAGTTGTTGTCAAAATCACAATCCTAGAATGGTTCTAATCTTTTCATGGTTAGAATTATTTTTAAAAAGTGAGATATGCAAAAAACTTGCAAAAGTCCATTTTCAAATCCCTTTCTTAATAGTTTTGCAAATTTACTTCCTAAAAACTCTTTTCGAAAATGTACTTTTCAAAAACTCTTTGTCTTGAAGTCCAAGTCAAGCCCTATAATCCAAGGTTAGGAAACCCTAATTCCTTTCTTGAAATCATGACTTTCTATTTTGTCTCAAATCATAGGTTTCTAAAATTATTTTTTACATCAAATTATAGATTTTCAAAACCTCTTTTCCTATCAAATTATAGATTTTCAAATCCAAGATTTTCAAAACTCAAACTTTCCATTTCCATGTCAAATTAAATATTCCAATTTAGAAAATCAAATCAAATCCTCCAATTTTGGAAACAAACTCAAATCATCTATTTTTGAAAATAAAATCTAATCTTCAACTTTAGGAAATAGAAAATAAATCTTTTATAATTTCAATCTTTCCTAATTTCAAACATTTTCAAATCCCGACTTTCCAAATTTCTAACTATCAAATCTTTTTTTTAATTTCAGTCTTTCTTAAATTCAAACTTTCAAACCTTTCTTAATTTCAAACTTTCAAGTCTTTCTAAATTTCAAGTCATTCTAAATTCAAAACTTCTCAAATTCAAATATTTCCAAAATCAATTCTTTCCTAATTTAAAACTTTCATAGTATGGAAATTTTTTTAAAATGGAACTTTCCTAATTTGAAACTTTCCTAAAACAGAACTTTCCTAATCCAAAACCTTCCTAATTCAAAACTTTCCTAAAATTTAACTCTCTAAAATCAAACATTCTTAATTCAAGTGCATGTTTCAACCTTAGGTTACCTAGGTCCTAAGATGTCTAAATCCTAGTTCAACCCCAACCCTAAAGTTAAAAAGCTTCAACTCTTTTCAAAGACTCCTCTTTGAACTCAAGTAAAAACCAAGCTGGTTTTAAGACTTCAATCTAAGTTAAGATGTCATGCTCACTGCTAATCAAGCATTATTAATGTTGTCTTAGGACGAACGTGATCGCACATGTCACCTACCTGTAAGCGAAATCTCAACATAATCCCAAAGATAGAAATCTTATAAGAATAAATAACATCATATTAAATAAATAAAAATCATCTCATAATCTTCCCACATACATCATTAAGAGAACTCTTAATGCACACTTATGAATATTACAAAACCACAAAATAAACAAACTCCAATAAGACTTTAATACAACGTACAACAATGTACATGACTAATAACGTAACTAAAAAGCTTCTCGAAGCTCCCCAACTCAACACCAACAGTGTACTGGACATCTTCCAAGATAATTTTATTTATTTAATAAAATTATAGCCATATAATTTTATTAACATGCTCACAAGATAATCAAACTCATAAAGAAGGAATGATAAATATCCACTGAATTAATCATCAATAGATAATACACCATCAACAATAAACAAAATGTCTCTTGTGATGCATTGTATGATACACCACATATGTGCGCGCTATTTTGATAACATTAACCCAATATATCGATGGCTTATTATCAAGGATATCTCACATCGACACCCTTTAGGCTAGCCCCACATCGGCTAAACCTTAGGTTAGTCCTACATCGACTAAACCTTCTCCGTGCAATGCAAGATATGCATACAAAATATATTGTATGCAAATGTCATCGCATAATCTAACAATCACCAACAATGTAGACAATAAAACATTCAACACATTATGAATAAGATCATTTTATATTCCCACCTGATACCGTCTTATACACACCGTCGAGTCACTCATTTGGTTAAACCGGAGTGTTTTGATCCGCTTCTAAAGCTACCAAACACAACCACATCAAACTTGATGACATAGATGTTATAATTCATAACCAATGTATAACTATAGCTTATACACCTTAAACATGTAATTTAGAACATCAATAATGCATTAGAACTCAATGGGATGTTAAACCCTTCCCTAATGCAATGTAAGGTCAACTTTGAACTACCATTACTCTCAATTTACAAGTAATTAAAGTGCTCATTTTATATCAATAGAAAGCCTCATGAGCCTAGTTTTTGACGCTTCAAACGGCACACCATTTTGAGTTCCCTAGAGAAGATTATAGTCATTTTACTAGAGAGTGTCAAAGCTGTCAGCCATAGGTGTCCTCAGTCACATATGTCGACACGTTTAGACAGTGAGTGAAATTTTGGTCAATGTGTTGACTCCTCTACTCTAGGTGTCGACACTTAAGGACAGAGAATGAATGTTTGAAGAAAAATGTTGCATGTGTCGACTCTTTAAGGTCAGGGGTTGATTTCTCCCACTTTTGCTTGAAAATACAACTTCTCAAACATGGTTTTTCTAGCTTCCTAACCAACCCAAACACAACAATAAGTATTCCAAAGGTTCATAATGAATTCCTAAGGTCTCAAACAAGTTTTCAACATTTTAAAACTCAATAATATGTAAGATTCAAGGCTTCCACTTGAAACTTCTAATCACCCTTCCCTCTTTCACCTCAACCTCACTTCCATGGCATGCAAGAGTATGCTAGCATCTAACAATCAACAAAAATAAAATAAAACAAGCATAGACTTGAGATTCCTCACATCAAATCAAGGGCACACAACTTTCTCCTTCAATTCCTCTCTTCTTTTATTCTTTTTCTCTCTTTTTCTCTCACTTTCTTTCTTGCCAAATAATTTTACTACACAAGCTCCTCTCTTCTCTCTCCTCCCCTTGTTTTGAAGACAATTATAGATATAAAATATATCTATCATTCCACATGTCACACACACACACACACACTTGCTAGCAACAAGCACACACCCTACTTAAGCGAAGCACACACCTAGGTGGTTTAAGGTTAAACCCCCACCTAACACCTCCTTGCTTCACTAATCCACCCCTAATTCACATGATTATCATAATTGATCATACTTATGATGATTAATCATCATTAACTCAAATTAAGCATAGAAATTAATTAAGCTAACTAATCATGGATTAAGCTAATTAATCGTGCTAAAAAATGTGATAATCCCCCCAACGCAAGCCCTCATTAAACCATGCTAAACAAGCAGGTTGATTAAGGATAATCATGCACCATAAACATGCTATTAAGTTAAGCATGATGCTAACCAAGCTAGGGTTTTACACAAGATAATTTTAAAATTCTATTCAAACTTTCCAAAACAAGTCCAAGTTCTACTCCTCAAGTTCAATTTCAAATCAAAACTCAATTTCAAATCCTCAAGTGTAATTTCGAATCAAAGTCAATTTCAAATTCAATCTCAAATCAAAGTTCCAAATCAAACCTTTTCAAGTCAAACTTTCCAAAGACCTCAAATTGTCTATTTTCAATCGGGCCCTGAGTCCGAACTACGACTTATCTGATTCCCAATAATGAGATATATAGGCAACCTCTATGGGTGCGGTCACAACCTTTTTCAAGTTTCCAATTCCACAACCTTCTTTTTAAGATTCAAATCTTCTCTTCAAATCTATTTTCAAAATCAAATCTTTTTCTTGCACTTGCATGTCATGCATCATATCAAACCTTTTTTCCAAAATTCTTTTCAAAATGGATATAATTGGACATTAGATAATTGAAGATTTTAAATTAGTGAACTTAGGGTGAATAGCATATAGGTACCGCAAGGGCGGGATAGAGTGATAGCCTAGTGCATCTTCTCTATATGTAACCAAGCTCTAAACCTAGAATCACTATTATTGAAAGACCAAAGACGGAGTTATTTTCAACAAAGGGGCTTAAATATTTCCAAAGTTTGCCAAACAACTTGTTTTCTCTAAAAACCTTCTCTTGATGAAGTTTTCCAAATCATTTTCAAAAACCCTAAGTTTAATCTTTGGATTACTCTTAGTTTTAGGTGACCTAACTCATCTTAACAAAGTTAGGTGGCAACTCCAAAACTTTTTTCAAAAGCCCTTATTCAAATCAATTTCTAGTTTAAACCTAGTCGCACTCGTCCGTCTAGGAGGATGAGTACTAACGAGAGGGTACAATTTTTTTCTCACTTGTATTTTTCCAAGTGCGAAAAATTGAGGTGCGACAACTAGCGACTCTACTAGGGACGCTTAGAGGGCTAGGTCATTATCATGTGTAAGCACTCTATTTTTGCTCGCTCGGTAATTTTCAATCCCTCCGGGCTCATATTCAAATTGACACAGACATATTCAAGTCCAAATCAACTTTTCAAACTCAATTCAATTAATCAATTGCTTCGCGGGCCCCTCGTGCTCAATAGAGGCAAAATGACTAAAATGCCCTTGTGGCATTGCTCGGTCCTACTCCAATTGGCACGTCTTCCTAGAGACAGTAAGTCCCTTTTTCAATCTCAAATTCAATTTCAAGTTCAATTCCAATTCAAATCAAATTTGGCACACTTTTCAAGAAAGTTAATCCCTCATGTGATAAGACTATCCAATCTGGCACGTTTTTTGAGAAAACTCTTCGGAACAGTAAGTTCCTTCAAACTCGTTGACCAGGACAAAACCTAAGTCCTTGAGATGGTAAAACGGTCCACCTTTGGCACCTGCTAGCCCGCCAATAAAGAATCCTCATTATTCGACACGTCTTTCAAGAAAGTTGAATCCTCAGACGATAAGTCCATCTAGCAGCTTCCCAAGATCAGGCAGTCTCCAGAATGAACACGAATAGTTAGAGTGGTGGAAATACTCATAAACATCACAATCATCAGAGTGGCGGAAACACTAGTAAACAGGTCGACATTAGGAATTGCCAACAAACCCCCTATGTCACAGGATCGAACTCACCACTTGGCCATGACACGTTTACCAAAGGATGAGATACCTTTGGAAACCAACTCATCACAGACCGTCAGAGTGGTGAAAATACTCAAAACCTAGGTCAACACCAATGCTTGCTAGCCCACTTCAGTGAAAAATGACCAAGCTACCCTTGGGCCTTTACAGCACGCTCCTCAAGAAAGTACCTAAGTCCTCAAAGTGGTAAGTCCACCCTTTCAAGATCATTCCAAAGATGATCCGGCATGTTTAAGTGCCTTTCAGTCGATTCCGAACCAATTCTAAGACTATTCGGTCAGAATGACCATTTTGCCCCTAGGCATCTAACTACCCCCGAGAATTACACCAGCTCTAATTATCAAACCGATAACCTCCCAAAAATGCTTCTAATAGTATTCCTTACCTTCCAATACCTTTCTGGATCATTCCAAGTCAATTTTAGCAAACTCGGTGCAAAATGACCATTTTGCCCCTAGTAGGCCAGTCTCCTTCTCCAACCACACTGGCTTTGGGTATTAAACCAACAATCCCTTAAAACACTTTAGATAGTGTTTACAACCTTCAAGTCTGCTCATGAGTCATTTTGAGTCCATTCCGATGGTTTTTCGATCTAGTTGACCATTTTGCCATTAATAGCTCGGTCGATAATTTTGACCTTGTTTTTTAAGTCCGTTGCCCGTGGGACACTATTTCAAGGATGTCTATCCATTTCCATCCTTCTGGGCCATTCCCGGCCTTCCAGAACATTTTCAAACCTTCCAAAGTCACTCCTAGTGAAGCTAAGCCAAAAATTGCATGGTAGTCACTAATATAGGCGCCCAAATATTTTGCCTTATGTATCAAGGTTTGAAAAATACATTTTTTGCCGACCTTACGGCTTTCCTAAGTGATCAGCGCCACTAGTACTGGCGCCAAGACAAAAATTGGCTTGGCGCCACTCCTAGTGGCACTAGAAGGAAATTTAGCCTAGCGCCACTGCAACAGGCACCAGGTTAATCTTGTGTCTATAAATACAGAGCCTCCTCCTGCATGAAAAGGGTCAGCAATCTAAGTCTAGAAACTCCGTCTCTCAATACACAGATCTTGAACTCTCTCCAAACCCTAGTTTTCTTAGGCTTCTTCAAACCCTAGCCCCCATACACTTTAACCCTAGCATACATACGCTCTATATACTCATATATGAGCCTCTAAGCCGACCATTAAGGACTTAAGGTGCTGCAATCTCAATGCTCTCCAAGATCAAAGCGAAGTAAAGCAAATAAAGCAAGCAAATCAAAGAAAACACAAGGTTGGTTTTCTTTTATGTTTATGCAACTCCTCCCTTCTCTCTTCTTCCTCCTAGCCCACTTGGGTTTTCTTCTATTTTAATCCCCTATCTTTTTCCCCCCTTTCTTGCATGCTTGAAACAAGGGAATCCTTGATTCATGTGTAGGAAGAACGATTGAAAGTCACTGTGTCGGGGGCTTTCTTCTAATTCAACCTTAGACCATGTAGATTTATCCCCCTTGATTATGTGGTGAAGCCTAAACCTTGTATGTTCACAACCCCTACTTGCATTGTGCATATCATACTCATACATCTCTTCAAAATCGTTTTCTAAACTTGTTTTCAAAACTTGCATCAAAATATTTTGCTAAACTTGCATTAAAAATCTTCTCTTTAAAACTTGTTTTCAAAAATCACAATCTTAAGATGATTCTAGTCACTACATGGTTAGGGTTGTTTTAGGAAAGTGTTACATAAGTTTTGGGTGTAAACCCTAAAATTAATTTTGTTAAAATCACAATCTTAAGGTGATTCTAGCCCTTCCATGGTTGGGGTTGCTTTAGGAAAGTGTTATATTTAAAGTGACAAATATGGTCCATATTTTCAAATCCTTGTTGTTTTCAAAATCACAATCCTAGAATGGTTTGAATCTTCTTATGGTTAGAATCGTTTTAGGAAAGTGATATATTTTTAGAGGCTTGCAAAAGTCCACACTCAAATCCATTTCCAAATCGCTTTTCAAACTTACTTTCCAAAACCTCTTTTTTTAAATTGTGTCCAAAATCTCTTTTCAAATCTACATTCTAAAAACCTCTTTTCAAATCTATTTCCTAAAAACTCTTTCAAAAATCTCCTTCCTAAAACTCTCTTTTCAAAGATCCACTTTCCAAAAAAACTCTTTTTCTTGAAATCCAAGTCAAGCCTTAGAATCCACGATTTGGAAACCTGTCGTGCCCCAATTTTTGGACCAAGTCTTTTTCGGCTCAAAAAAATACGAAACTCTATCATTAGAACTCATCCACCTTAAAGGACGAGTGCGACTAGGTTTAAACTTGAAATTGGTTTGATTAAGGACTTTTTAGAAAAATAGCAGTCGCCACCTAACTTGATTAAGGTGAGTTAGGTCACTTGAAACTAAGTGTTAATCCGAAGATTAAACTTAGGGTTTTTGGAAAATGTTTTGAAAAACTCCCTCG
Organism: Euryodendron excelsum; assembly: GCA_033060915.1. NCBI lineage: Eukaryota > Viridiplantae > Streptophyta > Magnoliopsida > Ericales > Pentaphylacaceae > Euryodendron > Euryodendron excelsum. Next base: position 20,962,975 of record CM065384.1, on the reverse strand, counting down.
AGAGAGGGTTTTTGAGAAAATAGGTTGTTTGGCAACCTTTAGAAAGTTGTAAGCCCTTTTTTGAAAATAACTCCATTTTGGTCATTCGAGAACAGAAATTTATGGTCCATGGGTTGGTTACGTGTAGGGAAGATATCCTAAGATCATCACTCTACCCCGCCCTTTCGATACCTATATGTCTAATCACCCTTGGTTTACCCACTAGAATAACTAGTTACCATTGACCACTTAATGTCCACTTTTTGAAAACGGGGTTTAGTCATCACTTTGTGGATGAATGATGCATGTTGCAAGTTTTGGAAGAACTTTGAAAATATGGGAGTTTTGAAGGAATTTAAAACAAGAACTTTGAATTGGTTAAAATTTTTGAAAAGGGAATTGGAATTGAATTAGAAGTTATGACCACACTATTTTAGGTTGCCTACGTATCTCATTTGGCGAGAATCAGCTCATTCGTAGTTCAAGCAAGAGCCTAATGAAAAATAGGCGCGTTAGGGCCTTCGGAAAGTTTGAAGACACTTTAAGGTCTTTGAAAAAGTTTGAAGACACTTTGTGGTCTTTGGAAAAAGAGACCTTGAGAGTTTTGATCTGGGATTGGATGTTGGGATGTTTTGAAATAGAACTTTGAGACTCAAAAGGGGGTTTTGAAATGTTTTTAGAACAACTCAAGGGAGTTTTGGAAACGCTTTGAGATCACTCAAGAGAGTTTTAAAAATGTTTTGAAATCTTGTTTGGAAAACCTTGGAGGTATAATTTTGGAGTGTTTTAATAAATTGGTTTTCGAAAAGTTTTTGAAGGTAGTTTTTGAAAACACCTACTACTTTAGAACTCTAACATGGACAACCTTGGAGGTTGATCTTGATATATCATCTTCCTTTCGAATCCCTAACCATAAAAGGGGTAGAGACACCTTAGGGTTGTGAATTCTAAAAAACATTCTTACAAATAATTTAAAGATAGAGTGTAGGGGTATTTGAAAAGGTTATAGAGTTGATTTTTGAAATCTCAAGAGAGTAGGAGGTTTTGGAAAAATGGGTTATGAGAATAGTTTTAAATTGAGAGATCATTTAAAAGGGATCCATGAGTTGGAATATTGAAGTATACTAACCTAGGTTGGGTTGGCCAAAGGCTAGGGGTGACCTAATGTTAACTAACTTGGGTTTGGTTAACCTAGGGTTAAGGTGACCTAGGGTTAATCAACTAGGATTTGGTTGACCTAGGGCTAAGGTGATCTCGGGTTAAGGTGACCTAGGGTTAACTAACTTGGGTTAGGCTAACCTAGGGTTGGACAACTAGAGCCAAGTTAACCTAGAGTTGGATAACTAGGGTCAAGTTAACCTAGGGTTAAGGTGACCTAGGGTCAACTAACTTGGGTTTGGTTAACCTAGGGTTAACTAACTTGGGTTAGGTTAACCTAGGGTTAGAAAACTAGGGTCAAGTTAACCTAGGATTGGATAACTAGGGTCAAATTAACCTAAGGTTGGATTGGAATATGGTTTTGAAAGGTAGTTTTATGCATTTTTTTTAAAAGAGTTTTAGAAAATAAATCATGTTATGCAAGGGACTTTGGTAGACAACCTTTTTGAAGATCATTTCCATGAAAATTTGATTCTAACCAAAGATATGGTTTATATGGTTGGTGTTTGAAAACCATTCCGAAGAAGGTTTTCTTAGGACCATTATAACCTTTATCTTAAAAAACGTAGAGATTTCAAAAATCAACACCATGATGATAACTTTTGAAAAACCATTTTTAATGCAAAGATGGAGAGAATGAACTTTTGAAAACCATTTTTGAAAAGAAAATTTTGAAAACCGTTTTCCAAAGGAAACTATTCAAATAAGTTAAGGTTCCTATGGCTAATGTAAAGCTAGACCACTCAAGAGAGGGTTCCATGGGGCCATTCCAACCGTCAAACTTGAGATAATAGAAACCTTATAAATTAAGGAGTGTGAAAATCATTTTTGTGCAAGAATAAAGAGAGAAGGGAACCATTCTAACAATTTAGGGCTTCTATGGCCAATAAAAGGGAGAACACTCAAGAGAGGGTTTCATAGGGCCATTCTAACCACTAAACTTGAGAGAATAGAAACCTTGGGAATTAGAGAGTTTGAAAACCATTTTTTATGCAAGTTGGAATGCAAAGATGCAAAAGTGTGAGTTAGGGGTTAATGGGGAGGTTTCCTAAAGACATAATTTCTCAAAGTCTCATTCTAAATTTCAAGGGGCCAACTCTTAAACCACTTTTAAGAGAACATTTGAATAGGAGGCTTGAAGATGACATAGAAATGGGGATAGTGAAGGCTTGATCATAAACATAAAGACGAAGCCAAGCATGCAAAACATGAACTATATAACTATATGCAAAGGGGGTCATAAATCCATACAAGGCTTTAGGCTACACCACATAATCAAGGGGCTCCAAGGCCATACCATCTTGAAGTAGGCTAGTGAGAGATCCCCCTACATGGTGGGTCTCACTAACTTTCCTCTAAGCATAAACTAAGAGCCCTCTTGCTTTAAGCATGCAGGAAAAGGGGGTAGAAGATGGGGATTAAAATAGAGAATAGCCTAAGTAGGCCAAGAGAGAGAAGAGAGGAGTGGGGGAGACAAAAACATAAAAGAAATACCACATTTTGCCTTCAATATACTTGCAATCTTCTATGGATGTTTTGACTTGAGCTAGGATGGCTCTAAGTGTGCTTGAGGGGTTGGAAGGAGGTAGTCTATAGCATGAGAGGTTATATAGGTAAAGTGTATGGGTTAGGATGAGGTGGAATCTACCCTAAGTGATTGAAGGGTGAGAGATGTATAGGAGTTCGAGGTTCTGGAATGGTTTTTGCAGAGCTTTGCTGTCAAATTCAATTATGGAATATGTAAAGGGGGAGGCATGTATTTATAGGCACTCTGAGAGAAGCCTAGCGCATGTAGTACATGCGGCAGTACTGTTCTATTGGCAGAATGCCATGTGGCACCCAATGTATTGGCTAAATCTTGACTATTAATGGAAATTTGGTTGACCTGAATAAAATCTGGGTGCATGTAGCATATGCTTCGTCACCGGGAGTGTTCGTTTAAACTTTGTCTTGATAATTGAGCCAACCGGAAGGTTTCGGAGGAATCGGTTGCATCCACGGTGTTCTCCTAGGGTTTCTCGTGAACTTTCATGTTTTTGAAAAGTTTGAATGGTACTCGAAAGTGTAAGATATCATCTCGGAAAGTGTGCATGAAATCGCATCTCTGCGGAGCGTCAATGATACGCTCCGCTGGGGTCCAAAAGTAGCTGTTTTTGTGCAGCAATATCGAGGCCTTCGGGAAGCGATCTCTTCGATTGAACCATACCGATGGAAAGTACTCTGAAAATACTTTTAGGAATTTCGTAATTTGCGCATTTCTCAAGTCATTTGATAGTGCGTTATAATCAGGGAATTAGGAAAAAAAATCAATCTTCGTGAAGAGTTTGTGAGACATGTAAGCACCCCATTTTTGACCGCTCAGCGGTCTCCACTCCGTCCAGGCTTGTGTTCAAGTCATTGTGGGCATATTTCAATCCAAATTAACTTTCTAAGTCTAATCCTGTCAATTCATCGCTTCGAGGGCCCCGCCGGGCCCAAATAGAAGTAAAAAAACCAAAATGCCCTTGGGGGTATTATTTGGTCTAATTCCAAATTAGGCACGTCTTTCTGAAGACGGTAAGTCCCCTTTCCAATTCCAAATCAGGCACGTCTTTCCGAAGACTGTAAGCCCCCTTTCCAACTCCAAATCAGGCAAGTCCTTTCGAAGACGGTAAGTCCCCTTTCCAATTCCAACAGGCGCGTCTTTCTGAAGACGGTAAGTCCCCTTCCCAATTCCAACAGGCGCATCTTTCTGAAGACGGTAAGTCCCCTTTCCAAGTCCAATTCCAATTCCAATCCCTCTCTCAAGACAGTTGATTCCTCGAGACAGTCCGGCAAGTTTTTTGAAGAAAATCTCTTCAAAACAGTAAGTCCCTTTAAACCTGTCGACCGGGACGAGACCCCAAGTCCCCTAGATGGTAAAACGGTCCACCTTTGGCGCCTGCTAGCCCGCCAATGTAGAAATGTCCGTTTAGGCATGCCTTTCGAGAAAGTTGATTCTTAGGCACTAAGTCTCTTTAGCAAACCGTCAGAGTAGCAGAAATACTCACAAACATCGCAACCGTCAGAGTAGCGGAAATACTCACAAACAGGTCGATATAAGGAATTGCCAACAAACTCCTGTATCACGCGACCATCGTCAAAGTGGCGGAAACACTCAAAACTCAGGTCAACACCAGTGCCCGCTAGCCCACTTCAGTGAAAAATGACCAAACTGCCCCTAGGGCCATTTTTGGCACATTTCTCGAGAACACATTTGAATCCTCAAGATGGTAAGTCCAACCTTCCAAGATTGTCTTAAAGGCAATCCGGCATGATTAGGTGCCTTCTAGTCAGTTTCGGGCTAATTCTAAGACTTTCCGGTCAAGATGATCATTTTGCCCCTAGGCATTCGAATGCCCCGAGAACCACATCGGCCCTAGGTGTCAAACCGGTAGCCTCCCGAGAATGCTTCTTGTAGTGTTCTAAACCTTTCTTTATCTTTCTGGATCATTCCAAGTCAGTTCCGGCAAACCCGATGCAAAATGATCGTTTTGCCCCTAGAGGACCGGTCGCCTTTTCCAACCACACCGGCTCTGAGTATCAAATCGGCAAGCCTTTGGGAACATTCTAAATAATATTTCCAAATCTCGAGTCTTTTTCAGGGACATTCCGGGTCCGTCCCAGCAGCTTTCTGACTTGGTTGACCGTTTTACCCTTAACAGCCCGGTCACCCCTTCCGACACATCCTATCCTCACTTTTCAAGTCAAATACCTCCGGAACACTATTTTAAGTGTTCCTACCCTTTTTCGGCTCTCCGGGTCATTCTCGGCCTTTTCAATTCATCCCCGGACTTTCCGAAGTCACTCCTAGTGAAGCCAGGCTAAAAATTGCATGGTAGTCACTAGGACAGGCGCCCAAATCTTCCAAAGATACGTTGCTTGCCGACCTTAAAACTTTCCTAACTGGCTGGCGCCACTAGAAAGTTTGGCCTAGCGCCACTGCAACAGGCGCCAGTTCTATCCTATCTCTATAAATACGGAGCCTCTTCCAACGTGAATGAGGTCTGCAAACTCAATCTAAAAAATCCTAATTCTCAATATACAGAGCTCGTACACTCCTAAAACCCCAGCTTCTCTAGGTTTTCCAAAACCCTAGCTAAACCCTAGCCTCCTATACACTCCTATACACTCTCATACACTTATACACTAGCCTCCAACCCTCCTTTGACGACACAAGGAAGGCTTCTTATTGAAATTTCCGCACTTTTCCCCTCTCTCTTCTCTCTCCTAACCCACTTGGGTTTTCTCTATTTTAATCCCCCATCTCTTTTCTCCCCTTTCTTTTCATGATTGAAACAAGGAGACTCCCAGTCCATGTGTAGGATTAGACTATTGGAGGGTCACCGTGTCGGGGGCTTTCTTTTAGTCTAACCGGAGACCACGTGGGTTCGACCCCCTTGATTATGTGGTGAAGCATTAACATTGTATGTTCACGACCCTAAATTTGCATTGTGCATTTCATGATTCTTGCATTCTTCTAAAAGTCGTTTTTAAAGTCGTTTTCAAAATCGTTTTCAAAATCGTTTTCAAACTTGTTTTCAAAATTATATCAAAATCTTCTTTTTCAAAAATTGTTTTCAAAATCACAATCCTATGGTGATTCTAGCCTTTCCATGGCTAGGGTTGCTTTAGAAAAGTGCTATATTTAAAGTGACCAACACGATCCATATTTTCAACTCCTTGTTGTTTTCAAAACCACTTTCTTAAAGTGGTTCTAGCCTTCTTATGGATAGAATCGCTTCAGGAAAGTGAGATGTTTTCATACTTCCCAAAAAACTCTATTTTCAAAAATCTCTCTTTCAACATGCTTTCCAAAAACTCTTCCTCCCAAAATCGTTTTCAAAAGCTCTATTTAAAATTCTATTTTTAAACTCCTTTCCAAAACACTCTCCTCAAAATTCCTTTCTTAAAAACACTCCCTAGGTTTCCTTCCTAGAAAACGCCTTCCTCAAAATTCACTTTTCTAAAAACTCTTTCCAAAAAGCTTCTTCCAAAATCTATTTCCAAAAACTCTCTCTTTTCAAAACACACCTTCTAGAAACTCCTCTCTAGGATTTCCTTCCAAAAATCTTCATTTCCAAAAATCACTTTTCAAAAATCCCTTTCCCTAGAGCCCAAGTCAAGCCCTAGAGCCACGATTAGGAGACCTTAATTTTCTTTCCAAAAACATGGTTTTCAAACTTGTCTTAAAACCTAGGTTTCCAAAATCTCTTATTTTCTACATCAAAATTATAAATATTTCCAAAACCTATTTTCTACGTCAAAACTATACACTTCCAAATCTAGTGTTTCTAAAACTTCCTTTTCCAAATCCTTGTCAAATCAAATCTTCCCTCTAGAAAACCAAATCCAATCTCCCATTTAGAAAACTAGATCCAATCCTCCGTTTTTGAAAACAAAATCAAATTTTCTCTTTTAGAAACAAAATCCAATCCCTTCCTAATCCAAATCTTTCCTAATTCAACTCCTTCCTAATCTTTTACTTTCCTAAATCTTAAGTTTCCAAAACTTAAACATAAAAAATCTTTCCTAAATTCTAAAATTCAATTTTCAAATCTTTCCTAATTCAACCTTTTCCTAATTCTACCCCTTTTCAAATCTTAACTTTCCAAATCTAAGTTTTCAAATCTTTCCTAAACTCAAACCTTTCCTAATCTCAAGATTTTCTAAAACTCAAACTTTAAAATTTTCTAAATCCTAAAGTTTCTAAAATTCTAAATCTTTCTTAAATTAAACTTTTCCTAATTCAACTCTTTCCAAAAATCAACCCTTTCTTAAAAAGAAGACTTTCCAATTTCAAAACTTTTCAATTTTAATTCTTTCCTAATTTGAAATCTTTCCTAAAACGAAACTTTCCTATTTTGAAAATTTTCCTAGTTCGAAACCTTTCCTAAAATGACGCTTTCCTAAAATGAAACTTTCCTATTTTGAAACTTTCCTAAATTCAAATCTCTTTAAATCCAATCTTTCCCTAATCTTCCAAGTCCAACATTCGAGTCAAATCTTTCTTAAACCTTTAGTCTTTCCTAAATCCTATCTTTCTTAAGTCTAGGTTTCCTAAATCTCAATCTTTCCAAAACGAATCCAAATCCTTCTTCCAAGTTCTATCTTTCCAAATCGAAGTCTATTCTTTTCAATTCCAAATTTCAAATTCCAATCTTTTATTCTAAGTTCAACTCCAACTCTTTTTCAAATCAAAACCTTCTATTTTCTATCGGACACTTGTCCAAACTACGACTGACTTGATTCCTCAAAAAGGATACGTAGGCAACCATCATGGGTGAGGTCACAATTCCTTTCAAATTTCAAAGTCCACAGCATTTTTCAAATTTCTATTTCCAAAACTTCTTTCAAATCTCCAATTCTACAATCTTCTTCAAGTTTCCAATTCTATGTTCTATTTCCAATTTCTAATTCTAGAAATCTATTTTCAATCTTCAATTTCAATTTCCAAAACCTTCTTTCCAATTTCAAACTTCCATCTCTTTCTTCTCAAATCTATTTTCCCACTCTCTTTTCTTGCACTTACACATCATGCATCATGCTAGTTTCTTTCTAAAAATTCTTTTCTAAAGTGGATAGCATTGAATATTAGTTAGTTGAAGACTCTCATAGGTGAATCTAGGGTAAATAGACATGTAGGTACTGAAAGGGCGAGGTAGGGTGATGGTTTAGTGCGTCTTCCCTACACGTAACCAACCTCTGAACCTATGATCACTGATTTCAAAGACCAGAATGGAGTTATTTTCAAAAAAGGGCTAAATGTTTTTCAAAGGTTGTCAAACAACCTATTTTCTTAAAAACCCTCTCTTGAGGTGGTATTTTCAAAAACCTTTTTCTAAAAACCCTAAGTGTAGTTTTCAGATTATGCTTAGTTTTTAGGTGACCTAACTCACCTTAATCAAGTTAGGTGGCGACTCCAAATCGTTTCTAAAAGCCCTTTATCCAAACCAATTTTCAATTCAAACCTAGTCGCACTCATTCTTCTAAGGGGTGAGTTCTAACGAGAAAGTACAGCATTTTTTCCGCTTGTGTGAGTATTCCTCGAGTGCGAAAAATCTAGGCACGACAAGACGTTCTAAGGGTTACTGTAAGTAGCGGTTTTCGAGCCACGCGATGAGGGAATTCGGGGTGCAATCTATATGATCGAGCCATATCGATGGAAAGACCTATGAACGAGCTTTCAGGAATTCCTTGGTTTACATATTTCTCAAGTCATTTGACGATGCGCTATAACTAGGGAATCAAGAGAAAATGCAATTTTGGGAAAGCGTCTGCAAGACGCTCTAGGGAACTTTTATTGAGTCGGGGGTGTTTAGAGTTGTAAGGTCCTTTTTAGGTTAAATAGGGGTGTATGACAAAACCCGTCGTTCAAAATTCTGGGACCGGTGTTGTTTTCAGGTGCGTTCGGATTATCAAGGGCAAAATGGCCATTTTGGCAGGGTTTGGTTGAAAATGGTCAGGAATGGATCGGAGTGTTATATTAAGCGTGCCAGGTCATTAAAGTGTGATCCCAGGAGAGTCTTTCACTGTTCGGTGGAATTTGTGTAGCGCTAGGGCGTTCAAGGGTAAAACGGTCATTTTGACCAGAGTCAGCCGGAATTTGATAGAAAGATGCATGGAGTACACCTAACATTAGTAGATTTAGTGATAGTTAAGGTATTTAAATTATGCACACGATAAGCACGACTATTAATTGAGTAGCCAAGAAATATCCCTTCATTGCTCCAGGAGTCAAACTTTTTCAATTGTTCACAATCCTTAGGATGTAACATTTACTCCCGAAAACTTGGAAGTATTTCATATTTGGATTTTTATCATTCCATATCTCATATGGAGTTTGTCTTGAACCAGGTCTTAAGTAAACTTTATTGATCACATAGCATGCAGAATTAACAGCTTCTGCCCAAAATTTGATTAGGATAAACTTGCTATGGAGCATTACACGAGCCATTTCTTGAATAACGTGGTTCTTTTTCTCAACAACTCCATTTTTTTGTGAAGTCTTAGGAGCTGAAAACTCGTGTCTTATCCCCTGTACATCACATAAATTAGCATAATCAGAGTTCTCAATTTCCTTGCCATGGTTTGTTCTTATTCGAACAATGCATCCAATTGTTTGGTTATTTTCGGTCTGTAACCTGTTACATAATGATTTAAAGACATCAAACGTGTCAGAACTTTCTCTAATAAAATTAACCCAGGTAAATCTAGAATAGTCATGTCGCACCCCAATTTTTTGCACTTGAGGAAAATACGCACAAGTGGGAAAAACACTATACTCTCTTGTTAGAACTCATCCGCCTAGAAGAACGAGTGATATTAGATTTTAATTAGAAATTGATTTAATTAAGGACTTTTGGAAATAATTTGGAGTCACCACCTAACTTTGTTAAGGTGAGTTAGGTCACCTAAAACTAAGCACAATCCAAAGATTACACTTAGGATTTTTAAAAAGGTTTTGAAAACTTCCTCAAGAAAGGGTTTTTAGAAAAATAGGTTGTTTGAAAACCTTTGAAAATATTTAAGCTCTTTTTAAAAATAACTCCATTTTGGTCTTTGAAAACAATTACCTAGGTTTGGAAGTTGGCTACGTGTAACGAAGACGCACTAAACTATCACCCTACCCTGCCCTTGCGATACCTATATGTCTATTCACCCTAGATTAGCTCATTTGGAATCTTTGATTAACATATGTCCAATTATATCCACTTTGAAAAGAGTTTTGGAAAGAGGTTTAATATGATGCATGATATGCAAACGCAAGAAAAAGATTTGATTTGGAAAATAAATTTGAAAGAAAATTTTGATTTTAAAAATAGATTTGAAAAGAAGATTTGAAATTTGAAAGAAGGTTTTAGAAATTAAAAACTTGAAATAAATTGTGAAATTCGAGATTTGAAAAAGGTTGTGAAAATGAAAACTTGAAAACGTTGTGACCGCACCCATAAGGGTTGCCTACATATCACTTTGTTGGGAATCACGTCAATCTTAGTTCGGATAAGAGTCCAATTAAAAATAGACACTTTAAAGGTTTTGAAAAGTTTGATTTGAAAATATTTCATTTGAAAAGAGTTTAATTTGAAAAAGAGTTTGATTTAAACTTTGAATAAAAGATTAGAAATTGAACTTTGACTTTGATTTGAAATTGAATTTGGGGATTTGAAATTGATTTTGATTTGAAAGTATTGAACTTGGACGAAGGACTTGGACTTGATTTGGAAGGATTAAGATTTGAAAACATTTTGACTTGAACTGAAATTGAAAAACCATCTTGATTTAGGAAGAGAGTTTTAGAAAGGACTTGAAGCTTCCTAACTTAGAATTAGGGTTGAACTAGGGTTTAGGTATCCTATGGTTTAGGTAACCTAAGGTTGGAGAATGTAATTAGATTTAAAAAAGATTTGAAAATGTTTTACTTGAATTAAAAACACTTGACTTGGAATGGTTATAAAAGGTTTAACATGGACATTTCATTTGAAAGAATTTAGAAAGTTAAGGTTTAGGAAAAATTGAATTTTGGGAAAACATTGAATTAGGAAAATTTCAAAATCGAAAAGTTTTTAAATTAGAAAAATTTTCAAATTAGGAAAGATTTGAATTTGAAAATTTTCATTTTATGATAGTTTTGAATATGAAAAGATTTGAATTTAGAAAGTTTTGATTTTGAAAAATTTTGATTCTTATTTCCAAAAGTAAAAGATTAGATTTTATTTTCGAAAATAGATGATTTGATTTGGCTTCCAAAATTAGAGGATTTGATCTAGTTTCCTAAATTGGAAGATTGGATTTGACATGGAATTGGAAAAGTTAAGTTTTGAAAATCTTGGATTTGGAGATCTATTATTTGGTGTAAAAAAGGGATTTTGAAAATCTAAAATTTGATGTAAAAGATAGATTTTGGAAACTTATGATTTGAGGCAAAAGAGGAAGTCATGTTCTGGGAAAGAGAACTAGGATTTCCTAACATGGAACCTAGGGCTTGACTTGGACCTCAAGAAAAAAAGGTTTTTTGGAAAGTAAAATCTTTTGGAAAGAATTTCTAAGAAGGAAACTTGAATAGAGCTTTTAGAAAGTAGATTTTTTAAGAGAGTTTTTAGAAAGGAGTTTGAAAAGCAATTTGGAAAGGAGTTTGAAAATGGACTTTTGAAATCTTTTGAACATCTCACTTTCCTAAAATGATTCTAACCATGAAAAAGATTAGAGCCATTCTAAGTTAATGGTTTTGAAAACAACATGAATTTTGAAATATGTACCGTAATGATTACTTTGAATATCACACTTTCCTAAAACAACCCTAACCATAGAATGACTAGAATCATCTCAAGATTGTAGTTCTTGATGAAAACAATATAGGGTTTACACCCAAAATATAGACCTTGATAGTCATAATGAATATGACACTTTCTTAAAACAACCCTAACCATAAAATGGCTAGAATCACTTCAAGATTATGATTTTGAAAACAAGATTTTGAAAAAGAATATTTTAAATTCAAGTTTTGAAAGAGAGTTTTGATGCAAGTTTGAAAACAACTTTGAAAAACGAGTTTTGAATGGATGTATGAATATGATATTCACAGTGCAAGTAAGGTCATGAACATTTAAGGCTAAGCTTCACCACATAATCAAGGGGGCCGAATCCACACGATCTAAGGTTGAACTAAAAGAAAGCTCTCAACACGGTGACTTTCAACAGTCCTTCCTAGGCATAAACCGGGAAATCCCTTATTTCAAGCATGCAAGAAAAAGACGTAGAAGATAAGGAATTAAAATAGAAGAAAACCCAAGTGGGTTAGAAGGAAGAAGAGAAAGGGGAGGGGGGGGGGGGGGGGGGGGGGGGGGGGGGGGGGGGGGGGGGGGGGGGGGGGGAACTACATAAACGTAAATTGAAAGTCTAGCTTGTCTTTTTCTTGCTTTACTTGCTTTGTTTGCTTTGCTTTACCTAGGCTTCGAGAGCTTCAAACTTGCAACACTTGAGTCTTCAATGGCTTGCTTTGAGGTTGGTGTAAGAGTGTATGGAGTGTGTATAAGCTAAGGTTAAAGTGTGTGGAGGCTAGGGCTTGAGAAGACTTAAAGAAATTAGGGTTTGGAGAGGATTCGAACTTTGTTTTCAAAGAGGCAGTATTTTTTGACTGAGATTGCAGACCCTTTTACGTAAGTGAGAGGGTTTATATTTATAAGCAACTTAAATAGACCTGGCGCTTGTTGCAATAGCGCCAAGCTTAAATTTACATAGGCACCACTGCTAGTGGCGCTAGGCCAAGTTTTGGCTCGAAGCTACTATTAGTGGCACCAGCCACTTAGAAAAGTTTTTAGGGCAGCAAGAAACGTACCTTTGACCCTTGGTACGCAAGGTGGAAGATTTGGACGCCTATACTAGTGACTACCATGCAATTTTTAGCTTAGCTCCACTAGGAGTGACTCCGGAATGTTTGAGAATGATCCAAAAGGCTGGAAATGGATAGAAACACTTGCAATAGTTTCCCGAGGGTAACGGGTTTAAAAAACAATGTCGGGATTATTGAAATGGTCGACTGACCAAGCCATTAGAGGCAAAATGGTTAACTAGACCGGGAAACCACCAGAATAGACTTGGAATGCCTCATGAGAGGACTTGAAAGTTAGAAACACTGTTTAGAATGTTCCGAAGGATTACCAGCTTGATACCCAAAGCCGGCGTGGCTGGAAAAAGTGACTGGCGCACAACGGGCAAAACAGCCATTTTGCACCGGTCTTGCCGGAATGGAGTCGGAATGATCCGGAAAGGTGCTAGAATATTGAGAATACTATTAGAAGCATCCTCGGGAGGTTACCAGTTTGATGCCCAAAGCCGATGTGGTTTCCAGAGGCGATCGAATGCCTAAGGGTAAATTGGTCATTTTGACAAGATGATTCCAGAATTGGTCCGGAACCGACTGGAAGGAATTCGAACATGCCGGATTGTCCTTAGGACAATCTTGCAAAGGTGAACTTAGCACTCTGAGGACTTAGGTACTTTCTCAAGAAGCATGTCGGAAAAGGCCCAAGGGACAGTTTCATCATTTTTCACCAGAATGGGCTAGCAGGTACTAGTGTTAACCCAGATTTTGAGTGTTTTTGTCACTCTAATAGTCTATGACGAGTTGCTTTCTAAAGGTATCTCGTCTTTTGGTAAACGTATCACGACTAAGAGGCGAGTTCAATCCCGTGACATAGGGGTTTTGTTGGCAATTCCTAATGTCGACCTGTTTACGAGTGTTTCCGCTACTCTGACGGTGTGTGTTTATTCTGAAGATTACCTGATCTCGAAAAGCTGCTAAGTGGACTTATCGTCTAAAAAATCAACTTTCTTGAAAGATGTGCTGAATAACAGACATTCTACATTGGCGGGCTAGCCAGCACCAGAAATGAACCGTTCTAACATCTCGGGGACTTGGGTTCCGTCCTAGTCGATAGGTTTGATGGGACTTACCGTTCCGAGGAGCTTTCTCAATAAACATGAAAGACTAGATGGACTAACCACTTGAGAGATTAACTTTCTCAAAAGACGTGTCGATTTGAATTTGATTGGTCTAGATTGAAATTTGGAACTGAGGTTTAAATAGGGACTTACCATCTCTAGGAAGACGTGTCAACTAGAATTGGACCGAACAATACCCCAAGGGCATTTTGGTCATTTTGTCTCTATTAGGTTTGGCAAGCCCGCGAAGTGATTGATTCACTAGATTGAGTCTGGAAAACTAGTTTGGACTTAAATATGTCAGTGTCGGTTTGAATATGAGTCCGGACGGACCGAAAATTGCCGAGCAGACAAAAATGTAGTGCTTACATCTGCCTCTCTTTTCCTGTCTTTACTCGTCGAAGGCAGAAAACGATAAACTAAGAGTCTTATGTTGATCACGAGGCGATTAGAGGGATGAAATTTGAAAATTTTTTGAAAACTGGAGTGTGAAAATGGTTATCCGACCCAAAGGGGCATTTGAAATTGAGTTTTGGCCGAAAAAAGGGCAAAGCATCCCAGATTTTAGACATGGCACCACTAATATTGGCACCAGGCATAAAAATGCCTTGGCACAAGTGGCTCCAAGCTTGTGGTTTAAAATAGCAAATTTCGGGTTCAAAGTTTTGCGAGTTTATAAAGAAATTTTAAGTGTTGAGAGCTCTTTCGAGTATTTTGCAAAAAGAGAGACTTAAGCATTGAAGGAGTGACTTTTGGGGATCTCAAAGGGTTGCCAGAAGTAGTCACCATTGCCGAAATAGTTGCTAGAGAAGAAGATTTCATCGAAGAACTTCAAAAGGTGAGTTTTTTTGTTTTGTGTTGTTTTTTATGTATAGAACTCCGTTTGAGTCATGTGAATAGTCGAAACTGATGCTTTGATATGTTTTGAACACTCTAGTAAAATTATTTCTACATTTTGACGCTTGTTTGATTGAATTTGGGTAGTTTTGGATGGTTATATAAAGTAGATTTCTACAGGAATTGGAGATTTGCCCATACAGCTTTGGGTATTAGGTTTTCTGGCTAGATTTTTATTCCATGTGCTGTGGTGAACAACCGTATGAAATTTTGTGATTTTCGAAAAAATTTTTGAATTTTTTATTTTTCAAAAAAATAGAAAAATGGTTAAAAATAAGAAAAATTAAGAAAATAATGGAAATATTTGAATTTAATCTTTATAAAAAAAAGTGGGAATATTTTAGAAAATATTTGAAGTATTTTTGAAAAATTTTGTGATAACTTTGAAAGCGATTGGATTTTTAAAAATTAGAACATGTCTTTGAAAATTTGAAAATCTTAAAAATATGCACAGATTCTTTTGTGTGTTGGTATTATATGATTGTGATATTGTAAAGTACAATGTTTGTGTCTTGTTGTAATGTTGTGGGTGTTGTAGGGACTATTTACAAATGGAATTCTGCCGAAAATTCTTCAAAATTAAGAACAGAGTTATAAAATTTTTGAAATAAAATCTTTTTGAAGGGAAAAGATATAAAACTTTTGAGGGTGAGACCTTTTTGGCAGAAAAGACCCCGAAAAACTCAAGAAGAACTTTTCGAAGTGAAAAGAGAGTTGAAAATTTTGAAAAAAAATCTTTTCAGAGGAAAAGGAGGTTAAACCTTTGAATGAGGGGCCTTTTTGGCAGAGAAAACCCCGAGAAACTCGAGAAAGCCTAAAGCAATTGATGGAAAATCTTAGGAAAAATTTTTGAAAAGGAAATTTAAATGAAAACTCTTAAGGGAAATACTTAGAAAACCTTTGAAAATAGATTTTAAATTTGGAAAACGTGCAAATTAATAAAGATTTTGGGAAAAAGGAAATTTTTGAGGATTGAAACCTTGAAAATGTTTTGGAGATTGATTTTTGAATGAGACCTTTTGAAGTAAAAAATTTTTTAGAAAACCTTGAAACTTGATTGGAGTAGAAATCTTTTTGAGGAAGAAACTTGAGATGGACTTTGACTGAAAATTTATAATATTTATTTTGAAATGAACTTTTGATTTTGAATTGGGAACTATTTTGATTTAAAACTTGGACAAAACGTGTAGAAAATTCGCTTTAACTTGAAACTTGAATTTTTGAAGGTAAAATGTTTAGAAAGTTTATTTTGACTCGAAACTTGAATTTTTGAAAACAAAATGTGTAGAAAATTCATTTTGACTTCAAATTTGAATTTTTGAAGACAAGATGTGTAGAAAATTCATCTTGACTCGCAATTCGACTTTTGAAGACAAAATGTGTAGGGAATTTATTTTGATTCAACATTTAAAATCTTTTTCACGTTTTCCTTCTTTTTTTTTTATATCTCTTACCTTTTTAAACCGTACTAACCATATGTCGATATTCTTACATTGATTTGGCTTTCAATATGACAGACGCACGTAATGATGGCTCCGAGAGGAGACGTCGCTCCAAGAAGGGAGCTAGTACAATTTTGGTGGGCAGCTCTAGTCGTTCTTGAGGTAGCCAGAGATCCGCTAGCCAGGCATCTTCTAGCCAAAGTGGGAGGCAGAGTAGACCTCCAGTCAACCCCTTCCCTCTAGTCGAGCTAGCCTTTGAGGAGAAGATGGATGCTGAGGATGAAGCGCCGAGCCTCGAACATCGGGCAATAGGTTACGGGTGGGCTTCCACTAGACACAAGTAGACAGATGTAAATCTTGGTGACTTGGAGATGCCAGATATTCCTCCACTGGGGGATTTAGCCTATCATCCTAGCGTGTACTCCCAACAGCACTTGCCTTCTCCTCGCGTACATACATCTTTCAAAGGGGCCGTCCATCTTGTTTTCAGTACTATGCAGCAAGCGGCTCCATCATACCAGGCCTTCTTGTCAGAGATCATGTTTGGTGCATTTATGGGCTTACAGGCTAACAGCCTAAACCGACACTTAGTACTGGCATTGATTAAGAGGTGGTTTGGAGAGACTAGGACCTTTTATTTTGTGGGCTTCGAGCTAGGTCCTACTCCATAAGATTGGGCCATCATTACAAGGCTTTTCTTTGTAGGTTGAAAGATTACTTTACAGCCAATCAGCAGACTCGAGACTTGTGCCTTGTTGGATTTGCTACCTCCTGAGCACTCGAGTTTTCCTGTGTCTTAGTTTAGTCGAGACGAGAGTACCTTTTCTACCGAGCCACCTCCTGCGCGGCAAGACATCATGAGGCAACGACTGGTTTTGTACATCATTTTAATCTACTTCTAGAATAACAACAAGTCGATCATCCCCTTTAGATTAGTGAGCGTGGTTGCCAATCTGGGAGCTTTATCCGAGCTGGAGTAGGGGTCTTTTTCCTTTGGTTGCTTCATTTAATCCATGCGAGTTTGGAGTTCCTCCCGTTAGGGCAATGTGATGGGATTTTGGCATTTTCTAGTCTGGTGGAGCTATGAATACTTGCTGGTCCACAATCCCAAGGTTGTAGAGGCTGATCTTTATCCCCGAGCCTTGAGGTGGGCTTGCAATCGGGTGGCCCAGTAATTTGAGATCACTGACTTTGTAACGATACAGGCGAACCTGGAGTTGATTAAGGCGACGAATGTGACTTGGCGGCCATTTGTCAAATCGGTTCTGTCGCACCCAGATTTTCGAACTCGAGGAATACACACACAAGCGGGAAAAACATTGTACTCTCTCGTTAGAACTCACCCTTCTAGAAGAATGAGTGCAACTATGTTTGATTTGAAAATTGGTTTGAATAAAGGGCTTTTGAAAAACATTTAGAGTCACCACCTAACTTGATTAAGGTGAGTTAAGTCACCTAAAAACTAAGCACAATCCGAGGATCACATTTAGGGTTTTTGAAAATTATTTTGAAAATACTACCTCTAGAGAGGGTTTTTAAGAAAATAGGTTGTTTGGTAACATTTGAAAAACTTTTAAGCCCTTTTTTAAAATAAACTCCATTTTGGTCTTTCGAAAATAGTGATCCTAGGTTTGGAGGTTGGTTACGTGTAAGGAAGACGCACTAAGCCATCACCCTAGCCCTCCCTTGCGGTACTTACATGTCTATTTACCCTAAATTCACCTATGAGAGTCTTTAACTAACAAATGTTCAATCCTATCCACTTTAGAAAAAGAATGATGCATGATATGCAAGTGTAAGAAAAGAGAGTTGGAAAATAGATTTGGAAAAGAAGAATTGAAGTTTGAAATTGGAAAGAGATTTGAAAATTGTTATGGAAATAGAAACTTGAAAAAGTTTGTGAAAATATAAGCTTGAAAAAGGTTGTGAAAATAGAAGCTTGAAAAAGGTTGTGGAATTTGAGATTTGAAAAAGATTGTGGAATTTGAGATTTGAAAAAGGTTGTGACCGTACCCATGAGGGTTGCCTACATATCCTTTTGGAAGAATCAAATCAGTCGTAATTCGGACAAGAGTCTGATAGAAAATAGAATGTTTAATTGGAAAAAGAAATTGAATTGGAATTTGGATTTGATTTGAATTTAGAATAGAAGATTGGAATTTGAAATGGAAGAATAGAGACCCTAGATCCAAGAAGATAGGATTGAGAAAGGACTCGAGATTCAGAAAGACTTGACTTGAATGTTGGACTTGGCAGACCAAAGAAAGATTGGATTTAGCAAAGGTTCGAATTAGGAAAAGTCCGATTTAGGAAAGTTTCAAAATAGGAAAGTGTCATTTTTGGAAAGTTTCGTTTTAGGAAAGTTTCAATTTAGGAAAGTGTTATTTTAGGAAAGTTTTATTTTAGGAAAGTTTTCAAATTAGGAAAGTGTTGAATTAAGAAAGTTTTGAAATAGGAAACATTTCGTTTTAAGAAAGTTTTGAAATTAGAAAGATTTTGTCTTAAGAAAGTTTCGAAATTGGAAAGTTTTGAATTTGGAATGTTTTGAAATATGGAAATCTTGAAAGCAAGAAAGTTTTGAGTTTAGAAAAGTTTTAGATTTGGAAAGATTTGAAGTTTAGGGAAGTTTAGAATTTTAGAAGGATTCAAAACTTGAGTTTTAGAAATTCTTAAAATTAGGAAAGGTTTGAGTTTAAGAAGGGTTTTAAAACTTAGATTTGGGAAGGGATGGAATTAAGAAAGGTTTGAAAGCTTAAAGTTTAAGCAAAGATTCAAAAGTTTAAGTTTAGGAAACTTAAGGTTTAGGAAAGTACTAGATTAGGAAGGAGTTGAATTAGGAAAGATTTGGGTTTGGAATGATTGAGATTCCTATTTCCTAAAACAAGGGATTGGATTTTGTTTCTAAAAAGAGATGTTTTGATTTTGTTTCCAAAAACGAAGAATAGGAACTAGTTTCCTAAAGGGAGAGATTGGATTTTGTTTCCTAAAGGGAAGATTGGATTTGGCATGGATTTGGTAGATGAAGTTTTGGAAACCCTAGATTTGGAAAACTGTAATTTTGACGTAGAAAAGAGGCTTTGAAAATATATATAGTTTTGATGTAGAAAATAAGAGGTTTTGGAAACCTAGGTTTTAAGGCCAAAATATGGAATTGGAAACTATGTTTTTGGGGTGGAAAATTAGGGTTTCCTAATCAATGGCTCTAGGGTTTAACTTGGACCCTAAGAAAAGTGATTTTTGAAAAGCAAGTTTTTAGAAAGGAAGATCCCTGAAAAGAAATCCTAGAGAGGAGTTTTTAGAAAGTAAATTTGAAAAGAAAATTTCTAGGAAAGAGTTTTTTTGGGAAGAGTTGTCTAGGAAGGAAACGTAAGGGGCGTTTTTAGAGAGTGAACTTTGAGGAAAGCATTTTTGGAAGGAGCTTTTAGGAAAGATGTTTTTGGAAAGAGATTGTTGGAAAAGAGTTTATAAAAAACAATTCTGGAAAGGAGATTGAAGAGAGTTTTCTAAGAAGAAAACCTAAGGAGTGTTTTTAGGAAAGGAATTTTGAAGAGAGTGTTTTGGAAAGGAGTTGAAAAGGAAGTTTTGAAAATAGATTTTTGGAGGGAGGTTTTGGAAAACAACTTTGGAAAGGAGGTTGGAGAGAGTTTTTGGAAAGCATGTTGGAAAAGAGATTTTTAAGAGGAGATTTTTGAGAAGAGATTTTTTAGAAAGTATATAAAATATCTCACTTTCCTAAAGCGATTAGAACCACTTTAAGATAATGGCTTTAAAAACAACAAAGGTTTTAAAAATATGGACCATATTAGCCACTTTAAATGTAATACTTTCCTAAAGCACCCTAGCCATGAAAAGACTAGAATCATCCTAGGATTGTGATTTTGAAAAACATGATTTTGATGTAAGTTTTGAAAACAATTTTGATGCAAGCTTTGAAAACGAGTTTGAAAACGAATTTTGGAGGAATGCAAGATCATGATATGCACAATACAAATTGGGGTCATGAACATTCAAGATTAAAGGCTTCACCACATAATCAAGGGGGCTGAACCCACGTGGTCTCCGGTTAGACTAAAAGAAAGCCTCCGACATGGTGACTCTCCAATAGCCTAATCCTACACATGGACCGAGAATTCTCTTGTTTCGAGCATGCAAAAAGGGGGGAAGAAGATAGGGGATTAAAATAGAAGAAAACTCAATATGATTAAGAGAGAGAAGAGATGGGGGAAGATGTGTAAATGTAAATAAGAAGTCTACCTTATGTCTTTTTTATTTTGCTTAGCTTTGCACGCTTTGCTTTGCTTGTCTTGCTTCGATCTTCACTTCAGTCTTCAAGAGTTTGTCTTCAATTTTCAAAACTTCAGATTGCAGCACTTCAAGTCTTTAAAGGAGGCTTTGGAGGCTAGTGTATGAGTATATGAGAGTGCATGAGTGTATAGGAGGCTAGGGTTTGTGTATGGAGGCAAGGGTTTAAAGAGGCTACGAGCTCTGTATATTGAAAAGTAGGGTTTTTAGACTGAGTTTGCGGACCTCTTTCACGCTAGAGGAGGCTCTGTATTTATAGAGAACAGGATCACCTGGCGCCTATTGTAGTGGCGCCAAGGCAAATTTCCTCTTGGAACCAGGCCATTTTTTGGCTTGTAGTGGCACCAAAAACTAGGAAAGTTCATTAAGTCGGTAAGCAACGTATCTTTTGAAGATTTGGGCACCTGTACTAGTGACTACCATGCAATTTTTAGCCTGGCTTCACTAGGAGTGACTTCGGAAAGCTTGGGAAGGACTTAAGGGACCGGGAAGGGTCCGGAAGGCCAGAAAAGAGCAGGAACCCTTAGAATAGAGTCCCGAAGGTAATGGACTTGAAAAATGATAACAAGATTTGTCAGAAGGGTTGATCGGGCCATTAGGGGCAAAACAGTCAACTGGATCGGAAAGCTGCCGCGACGGACTCAGAATGTCCCGGAAGAAGACTCGAGATTTAGAAGCATTATTTAGAATGTTCCCAAAGACTACCAGCTTGATACCCAAAGCCGGTGTGATTAGAAAAGGTGACCGGCCCACCAGGGGCAAAACGGTCATTCTACACCGGGTTTACCGGAACTAACTCAGAATGATCCAAAAAGATAATAGAAGGTTGAGAACACTATAAGAAGCATTCTTGGGAGCTTACCGATTTGATACTCAGAGCCAATGTGGTCCCCGGGGCGTTCAGATGTCTAGGGGCAAAATGGTCATCTTAACCGAAAAGTCTCGGAACTGGCTCAAAACTGACTAGAAGGCACCTAATCATGCCAGATCATCTCTAAGACAATCTTTAAAGGGGTGGACTTACCATTCTGAGGACTCGGGTGTGTTCTCGAGAAACATGCCGAAAAATGGCCCTAGGGGCAGTTTGGTCATTTTTCGTCGAAGTGGACTAGCAAGCACTGATGCTGACCTGGGTTTTGAGTGTTTTTGCTACTCTGACGGCAGTCTCGTGATACATGGGTTTGTTGGCAATTCCCTATATCGACCTATTGCGAGTATTTCCGCTATTCTAACGGTTGTGATGTTTGTGAGTATTTCCGCTACTCTGATGGTTCGCGATCATTCCTGAGACTGTCTGATCTCGGGAAGCTACTAAAGGGACTTAGCGCCTGAGAAGTCAACTTTCTTGAAAGGCATGCCGAAACGGACATTTTTGCATTGGCGGGCTAGTAAGCTCCAAAGGTGGACCGTTTTACCATCTAGGGGACTTGGGGTCTTGTCCCGGTCAATAGGTTTAAAAAACAGTTCCATAATGAGTTCTGATCGACTGGGGATTCACCTCAGTATATGTTCGGATATTTGGTCGAGGGGGTTCCTATTCTGTATCAGGAGCGTCTGCCGGGCATTGGTTTTTTACTTCCTCCAAAGACTGACTATGTCGCACATTTTGGAGCTCACTCTGTGGGTGCCTTCACTTAGTTTGAGGTAGTGGTTGGAGGTTATGCCGTCGGCCAGGAGGTGGTTGACTTATGGCGTCGAGCAGGAGGATATATACCCTAGGCCAAGTTCACTGATGTAAAGGATCAGAGGGACCAGTACCAGACTGCGAGGGACTAATTCCAAATGGAGATGGATCAATTCCAAGCTGAGGTAGCTATTTTGACCACCCAGTTGGCTCAGATGGGAGGCAACGGGGTATGTTGTCTTTTCCCTCTCTTTGTTCTGATGTTGCTTAGTTATTCATTTGCCTTGCTGATTCTGGTTCTTTCTTCTTTGCTGGATGCTAGTGCTTCTAGCAGTCGGCCGCCTCCACCTAAGCTAGGTTTCGGAGACTTTGACCCAGACATTGATTTTGACCTCTGACGGATGCCCCTTATCTTGGACCTAGCTTCTTTTTCTGTATCATAACCTAGACACACATTTATTTTGTTTAGATAGTTTAATTATATCTTTTGAACAGGATGGACATTTATGATTCAGATAGTCAGATGTATGCATTAGTGTATAAGCAGGGATGGATGTTTATGATTTACATAGCTCGATATATGGATAAATGCATATACAAGGATAATAATAATGGTCTATGTCTATTGCATGATATTAAACTGTATTGGTGACTTCTGTTTCTACAGAGAGATATGCCCTATGTATGTGAAGCTCATGCTGAAATTTTTATAGAAATGCATGCACATGTGAGAGATGCAACAGTTAATGCAAATGAATGGAGTGCTGTCAAACTCTATATACTTGAAATGGAAACTCCTTCCTTGTTAGGGGTTTGGTCTCTCTTTTGGCTCAGCCCTATCTTGACTGGATGATAGCATTTTGTAACTTTCTCTTCCTTTTGATTGACTCCGACGTTCTACCTTGGGTTAGCGTATAGGATCATTTAGCTTGAACTCTCAACCCTCAGGACTTTAGCAACAACTTACTTGACCGTTAGCAAGGCGATGAGTAGCCAATCTTTCAATCTAAGGAGATTTTGTTTTAGGACCATACTGTAGGCTAAGTTACGGGGTTTTGAAATAATGTGATATATAGGCTCAAATTTGATGTTGCCTTCTGTTGGGTTTAGATCCACACCATCCTTGGTTGTTCTTCTGGCAAGTTTTGGCCCTTTAGCATTCCTCTTTAGCCTCGGCAACATGTCTGGCTCATTTAGATCAAGCAATCCCTTTTCAATCAGAGTGGACTTTAATAGGGTTGTAGTGTAGGCCATGGTTTTCGAGTTTTACAAGAAAAGGTAAAGGGTCGAATCTATAGCTTCTATTGCGCTTCCTTAATACCTAGGATCACCTTTGGATTTCCCTTCTTACCTTTACTATGTACTTCTTAGGATGCCATGAAATGACTCTTTTCTTTTTTGGCTTTTACTATATGATCCCCCCCCCCTTTTATATATATATCGAGTAGCTTGTCCCTTGACAACTCTTTCTCTTTGCTTTCACTTTTTTTCCTTTTCTTTTCTTTTTATGAAACGAACACTTATACAACTTCTTTCTTTCAGATCTTTTCCTTAATGTTTTGTCCTAACCCATTGTAGGCGGCGATCCCTAGGTTAGGGTTTTCTTGAAAAGAAAAGTAACCGGCTCAAGAGGTTTGACAATGGTTGGTTTGGATTGCAAGGGAAATGAAACGAGGGCCTCTCTTCATTTTGAACTAGATTGCTTGATCCATAGAGCCGTCATGTTGCTTCAACTTGATGGATGATGAGTGACATTCTTTGTGGAGACCTCAGTTATCTATCTACCCCAATATGGGGGGATGGTGTTGGATCAAGGTTGACAAGAAATCTTCACTTTCTGCAAGGCACTAGTGGGTTAAGCAAAGGGATGTACACTTTTTTTATGGGAAAATAAAAGATGGCTTCTCTTCTTTTTGATAGTTTGGCCACACATCACTTAGCTTTGGTGTTCTGCAAGTGTTGCTTTTAGGTAGTTTCCTCACTCATCCTCATCCTCTCTCTTTTTGAAAAGTTGATCATTCGACGAGTGGTTAACTCATGCTATCATACCCTTCAAGTCAAGTCCTCCATCAGATAGACCACGCCCCTTGTGTAGGAAGCATTCACCATTCACAAGAAAAATATGAGATAACAGCAATTTGAATGAAAACTAACATTTTATTATTTTAATGAAGTGCGAACATAGAGTTCTTTAGAAGTAATAGAAATGCGAATATAAATTTAAAGACAAAATATAAAAGGGAATAGAAAGAAAGTGGGTGAAGGCACCCTTCTCTTGTACGCTTTTGGACAAGAATTCTTCTCAGTATGGTTTTGGGACTATGCCCACATTTTCAACACTCCATCCATGATTGCGATCTCCGGCCAAGGCAAGGCAGGCAAAGGCTTCTTCTAGGGCTCTAGGTGTGTTGGCAGTGACGGTGCAGTTGTCAGCTTTATTGACCTCCATGTTGTTCTTGGTGGCTTTTTCGGGTTCTTCCATAAACAGGGTGGCGAGCTCGCGTCCTTCCATCTCGAATGGCTCTGCCGGTGCTTTTGGCTCTTCTAGCTCCTAGCCCATATCTTCATAGTTAAACTCAGTCACGGGCCATGGGTTCACCAATAAGTGGCGTTCAGCTGCGGCATACTTAGGGTGTAGAAATTCAACACCCCAACGATCAACAACCATGTCTTCGGCAGGGTCCTCCTCCACAAGTGTTGGCTCTTCAACCGGCCAGTTTAACGAATTGGGTACCTCATTAGGGTTATAGAGGTAGATCGGGCATGGTGGGAATTTCTCCTCCCAATCACTGTCTTCATCAGTTTCCCAATCTTCTTCATATTCTTTGACCACAATCTCATCCAATTCACCATCCTCTTCTATTTCCTCTAATATCACATTGATTTTATGGTCCAATAGAGGATTTTTGGTCACATTAGGGGTAGGAGTAGGGTTTACCGGTTATAGATCAATGGTCTTATTGTCTATCAAGTCTTGGATTTTATGCTTGAGGGAGAAGTAGCTTTCGGTGTCATGCCCCTGGCCGGCCGAATGATACTCACAGGTGAGGGGCCCATTAAAGTTTGGAGGTAGGGGACTTAGCAATGGACAGGTCGGTATGGGTTTTAAGATATTGTTCTTGAGGAGGTTATGGTAGGCTTCGTTTTGGGTGCAAGCTAAGGCATCGAAGTTATGAAAGTGTCGGGCTGGCCTATTGAAGTTAGGTCATGCCCCAGCAGGGCCAAAGTTGGGTGCTTGGGCAGGCATATTTAGAGTGGACATAGGCAAGATAGGGTGAGACTGAAGTGGGGGATGGTAGTGGGATGGTTGAATAGGCAAGACAGCAGATACCTCACTTTCCTTCTTGATCACTCCCTTTGCAGTAGCCACCTTCTTGGGTATGTTGGCAGAGCTTTCTCTAGTTTTTGCATAAGGGTCAGTAATCCTCCTTATCCTGAGACCATTTTCTATCATTTCTCCTTGCATGATGAGCTTGGATAAGCTATTCCCCATGCTAGTACAGAGTTTCTCATAGTATATGCCTTGGAAAGTGTATACGAACAACTGCACATACTCCTTTTCTTCCAGGGGGAATTGACTTGTGTAGCTGCTTCTCTCCACTTAAGGGCGTAACTTTTGGAGCTCTCTTGTTCTCCTTTACTCATGGTCTTCAAGGACCACCGGTCAGAGATGAGATCAATACTGTGGCGATATTGGGCTTTAAACGCATTGACCAGCTCGATCCAATTTGTGATCTTCCTTAAGTCAAGTTGGGCAAACCATTATAAGACGAATCCAGTGTGACTGTGTTGGAACAATTGCATGAAGAGCTTTAGATCGTTGCCATGACCACTCAATGCCCCAGCATAAAGGCAAAAGTGGGCAATAAGATTACAGGTGCCGTTATATTTTTGAAAGTCAAGCATTTTGAACTTAGCAAGCCTTGGACAGACTGGGAAGAAGCACAACTCGTCATAGGATGCAAGCCGAAAGGAGTCATGGCCATGGAGGCTTCGCAACGAGTCCTCCAATCCTTGAATTTTCAAACTAAGAGGGTCAAGGGAGGTTCTTTTTACAGCAAGCGAGAGCAGTATAGTTTCCTCTTATTCAGTATTGGCCCCTTTGGAATCCTCTATGTTCTTCCCCATAGCATCAGATTGTAGCACCATCCTTGGGTTAACAGCTTCAGAATCCTTAGGAAGAATCGTGGATGATGATGGGGCCAGAGCAGCATCTTTCATGGCCATGGACTGGATGAGCTTGAACATCTTATCAATCTTGAACATCTTGTAAATAAGTGGATGGCTCGTCAGGATTGGCGGCCATTATTGCAGCTTTTTATCAGGTAATAATGGGGTTTTTAGGTGGATGTCGGTCTTTCTTAGGAGCAATGATGGCTTTCTATGGTGTAGTTTCTGTAAAAGAAAAAGAAAAAGAAAGAAAAGAAAAACAAGAACACAAGTCATAAGTTAGTTTCTGATATTTGGAAAGCTTTATGCAACGCATGTCCTAGGGGTTTCTCTTCTTGAGAGGGAGACTAATCATGATGAATTTGACTCACTATTTTTAGAGATAGGGTTTACCCCTATATGTAGATACCTTACCGTTTGAGTGGGAACAGATATTCATTCATTCATAAAAAATAAAGAAGTACATTGAATTTTGGAGTTTAAATACAACATAATACAAATACATTTTAATATAAGGAGAGGGAACAATTTCCTTAGGATTTCCACCTATCTACTTTTACATTTGAGATCCTAAACTAATCTTGAGTCTTCGAATTTGCCTTCTTTGAACTTAATGTTGAGGAGGACATTGAGAAACCTTGTTTAATTGCCCCTTTTCTTCTTGGCAACCCTATCTCCGTGAGCATAGAGAGATTGGGGCCCCTCTTATGGAATGGCTTTAAATACATGCAATGAGTCCTTCGAGTTATATAGGAACCCTTAAGATTTTGGTAAGTTTAATGTAAGGGAAAGTCAACTTGGTGTCACTCCCTTTGGATTAATCATATGCATGAAGATATAGTAACTTAAGTTACTTTGGAACTCTTGTCTTAAAATAGAATATTAAATGCATGAACATGTATGCATTGAGTAGAGAGGGAGAGAATGTAATTATAAAGTAAACATGGATGCATGAGCAATTATATACGCATTACAACAGCAGGAATACAAGCATTATAACAACAGGAATAGACAAGCTTGAAGAAAAGTAAAGCAGTTGCCCTTTCCTCCATGGGTTTGAAATAAATATGCGTGTCTTAAATCTAACAGAGGTCCGGCTATGCATGGTGTCTACATAAGCATAAGGTTAAGGGTTTACTAATGCTTCCTAAGAAGGCTTGGTTTCCAGATCTTCAAACCTAAGCCCACTCCCCGAGGTGGTGCCATTATCGGTTGGTAATCCGAGTGGAGGAACCATCAAGAGGCCGTAGGCTAAGAAACTGACACATCATCTTGCCCACAAGCAATATACTATTCTCCCTTCTAACTAGAAGGGACATATTCAGGTAAAGAATGCAAGTATACAAATGCTAGTGCACAATGCAATGTGTGTGTGTGTGTGTGTGTGTGAAATTTTGAAAAGTGGAGGAAAGGGCCCAACAACTCCCATCCGTCCTATCCATTCCATACATTCATTCATACATGGCAGTAAATATAACATGAAATAAATATCTAAACAAAGGTCCACCTATAAAACGAAAGATGCAAAAAGTCAGTACTTGAATGACAAACTTAATGCAAGATAGAATGATTTAATGTAATTGAATGCATGTTATAACATGTTTTTGAAAATAACTTTGAAAAGTTTGATTTTGAAAGTTAGAAGTGGATAGAATTGGACAAATTAATCAAAAACTCTAGATGAGTGAAGGTGAAGAGACATGACATTGGCCTAACCCTCTAAGCTTCCCCAACGGAGTCACCAGCTGTCACACCCCATGTTTTTCCCACTTGGGCGTATTTTCCTCAAGTGTGAAAAATCGAGGTGCGACAAGTCATCCATGGCAACAAAAATGTACTTCTTACCTTCGATACTTTTAGTGCGAGTTGGTCCCATAAGGTCCATATGAACAAGTGCTAATAGACTTTTGGTAGTAAGACATTTTGACTTTTTGTGAGAAGTTCATAGATGGTACAACAATTCACTTCTGGCACTAGCTAGCCCACCAACGTAGAATGTCCATTATTCAGCACGTCTTTTAAGAAAGTTGATCCCTCAAAAGATAAGACCATCCAGCAGCTTTCCGAGATTAGGTAGTCTCCAGAATGAACGCGCACCATCATAGTGACAGAAACATTCACAAACATCACAACCGTTATAGTGGCAGAAACACTCGCAAATAAGTCGACATCGGGAATTGCCAACAAACCCCATATATCACGGGATTAAACACGCCTCTTGGTCGTGGCACATTTATCGAAGGATGAAATACCTTTGGAAATCAACTCATCACACACCATTAGAGTGACAGAAACACTCCAAACCCAGGTCAACACTAGTGCCTGCTAGCTCACTCCGTTAAAAAATAACTAAATTGCCCCTTGGACCCTTCTAACACGCTTCTTGAGAAAGTACCTGAGTCTTCAAAGCAGTAAGTCCATCTTTCTAAGATTTTTCCAATGACAATCCGGCATGTTCAAGTGCCTTCCAGTCGGTTCTAGACCAATTCTGAGATCATTCGATCAAAATAACCATTTTGCCCATAGGCATCTGATGACCTCCAGGACCCACATCGGCTCTGGCTATCAAATTAGTAACCTCCTAATGATGGTTCAAATAGTATTCTCAACCTTCTAACATCTTTTCGAATCATTCCGAGTCTATTCCAGTAAGCTTGGTGTAAAATGACCATTTTGCCCTTAGTGGGCCAGTCGCCTTTTCCAACCACACCAGCTCTAAGTGTCAAACTGGCAACCCCTCATAACACTATCGATAGTGTTTCCAACCTTCCAGTCTCCTCACGAGTCACTTTGGGTCCTTTTCGATGTTTTTCCAGTTCAAATTACCGTTTTGTCTCTCATGGGCCAATCGGCCTTGTCAAATATCTCGGCATTGTTTCTTAAGTCCGTTACCTCCAAGACACTCTTTCAAAGGTTCTTGTCTATTCCCGGTCTTCTAGATCATTCCTGGACCTTCCGAAGTCACTCCCAATGGAGCTAAGCAAAAAATTGCATGGTAATCACTAGGATAGGTGCCCAAATCTTTCACCTTACGTCCCAAGAGTCAAAAGATATGTTTCTTACTATCTTAAAACTTTCCTAAGTGGCTGGCACCACTAGTAGTGGCACCAAGCCAATCAATGGCCTGACGCCACTAGGAGTGGCGCCAAGGTTACATTTTCACTAATGCCATTGCAACAGGCGCCAGTTCCTGTTTCAATTGCTTATAAGTACAGACATCTTCTTGCGTAAAAAGGGTCCACAAACTCAGTCCAGAAACTCTGCCTCTTTGAAATCAAAGCATAGAGTCCCTCCAAACCCTAATTCTCCTAAGCTTACTCAAACCCTAGCCTCCATACATCTTATACACTCAAACACAAACCTCAAAACATCCATTGAAGATTAAGTGTTGCATCTTCAAAGCTCTTAAAATTCAAGTCAAGTAAAGCAAACAAAGATTTGTTTACCCAATTGACATGGTCCACACACAACATTCAAGGGTTTTCTCAATTTTGGAATCCCACTCACGAGTTCAGATTTTGCCAATTTTGATAAGTCTTTGAAATTTATATGACCTAACCTTTCATGCCACAGTTCTACTTCATTTGAGTTGGTTGAATGACATCCAACGTTATTTGAAGGCATAATCCCATAACAATTATCTGAAGTACGAAACTCATACATAATACAAATACATTTTTTTATTTAGAATAGAACAATTTGATTTTGAAAATAGAACTTGATATTTGTTGTCACACATTTGACTTATACTTATGAGATTAGCTTTCAAACTGTCTACATACAACACATCATTCAATTGAGGTATTCCAGGTGCAGTAATATTTTCTTTTCCAATGACTTGGGCGATACTCCCATCTCCAAAAGTAACACTACCTCTGTCACATTTTTCAAGTGTGGTAAACATAGACTTGTTGCCACACATATGTCTTGAGCAACCACTATCAAGGTATCACATATTATAATCATAAGCTTTTAAGGCTGTGTGTGCAACATAACAATTTAGGTCTTGCTTTCTTACCCACAAAGGTGGTTGTCTTGATTTAACATTTTTGTCAATCACTTTAGGTTGAAAACGTTGGGCTAGATCAAAACGATTTTGTCTAAAGTTTCTGTTTGAAAAATGCTTTGTTCTTAGCTGATTATTCTGAAGGAAGTTTTGAATATTTGACAATGATTGATCATAATCATCAGTCAAGACTTGAAACCGATTATTGTAAAACCCATTCCGATACACAATTATAGTTTGAACTTTCATTCTTGGAATAGTAAATCTTTTAAAACAGTTTGGTCTAATGTGTCCTTTAACACCACAGTGATACCAAATGGACACAAATGCAGAATGAAAAGGTTGAGCATTTACCTGAAAGGGTATTGCATTTACTTTTGGTTGACTTACCTTGCGCCTTTGTGATTGATACCTTGGCACACGTTGATTTTTCAAACCCTGTTCACTAAGAGACTGAATAAGTTTTGATTCCTTGGGTGCATTTGATGATGATGAAAGTGCATCTCCAAATCCAATACAATTTCTATCATATGCGTTCTTTTGAATGCTAATTATATGCTTCAACTTTCTAGTTGCTCCTACTTGGCGTTTGAAAGTTGCATTTACCTCAATCACCTCTTTTTCAAGACATCTCACTTTTCTTCCAATTTTTACTTGGAATCATTGCTTTTCTCCAACTCTTTTTCAATTTCTTGTAGCTTGTTAATAATAGTTTCACATTTAGTTTGATACTTATCCAACTTGAAGGAGATTTCTACTACTGCTTGTTTCAGCACATCTTTCTCTTTTTGAATGGTTTTGTACTTGGTCGTCACTTTCAATTTGTAGTCCTTCAACTTCATGCACTCCTCATACATTTCCTTATAGGCCTAATATATATCTATGATTTCATTTTTTGAATCACTTGATTCATCTTCTTTTACCTGCTTAAGGTTAGTTTCTAAGATATCTTCCAACAAAACTTGAGAGAAAGAAGAGGATTTAGTAGATTCATGAACTGATGACGCAAAAGCAGTGAAATTGCAAGTCTCTTCCTTAGAAGAGGAATCCTCGAACTCATTTGAGATGGTGTCATCCCAAGTGAGAGCAATAGCTCTATTCTTTTTCTTTTTCTTATTCGGACATTCTTGGGCAATATGTCCAAATCCTTGACATTCAAAACATTGAATGGACCTGGACTACTGAGACGTGGAGGCCTTTTTCTCATTTATTTGGAAAGGTTTAGGTTTAGTGTCTAACTTACTAGGATTTTTCTTATCAGTCTTAGAACCATTATTCTTCCTATTTCTAAAGAACTTCCTAAACTTTTTGGCAAATAATGCCATCTCAGCATAGTCAAACTCATGTTCATCCTCACTTGTGTTTTCATAGTCTTCCTTAACAAATTGAATAGCCATGCTCTTATTAGTCATTTTATTTTGTTTTAAATGCACTTCATGTGTTTGAAAGGAGCCAACAAGCTCATCAACT
Organism: Euryodendron excelsum; assembly: GCA_033060915.1. Lineage (NCBI taxonomy): Eukaryota > Viridiplantae > Streptophyta > Magnoliopsida > Ericales > Pentaphylacaceae > Euryodendron > Euryodendron excelsum. Next base: position 20,931,465 of record CM065384.1, on the reverse strand, counting down.
TTGAGAGCATCAACATCCTTACTCTTTTCAATAGCCGTGACTTTAGATTAAAACCGTTCTAGAAGAGATCTCAGGATTTTCCTAATAATTTTGGAGTTATAAATTTTTTTCCAAGATTGAAATTGGAATTTACTATGTCACTCAATTTATATAAAATGTATTAAAGTTTTCATTTTCTTCCATTCTGAGAGTTTCCAACATTGTAGTCAACCTTTGAAGTTTTGAAACTTTAACGGCACTAGTGCCTTCATGAGTGACCTTTGGTATATCACAAGCTTCTTTGGCAATCTCACATTTTGAAATCTTAAGAAATTCTTCAAGAGATACACTATTAAAAATAGCATTCATGGCCTTACTATTCCATCCACTCTCTTCCAACTCAGTTCTATCCCATTCAGACACAGGTTTGGGAGCTTCTATATTTTCAACAAGTTTGATTGGAGGAGTCTAACCTTGTAAAACACTGAGTAACACTCTTTCATCAATAGACTTCAAAAAAGCACACATCCTAGCTTTCCAATGAGGAAAATTTGAGCCATCAAATAAAGGAGGTCTCACGATTAAACCACCCTCTCTAAGACCATCCATGTTACTAGAACACTATCAAGATCACACAAATGAAAATAGTTTTAAAAAACTGATTTTAAAAGTGTCTTACTCTGAGACCAATTGAGAAAACAAGTCTTCTTGTAAAATGACTTAAGATATCATACATGGACCTAAAGGGGGGTGAATAGGTCTCTATTCATTTTTTTATACAAGTGCCAGCAATAGAAAATCTAAAATAACCTACACATAACATCACAAGCAATTAACAAGACATAAGCGATTTTAGCGTGAAAATCCTTGCGGGAGAAAACCAAGAGATTTAATCCAGCTCCAACTAAGCACTATAATATGAACAAATGGTACAAGAGAGCTTACAACCCTTTACACTTGTTAAATCCTCAACACTAGGCTTGAATCTACAACATGTACATTTTCAAGTCCACGAGCTTGTTCATGAATGCTTAGCACTTCATTGAATTCACAATGACCTTTCCAATGACTTGAAATCCTTCACGCCACCATAGCTTCTTTGAAATGTGAGGGATAAAGTGAAGTGAAGTCTTCTCATAACCCTTTACAAACACTTGGAAGGTAATATGGAAGACTCTCACTTATCAAGTTGAAGAACACTCTCTTTTTGTCTATCAGCCTTTTTGGAGAGAGAGAGATAGAGAGAGAGAGAGAGAGAGATTCTTTTAGTAAAGAGAAAAAGGGCACAGCTCACCTGATGGAATCATTACTCTACAATGTAGGTGAGAAGGTCTTCAAGTGCTTTGAAGAAATGGAGAAGATCTTCAAGCTTATCCTTTTTGGATGCATAAAGTCATACACCGCAACTTGACACTCTGCCAAGCTATCTTTTTATGTCCAAGACTTTTTGGTAAGTCTACAATTGACTTCAACAAGATTTTCTTGGAGAGTGCACCGCGCTAGAGCGGGGTGGAGGTCCGCCTGAGAGCGGGGTACACTGGTAGTTGAGTATTTTTTGAGACACCAGACCCCGCTAGAGCGAGGTGAGAGCCTGCCTGAGAGCAGGAGCCACTAGAATGAGTGTTGGTTTAGAGGGGCTGGCATCCGCTAGAGTGGGGTCGAGTCCGCTAAAGCGGGGTGCCTGGATGCCTTTGAACTATTGACAACTCCTTGTTGTTTTTCTTTGTTTCCTTGATCTTGGAGGCTGACTTGGAGTTTATTTTGAGCATAATTACATACACTAAGAACACTCAATCTTACTTAGTTTGTCTAAACAATGCACAAATGGTCAATTGTCCTAACACTGTTTGTCAAGAGCCATCAACCAGCCTGATGCTCTCCGTCGGATTGCTCTTATTGTCCAACCCCGAGTCATCGCTGCCCTCCAATCCTGGGCCCAGAAGGGTAGAGTTGTAGCATACACTGAAGCAAAGAAGGTAGAAACTACCACCATAATTATTTCATGACAACATGATGAGAAAGATTTTGATATGTCATTTACCCAATATCTGCAGGATAAATGATTTAGTTGCATAATTATGATCAAATTCTACTAAAACTTTTGGACCGACTAAGATTTCTTTCAGGATATGAAGAACGAACGTCCTCCTACGTATGAAAAATCACATACAATATTACATCATCGTAACGAAGCTACTTCAGGAAGTTTGGCCGGTGTGAAAACTCACCATATGAGTTGTGGGTTATAGGCATGGATGAAAAAAGATACAATATGTACATGGTAGCAATAGGTTCTTGTTGTTTGGTTTGCAAGAAATATTTTTCCTCTTGATAATGGATAGTAAAAAATTTCTAAAAAAATTCGTGTGTAAAAGGTTTTCAAATGGAAGGATAAGGATCAATGAACAAAATTCATAATGCTATATTCGGTTCTTGGTTTGTCAAAAGAAAATACAATGAAATTACTTGTTCATTATATATATATATACGGGTAGCTTACCAACAAATTATTTTTCTTTTTTAATAAATGCCTATTTATTTTTTTCTTATTTTTTTAATCCAACAAAAAAAAATTCTTTTATTATTTTTGTTTTCTATCTTTTTCATTTCTATTTTCTTTCATTATGACATTAAGATGCAAACATAGCCTAAAGATCTGGGAGTGAGACTGGGTGCGGTCCGTGTGGACAACTTCAAGACGTAACTCACCTTATATCAACATCTGTACGAATTGAGAACTCAAAAGATGTACGTTGGTGAAGTGAAACAAAGTATTTCACTTTAAATCAAAACTCTTATTTTATTTTTGAAACTTTCTTTTATTTGTCTTTTTGATAACCAGTTTAACTCGGGGGTGTGCGCATGACATCCATAAAATTCATCCTTTCAGGATGAACTACGAAAAACAATAGACTGAGATCTTATTTTGTATTTTTTTTTTTTTTTAGTTCGTGGATTATGAATTGAGAATAACTTTTTCTTTATTTATAAGAGTTTAGTTTTGATGTATTGTCAGTATAATGTCTTCTTATGCAAACGAGTAGCCAAATTGCAACACCCTGTTAGTCTCCTTATTTTTCTTTAGTCATTTTTATTCATACTACATAATTATTATTTTTGAAAATCATATCAATAAAAAAATTTGAAAAATCTTTTTCTCTTTTAAATTTGTTTATAATTAGGAACCATATGAATTATCAATACGTAAAATTAAAAAGACTAATCGTCTTTGAGCAGCTTTTCTACGTCCATAGTCATGGTGATAGTAATACAAAAGAGCATATGAAACACTTCATGTTGTGACCAAGAGAGAAATGTTAAGAAAGCCTACAAAACTGTTTGAAGATATTACATTGACAATGCATCAAAATTAAACTTTATTCATAATGCCCTCAACTATATGTGAAAGCTGGATTCAACAATAAATTTTTTATGCATTACTGAAAGAGTGTTATCAATGTATTTTCTACTTCGTTGCAAGGGAATTTCTCTCTTTGCTGCTTGTATCCAATTTCAGTACTCTCTCTCTCTCTCTCTCTCTCTCTCTCTCTCTCTCAAGCACACTTATCTCTCTGATGTAAATACTTGTAATGGAAAATGCAATTACTCCATTATGTGTATGCTTGCACGTGACATTTGGGAATATCGGCAAGCTTTTTGCAGCCTTTGAGCAAGAGCCTGTGCTGGATACCCTTTATGAGTTGTTTACTGGGTTGGTTAAAGGACTTAGAGCTTACCCTATCGATCTACCTGGAACTGCTTTTCACCATGCCCTCCAGGTTACCCCACAATGCTTATGATGCAGCGGATATTAAGAGAACAAGAAAATAAACTCTAATCCGTTGATTCACCACGAATACCGGATTCAGAGCCGTCCTACAACCTATTGATTCACCACGAATGCTAGGTTTTAGGGCATCAAACACTCCTTAATTTTCGTAGAAAATACCGAATGATTGGAAAAGTGTAAAAATCGCACACAAGTTTATTATTTATCAAAAGCTGCTGAAAATGTCTTAAACAAAAACATAAATAGGCAGCACAAAACCCTAGGCCCAGGACAAAACCGGGTTAAAAGGAAAACTGACAAAAAGCCCACAAAAATAAGCCCAAAACACAAAATAGTCCCAAAACCATATTTAGAAGTATTTTTTCGTAATTTCCTAAGCTGGAAAATTATTTTATTATTTTTCTCTTTTTCCGGCTCGTCGATACCTTTTCAAAGATATATTATAATGGCGAAACGGAGTTACGAGTTAAAAGTTATGATCGATTGAAGTTTACCAACCACCGATCCGGGTATATCGCCGTCGCCGTGTTTCCAAATAATCTCCAGCAATACGATCCGCATCAGCTTAAGACTAGAATATCACTTTAAGTTCAATTTCTTCCTTAAGTAACAAATTTTGAGAAGCAATATGTTCCCATTTATTTTAGTTTATCTTGGGGTTCAAGCCTCTTGCACATAAACCTATGCACCGAGAATTGAACTGCATCGAAAGAAAGCCGAGGCAATTTTCAGGGCGGAGCTGATGCAGTTGAAGGATGATGAAGGGAAACATTTTAGGGACATTGAGGTGCTGGATGACATCATCGACCTTGTTGCAGGTTACGAATCCACTTCCCTGTCAATGATGTGGGCTCCATACTATCTAGCCAAGTACCCCAATGTTCTTCAAAAGCTTCGGGTATGACTATCGAAACACGGCCACAGATTAGACCAACCAAATGGAAATATAAATCTGAATTATTTTTCACCGTTTTTTTTTTTCGATCTCTTTCTGTTGTTGACTACCTCAATATGATTCATGCAGGAGGAGAAAAAGCTAATTAGCAAAACCAAGAATGGGGAGTCCATTACCAGTGATGAAGTTCCAAAACTGAAATATACAAACAAGGTATGCCTACATCAAAAATGAGAATCTTATATTTTCCTGAAATTAAAGAACAATAAGAAGAAATGGATTTCTCCGAAGTTTTTCCTTTGTATAGTGGTGGACTCAGGAATTTTGCTGAGGCCGACGTATAGCTATCTTACTTATAACATACATGTCATATTTCCTAAAACTATAGTAATTCTATTAAAATAATTTAGTGCTCACTATAGTTCAAACTAGATTATTATAATATAAAATGGTTATTTATAAATGAAGTACTTATCATTGTTCTCAAAAAGAGGAAGGGGGGAGGGAAGGGGTTTACTGTATTGAAAGCTTTTCACAATTCCTTAAAAATCAACATGAATGTAATTTTATTTTACTATGACAATTTTTGTAGTAGTGAAGGTAAAGTTTTACAAAAATATACTGTGTTCATTATTGTTATTTTAAATATTAGTCTTTGCATAGTTCAAAATATTCTAAATATCAAATAATTTGTAAAGGGATAAAAGATAATCCATTTGCATATTCTCAAAATGCCAAAATTTCAGTGATTGACATTCATTATATTGGATGTTAGTTTAGTGTATTCTGAGAATGTAGCATTGACTTAAGGAATTATTTGAATATGTAAAATTATTGCCAAAACATGAAAAATTCCACCCAACAATTAGTGATTTGATCAGTTGTACATCTCAGTATTACTTTACTTTACATTACTTTAGTAAAGACAAAAACAGTTTTGGCAATAGTAGTTTTCACTTAAATAGGTATTGATGAGAATATGCAATATATGTGGAGAGTAAAGGGAAAAAAAAAAAGATCCAGTATTCACTTGAATTAGTACTTATAAAAATATAAAAATATATATATATATATAAAAGGTAAGAAAAAGAGGATCTAAGATGAGGTCATATCCAAATTATACATAGTTAGGTGACAAATTAAAAATGTTGAAATGAGTAAGAAATTATGAAAATATTTTGGAAGGGAGCCAGTAAAATAACATAGATTTTCATGGTCAATATACTATCTTTCTAATCATAAATAACTAAAAAAACATAGTGCATAGTGTGAATATCGCTTGGGCGGAAGGGATCATGCCCTGCCCACATCGTCATCACCTATTGACTTCAACACCTCTCTCTCTCTCTCTCTCTCTCTCTCTCTCTCTCTCTCTCTCTCTCTCTCTCTCTCTCTCTCTCTCTCTCTGTGCGTGATAATTGTGGTGGTGCTTCATCCTCCGGACTGTAAGGGCTAATAGCAAATTATGTTAGCACCAATTCTCTTGGAAACAGGTGGTGGAAGAAACAACGAGGTTGGCTAATGTTGCTGCAACGGTTTTTCGAATGAGTACGAAAGATGTATTTTACAAAGGTAAGAAACAAAATTGTCGCTTGAGCTTTGGGTTTGAAATTTTGTTAGAGTACTATTGTAGCTAAAAAGTTTGTCTTAGCTGCTACTTACAGTTGTAATAACTGTAACTTGTGATGACCACAATAACCAAACACAGGTTTTTGGTTGGTTTGCTTTGCAAAAGAAGTTTGGATCTTCAGTACTTTTGAAACACACAGGAATTCTGCCTACATCTACTGATGTGAGATGTGTGCTATGCAATGAAGATGAAGAATGTGTGGACCATCTCCTTATTGTATGTAAGATTACTTGGCTGATCTGGGCATCCATTCTCAACTGGTGGGGAATTCAATGGGTAGCTCCATTTGAAATTCTTTGGTTTAGAAAAGATCATTTGGAAAGCTCTCTTTCGAGCCACAATCTGCAATGTCTGCCTTATGAGGAATGGGATAAAATTTGACGGAAAATCATTAGAATGGCAAGAGGCACTTTTCTCCATCAAATTTTAAGTTGCATGTTGGGTGAACGCAAAGATGAGTTTCAATGATTTTTCAGTTGAAGATTTTGTTTTCAACATTAAAGGTGTCAGGTCCCTTAGAGGATAATCCTCCGATTAATGTAGCTCATCTTCTCAGGTTTGGAGTTGTTGCCTTCTTGCCAACCTTCTCCCCCTTCTTTTTGGTTTAATCTCTTTCTCGTCAATCTGTTCTAATTTGGTTTTTCCATTTCAGTGAAGCCTTGTTCTTTTTTTTCATTATTAATGAAATTTTTCTTTGCTAATCAAAAAAAGATGACCACAATAACACAACCCTTTCAAAGGTGAAGTCATTTGTTAATCAATATTAGGACTTAAGGCGACGTCTCTTACTAGTGCTTCCCGAAGTTTATTTTTACAATTGCCTTAGATGATCTTGTTATGAGATGTATTGCAGGTTATACAATACCAAAAAATTGGAAAGTGATATTGTGGATTAGATACCTCCACACAGATCCAAAGAATTTCGAGGATCCAATGTGTTTTAACCCAGAAAGATGGAACGTAAGACAACTAAAGCTATTCTCTTTAATAAAGTTTTTTTGTTAGGAAAATGCTAGTGTTACAAAAAATTCATACAAAATCAGAATACAAAGTGATGTGGTAATGACTGTTTTGTAATTAAAAGTTATTATAATGGGTGTTTGTTTTGAAATGAAAAGCCCTCATTAAGATACATCATTTTGTATAAAAATTTAGTATAAATTTTTTGTTTGTATAGCATTACCCTTTTAGTTAATCTATTGTGTACCTCCACAGAACCAGCAAAGACTCGAACATACCTAGTGTTTGGTGGGGGACCAAGAATTTGTCCTGGAAACACGCTTGCTCGCCTACAACTTGCCATTTTTCTTCATCAGTTGGCCGTGGGATACAAGTAAGGATGCTCGACCCTCAAATTTAATATTTCGAAAGGGTGGTGGCACTACCACTACGGCAAGAGTGGTGTATTTAATATATGGTTTTCATGGAATCTCAGGTGGGAACTGGTGAATCCCAATGCAGAGATGAGTTATCTTTCGCATCCAAATCCAGTTGACGGGGCTGAGATCGTATTCAATAAAATTTAAGAAGCACAATGAAGTAACTCGTTAATGGTTCTAGTACGTTGTATTGAAGTGTTAGCATGTTGCGGCAATTTTCATGCAGTGCTATTTAGCTTTTGATCTCTACTCTTTTATGTGAAGCATAATGAAGTAAAATAAGACCTTTGTTGCAATTCCTGTCTTGAGAAGTTGGATTGAGTCAATTAACAGACTACTGTTTTAAAATTGGTGTGAGGCTAAGCTGCTTCCCACCATTATGCTTTTTTTTTTCTTTTTTTCTTTTTTTTTGGGGGGGGGGGGGGGGGGGGGGGGGGGGGGGTTTCAGAAAATAAATAAACATATAAAAAAAAAAAAAAAAAACTAAGGAGCAAGCCCTGACAAAAGTTCCTATCATATTAGCCACCAAGATGGCTTTAGCTTGCTCCTATGCCTTCCAGAATAACTAGATATTCAGATTGATTAGCTTTTAGAATTGCCAGACAGTCAGCATACTCGTTATCCTCTCTTGGAGTGTGTCTGAGATAAAAACGACTAGTGTGTCGATGAACTTGATGGAATTTCTCAAGATTACCGATTTATCCTTATTCCAAGGTGGGAGTGTCGAATAGGAATCCACACCCTCTTAATTCAACGTTCATAAACAAAAGGCACCATCGCAAAAAGTAAGTGTCACTCGAAAGATTTTTAGTTGTGATTTCCTAATAGGAGTCAACAAAAAGAAAAAAGGGGGCGTCCCCACCTCAAGTCCCTTTTTTATTAAAAAAAAAAAACCTTTCTTCATGCCCTGGACTATCGCAAAAAAAAAAAAAGTGTATTTTGCACATTATATCACTTGATTGTACTTCAAAAGTATAACCATTAGGCCCTAAATAATTTTACTTAGTTAATTTAGGATGTTTATATAATGCCCCTAATAATGTTTTGTGCTTGATTTTATAAGTTTAGAGCTTAAAGGGGACTGAGATTCAACTCAACAGTGCACACGGTTAGGTGACTATAGTGACCGTGCATATGATCACCTAACTGTGCATACAATAGTTCCTACCGTGCCTATGCCTGCAGAGAGTTGAGCCATTACAAATCGAGAAAAGGTTTCTCCATAAATAGGTCCATAAGAAGCTAGTGCTTACAATCTTCACCTATGTGCACAGTTGGCCTAATCGTGCCTACAGTTTACGGGATTCCTGTTTTTAATTAAGCCTATAAATACAAGTTTGGACAAGATTTTGGGAAATCTAGCCTTATTTTCTCAATTCTGTATGAATTTTCTCTCCTTACAATCTTTAGAACTTTAATTGTATTAGTTTAGTTGATTGTAATTCCTTTATATTTCCATTGTAAAAGCATTAGAGAGTTGTTTTCAATACAAATTTCATTCCAATTCTCCCTAGATTTCAATTACTTGCTTTCAAATGAATTCAATTTCAATCTCTTTCATGAATATAAGTCACTAGACTTCAAATTATGTTCAATTGTGAATAACACTTGAAGAATTCAAGGAATCATTGAAGGTATCCCATGAATTCTATGTTTTATCTACTTGGATCTTCAATTCTCTTTGAAATATTGTTGGATCTCTTAGATCACCTATGTTATTGACTATGTTTGTCAATTTCAAATCATGATTTAGCAATTTTGGCTTGAAATTGATCAAATCGATGGTATCAACTTAGAATCCTTAGATTTATTATAAATCTAACATCAATCGGAGTTGAATTCTCAAATTATGAAGCCAAATTCTCCGAATTGCTACCCTTAATTGTGGATTAGCAATTTGAGTTATAAACCTTCAATGAGTCATTCGATTGCTTAGGTATTTGGATCAATTGAGCCCAATTTCCCTTTTATTTGATTAAATCTCCATTGCATTTCAATTTCCTAGCTTTCAACTAACCCAAACCCAAATTGATTTTTGTTTACCCTTTTATAGAAGCATTTTCTATTAATTGTGAGTGTTTGAGTGAGCTTGAGTGAACCTAAGCCATTAGTGTATATCGGACTTCGGACCCCGAGACAAATAATATAAAATAAATTTTAACTTTAAAGTTCTTCTTATATTTCGCAATTTTCATATTCATTTATTTGTGCCATTGTGTGTGTTTGTGATTGATTCTTTATTTAGAATAAACTAATGAGACATGTCTTATAGACTTATAAAACAATGTTAAAAACTGATTTATATAATGATGCTCATTACAATGTTTTAGTCCTTCCATTACTAAAGGGAGCTCAAATAAACAAGTTTTTTCTCTAAGTTTTGTTCCTTTATTTGTTCATTAATTTATTCTTATTTTTTCTCTTTTATTTTTTTATTATATGTGAGGAACCATGGGTAAATTATACTAAAGGTCTGTTTAGTAAAGTGTATTTTGAGCATTTTTTAAGTTGACTTTTTTAAACTACGACAACACCATGCACTTGCAGGGAGTAGTCAAGTTTATGGCGCCATCGAAGGCTAAGGCGTTGCTTGGACGAACTTGGAATGCTTGCAACGAAGGAATTACTTCTCCATCTTTTACGTGTTGCTATCTTCGGCCTAGTGCCTTGAGTAACAACACTCCATCTCTTAAAGTGTTTAGATATCTTAGTGTAATTAGTTTTTAGTTTTGTTGATTGCTGTATTAGGTGGACTTGTTAGTGGCGTTAAGTAATGTGCTTATTTTTTAATTGGTGGTTTTGCTTTGCATATAGAGATTGAAGGTTCGGAAGGGTGAGAATTGAGAATTAATCAGTGATTATTCATATGTAGAGATTGGAGGTTCGGAAGGAAGATATATATTGAGTTGCTAGTGTATGATGTTTTGATTCATTTGCATTCATAGTGCATGCTTCTGTGGGGTAAGGATTCTAGTGTTAGACTTATACGCAATCCTACACCTAGCACTTCATCATTTCATGCTACTTATTTCACGGCATGGCCTTAGAGCCCTCTTGCAATATGGTGATACCTAACCTTGTATGTTTCATGTAGTTATTGTCTTTGTCATATATTTGTATTCATGTCATTTCTCTACCCCCTAAAATCATTTTCAAAATAGCTTTCTCAAAACCACAATTCTAGGTGGATCCTAACCCTTTTATGGTTAGGGTTCTCCTAAAAAAGTGTGACATTTTTAAATGGTTCTTGTTAGCCTATATTGCTTCTTTTCAAAAATACAGTCTTAGGATGATCCTAGTCTTCTCACGATTAAGGTTGTCTCAAGAAATGTGTGACATTTAAAATGACCTGAAAAGATTTACATTTTTGGCCTTGTGCATTTATTGTTTTTCAAAACTAAAAGCCTAAAGCGATTCTAGTCTTTCAATGATTAGAATGGCCTCAAGTAAGGTACGACATTCATTTGGATGTCTAAAATCAAAGTTAGGATTTTGGACCCTAAAACATGTTTTCAAAAGACTCGGTTTTTGAACTATTTACAAAACTTGCATTTGTTAAACCCTAGAAATCCAATCCTAGAAAAATTTTGTTTTTGCCCACTCGAAACCTTCTGATTTTAAGTCAAAATCATACCTTTTTCAAACTATCAAAATCCTCAATTTCCAAATCAATCAAAACTTTCATTTTCCAAACTTTCCTTTTCCAAAATCAATCAAATCAAACCTTCCATTTCAAATTCCACAAATCACTCTTTTTTCAAACCTTGCATATTTAAAACCTAAATCAACTCCTTCTATTTTCGAAACAATCCAAACTTGCCTTTTTCAAAAGCAAATCAAATCATATCAATATTTTCAAATCAAATCCATTCTTCTTAAAAAGGAAATATTTTTAAAATCCAATCTTTTCATAGCAAATCAAATCTTTTCAAATCAAATTAATATTTTTAAATCAAATCCAATCTTCCTGAAAAAGAACATTTTCAAATCCAATCTTCCTAAAAAGGAAATATTTTCAAAACCCAATCTTTTCAAATCAAATCCAATCTTCCTGAAAAGGAAACATTTCAAAAATCAAATCTAATCTTCCTGAAAAGGAAACATTTTCTAAGTCCAATCTTTCCTGAAAATGAACCATTTTAAAACTCAAACTTTCCTAAAAAGGAAACTTTCTAAAAATGAAAATTTTCTAGAAATAGAAACCCATTTCAAAATTCCAACTCTTTCGGACTCTTTCCGAACTACGGCTGACCTGATCCTCTTTAAAGAGGTACGTGGGCAACCCTTCATGGAGTGCGGTCACAACCCTTTCCGAATTTCCAATTCCATAACCATTTTTCAAACTCAATCACATCTTTCAAACTCTTTTTGAAAGTTTGTTTTCAAAAGTTTTCTAAGTAGATAGCATTAAGCATAGGTAATCGGTGAGTCATAATTAGGTGAGTAAAAGGTGAATAAACATATAGGTACTGCAAGGGTGGGGTAAGGTGATAGTCTTAGGACATCTTCCCTACACGTAACCAACCCCCGAACTTAAGAATTTCTATTTCAAAGACCAAAACTAGAGTCAATTTTCAAAAGGGCTTTCCAATATTTTTAAGGTTGTCAAACAACCCTACTTCCTAAAACCCTCTCATAAGAACATCTTTCAAAAATACTTTCCAAAACCTAAATTTAACCCTCAGGTTTTACTTGGTGTAGATGACCTAGCACATCTTTAAACATGTTAGGTGGCGACTCCAAAGACCTTTTCAAAAAGCCCTAATCAATTCTATTTCAAAAATTCAAACCCCGTCGCATTCGTCCTTCTAAGAGGATAAGTTCTAATGAGAGAGCACCATACCATTTTTCCCCGAGCCAAGAGAGCCCGGTGTTCGAAAACGGGGCACAACAACTTGGCGATTCCACTAGGGACAATTAAAGGGTTAGGCCTATGTCGTGTCTAATCACCCTTTACTCACCTCAGGTTCGCCGATTACCTTGTTTAGTTATGTCCACTTTCCAAACTTTTCAAAATTTCAAATTTTTCAAAATGATTTTTGTTTTGCAAAAAGTCAAACATTGCATTCATTACATGTTCTTGCATTGTTCATACATTATACTTTATTTTGCATTTCAGTTCCTCGAAAAGTACTAACCCTGTGTATTTGTTTTGTAAGTGGACTTTTGTTTACATTTTAATTTATGTTCATAAATTGCCATGTATGTTATGCATGACAGGATGTGTGGGAGTTGTTGGGCTCTTTCCTCCAATTTCCACAATCACACACACACACTTGCATGTGCATCTTCATGGAATATTGACCTTGGTTATTACCTTCTAGTTAGAAGGGGGAACAGTAGATTGACTGTTGGTGGTAGGCAGATGTGTCACCTAACCAACGGTCTTTAGATAGTTTCCCCGCTCGAATCACTAACCTATAATGGCACCACCCCAGGGAGTTGACCTAAGTTTGAAGATCTGGAAACCGAGCTTTTTAGGAAGCATTAGTAGCCCTCAACCTCATGTTCATATAGCACCCATGCATAGCCGAACCTCTGCCAGATTTAAGGCACGTGTCTTTTCAAAACCAAGGAGGAAAGAGCAACCGTTTTTCAATTTCCTTACTCTTGCTGTTATTATGATTACATACGTGAATGCTTTACTATCAATATCTTATCATTGATGCTATTAAACTACTCATGCATATGTAATCATCCCAAGACAAGAGTTCCAAAGTAACTCAAGCCACTTGCACTGTATGCATATGATCAAACTCCAAGAGAATGGTCCACGAGCCAAATCTCAAATCATAAGCCTACCTAATTCCTAAGGGTTCCAAACCCTAAGGACCATGGCATGCATCCAAAAGTCATTTTCATAAGAGGGGCCCCAATCCCTCTTGCTCATGGAGATAAGGTGGCGACAAGGGGCAAAATCCCAAGACAAGGTTGCTCATTGTCCTCCAGACATAAAAATAAAAAAAAAAAGGCAGAACGAAAGACTCAAGAGTAGTTTAGGTTTTCCTTTATAATAGTAGATAGGTGGAAAGTTCAATGGAAAATGTTCCCTCTCCCCTTTCTATCTATTTTCAATTCCATGTACTAGAAAAATCCAATGTAATAAAATCATCAATTTACTTCCCTTGAATGAACAGATGTATGAATGAATGTATGTTATAGGCACAGGTATGGTATTGCATACAAGGGCAACCCCCTATCTCTAAAAGTGAGCAAACATAACATGCTTAGTCCTCCTCTCAAAGTAGGAGCACCTTTAGGGCATGCATTACATACAAACTTTCAAACCAAGGCACTACGCCCTCATTTGTTTTGTGTCATCTGTCCTCCCCCTCATCTCTCAAGTACCAAGAAAACCAAAGACGAAGCAAGGACAAAAAAGGGGATTTCCTAGACCGCTTATCTATTGTCATTATGCTATGCACATATTTACTACTATCATGCTTATGCATCAATATCCATTCTAAAGATGCAAGTTCCAAGAAATTTAAGTCGGCGCATTTTCATTAGCTGTCGAGAAAAAGGAAAATTTTAATCTCATTAATTGAACCTACCAAAGCTCCTAAGGGCTTCTCAACCCTAAGGATTTATGGCATGCATAGAACTATATCTCAAAAAAGGCCCAAATCTCTCTCCGTCTATAGAAACGGAATTACCCAAACAAAGAAGTATCGATTGGCCCATGCCAAAGAGGTATTGTATTGCATACAGGGGCAACACCCCACCTCCAAAATAAACTCAGCATCATGCTTAGATTCCTGCAAAGAAGGGACCACCATAGAACATGCATTGCATAAGGTCTTCAACTCCATATGCTAATTCCATTTACTTTTCTTTTTCTTTTTTCAAGCCTAAGAGAATAACCAAAGCTATGTAATCTCTCCGTAGTCTCACCTAATCCATAACTCTTGCAAGGATGAGCCCATTGAAGAACAGAAAGGATTGACCACTCATCAACCAAATGTTACCTCTAGAGCAACAACCTCCACACCATGTCATGACAATCGCCATCCATGCATCGACATGACAAAATCATCCAGTCACCTGATAGTTAGGAAATTGGTCAACAACTACCTCAGCAATAGAATGTACCAACTTGAGAAGGGACTAGGGGCATAGCTATAGGGTGGTCCTCCTGAAAAAAAAATTACGATTCCATCCCTGGTCATCGACTGAAGATCCATGTCTTATCTTCTGCTGGCTCACTCTCCTCAAGGTCTCACCAATCTAGAAGCTGGCCGACAAAACCATCCATCAAATTCCCAGACCCTAAAGGCCTTGGTAAAGCTTATGGGAGGAACCCTTGATTTTAGCTTGTTGAAGTGTAATGTAAATATCAAGCCAACAACAGACTAATTTGAAATAGAGAACTCTTGATCACGAAATGCTTTCTCTGTCGTGCTAAAATATTTTTTCTAGAAAAATGAAAATTATAGGGTATCCCGAAAGCTGGCATCTTTGGACCCTAAAGACTCCTCAGAGGTCCTCTACAGATTGTCACAGATAGCGCTAGCAACCTAAAACAGCACATGATAGCAAAAATTCAAAATCAATTACCTACAAAGGAGGCCATTGAGTCATCAGAATACAAATGTTAAGAAGATCACAAAGGCTGGCACGAGTAGCTACCCTTCACAAAGTCCCAGTCATAGTCTCAACTAGGGCAACACCACCCTCATTGATCTACTGCAATAAGGCAATTCTGCTGGTTGAAGAAGGAACACCCTCTCTCTAAATCCTCGAAAAAACTCAAACCACAGAAGTGGTATGAGAACAACATACCTCGTACAATCAAAGACGCATCTCCAGATCGTTTAACAAAAAAAATCAAACCTCAACAGGAGACTTCGTCATCAAAAAGACATCTGCAGCCTGGTAGAAAGCTAGAAGCAAAGTTCACTCCTACTAATGAAAACTTGAAGTCACTGATCCTGGCAGAGACTAATAGGGAAGTTTTTCCAGCACCCATCGACTCAAGCTTGATAAAGCACTACTCTGTGTAATTAGAAACACTGACAGAGCAATGATGACAATGATCAAAATAAAGAGAAGCCCTCAATTCCACTACCATACAATTAAACAGAACCCTTGCAAAACCCCCTTGAGCCGGTCACATTTCCATTATATAACCAGCTCGGTGATCACCACCCACAATGGGTCGAAAGCCATAGCATAGGAGCAAAAAAAGAAAAAAAAAGGGGTAGTGTTACCTATCAAAAAAAAATCGAAAAGCTTAAGCAATGTCATTTTCTACCAGGTAAGTGGCAGAAAACAAATAAAAAGAGTCTGACAGTTTTTCTCCAGGTAAGCGGGAGAAAATGAATAGGAAAAATTTAGTAATGTAAAAGTCAAAGTCATCAAATAAACGACCTCAGCATTAGTCATAAAAGCAAAAGATAAGAAAGGGATGAAACTGTTAGAGGTGATCACAGGAATCAAAGCCAAGTAAAATGGTAGGTTTGAGCCTTCTATCTTATTCTTTCAAAAACCTGACACCTAGCTTATGTTACAGTCGAAAAAAGACCTTTCAAATTGGTCATCTTTGTCATTGCTCTTCAAAGTAAGATGGCTACATTGGGAAGTGCTCTATCTAGCAAAAGGAGTTTTGAGAAGACAACCTCTATTCCAACTCAACTAGTGTTTCAACGCACCCCTTTCAAATGCAACATCAACAGTCTTCAACAAAAGTAACAACTTCAGTTAACAACAGGCAATGAGTCATCTTCATCGGCATCAATGAGAGAAACCACAAGAAAAGGCATGGCCTAAGAACATAGTAAAAACCCTCTAGGGCGCTATGGGTAAAAAATTAGGGTCATGGCAAGATACAAAACTACTGACGCAGTGAAAACCCAAAACCGGGTACTAACGTGCCACAATAGTAGAGCCGGCATCTATGAAAACCCACAAGGGCATAGGTGGCAAAAATGGCTTAAATGAGAAAAAAAAAAAAAAAGCAAAAGAGTCAAATCTCCTTATCAGCAATCTAAGACAGCCTCAACGAAGCAGCAAAGTCTCACTCCTTAACAAATGGGTCAAGGGATGCCAACCTGTGGAGAACCGGCATTGGTAACAGATTTCTAGACCCAGCATGGCAAAATGATAAGTATGAATGTCATAAGACATTTATTAAGATCACTCTATTTTATCTTGATATTTGCTAATGAGATATTAAGATAGGTACAAGTTCAAAGGGCACCTCCCGAAGCTTTCCCAACTTCCGAAGGCGTCTCCAAAATACAACATTTCAAAGCCGCAACAAGATCTATCATCTTGCTAGCCAAGTCGCAACTAACTGGGGCATGCATCCATGCCCATCCTCCATAAACCCATGCATTCATTGAAGGAAAGGCCTCCAGAAATAGAAGCACGACAAGAGACGGGCTCCTCAACCAAGTCAAAATCCCAAGGTGACTTGCTCAAGAGAAGAAGTTCAACTAAATGGAATTCTCATGCCAAGTAAGCCCTAAGAAGAGAAAAGAACAGAAGAGAAATGACACACAGCCTGGGTTGCTGTCCATAACCAACAAGAAACAAAGAATGAGGCAACGTCCCACCCTTGACCTCCCAATCGGTCCTAATTCAAATCTTTCTAAGTCATGAAGACTGGGACAATTGCCCACCATCCTGATCAAATAAAGTACCAACCGGAGATGCTCGACTTTTTAGATACTTCGGACCAATCAAAGGAGACCTCACCCCCTTCATAAACTAGCTTAAGACTCTTAGAGAAGAAAAATCCTTCTAGAGACATCTCAACAAGAATCCAACCAAAATCAAAACTCAACAGTCAAGCCAATACATAAGAACTACAAACACAGAACAACCTCCCATGACTCCTCAAGTTTAGCTCATTTCCAGCAACCTTGTCTGGAGCATCCTTCCTAAGAAGCCTCACATGGGCCCCTTCCTCACCAGCGACCCAAAGAATTTCAAAAACAATACTCAGAAGCTACTAGTCTTTCGAAGGCCTCCTGCAAGCTAAAAGTGAAATTTAATTAAGAAAGCAAGGAGGACAAGAAGGAATAGTTTGCTCTACAATTCCATCCTCTCCAAGCCAACTCTCCAGTTGCTCACACTCCACCTTAACAAAACTTGGCTCAGCGAATTCTTAGTACGATCACCCAAGTGCACCGATCGCCTCCATCAACTCGAATAACAACAGCGCTAGTCCTATCCTTGGCCACAAGCAGCTCTCGTCGCTGTCAACTCAGCCATCACGTGCTGCATAAATCATAATCCCCCTGTTCAACCATCTTGAAGATAAGACAGGAAGAAAAAGACCCGATAAGAGTTCATCAACAAGTAAGAGTTATGTATAAAAATAAAAAAAAAAAAAAAGGGTCCTTCAAAATAATTTTTTAGGTTTCTTAGACTTTTCCTTAAAAGTTTTAAAATTCAAAATCAAACTCCGGTTTCAAACTTTTTTCTTCAAAAGTTTTTGTTCAAAATCATTCTTGGTTTTCTAAACTTTTACCCTTAAAAAGTTCGGGTTTTAACTTTTATCCTCAAAAAGTTCCTGGTTTCAAACTTTATCCTTCAAAAATTTACCTCAAAATTCAAGTCTAGTTTCAAACTTTATCCTTCAAAAGTTTAATTCAAAATTTTCAAATCCTACATTAAAAAAAAATACAAATCCTGGTTTCAAACTTTATCCTTCAAAAGTTTATCTCAAAAAAATCAAATTCCGGTTTCAAACTTTTTCCTTCAAAAGTTTTTGTTCAAAATCAATCCTATCCTTTTCCTAAACTCTTTTCTTAAAAGTTTTAAATTCAAAATCCATCCTATTGATTTTTTAACAACTTTTTTCTCCAAAAGTTTTTATCTCCCATCAAATGATGGGGTTTCCTGAACTTTCTCCCCTTGCAAAAGAAAGAAGTTCAATTCTAGGTTTTCTGAACTTTTTCTTTCAAAAAGTTTGTTTTGAATCAATTTTCCAGTTTTTAAAACTTTTCCAATCAAAAAATTTTTATCCAATTCAAATGTCCAATTTCTCAGGCTTTTCCTTCAAAAGCCCCATTTCAAAACGCTTTCAAAGGTTTTCCAAACATTTTATCCAAAAAAGTCATTTCAAAAATCATCTTCAAAAACGAGTTTCCAAGTTCATCAACTCCGATCCCTCCGATCGCCTCGCGACTCAAATAGGGCCCTTACTTTATCGTTTTCTGTCTCTGACAAGCAACGACAGAAAAAGAGGGGTAGCTGTTAGCACCCCATTTTGGCCACTTAGCTATCTCTGGCCTGACCGGACGCACACTCAAACCAGCACAAGCACACTCAAGCCCAAACAGGCTTTCCAGATCCAATCCAATCAAACAACTACTTTGCGGGCCTAGCGATGCAAAATAACTAGAATGCCCCTCGTGCATTAGTCAATCTAATCCAGCCCGGCACATCTTCCATTAAGGCAGTAAGACCCTTTTGAGCCTGTCCATTGAGAAAGTACCAATTTCTTGGACAGAAGTCCAAACCAGATCCAGACCGATCAACACCAACGCTTGCTAGCCCGTCCCAATAAAAAATGACCCTTTTGCCCCCAGCAGGTCTAACATGTTCTTTGAGAAACTAACAAGTCCTTAGAACAATAAGACCACCTTCCAAAGCAGTCCCTAGACGGTTTGGTATGTCCAGTGCCATCTAGTTAACCCCGGTCCTTTCTCGGAGGTTTCCCGTTCAAAATGATCATTTTGCCCCTAGGCATCCAAATGCCCTAGAAAACCACACCGACCCTAGATATCAAACCAACAACACCCTAGTCAACTTTAGTCAACCCCAGTCAACTATGGTCAACAGTCAACTCTGGTCAATCCAGTCAACCCCGATCAATCTAGGTCAACCATAAACTCTTGGGATGAGGTGACCACGATCTGATCACTCTCTTCAACCATATCCACTCTGGGAATCAAACTGGCAACCTCCGAGACGCTGCTTAGAGTGGCCCCTTCCATTTCTGGCCGAGTCTCGCCATCTAGCATTTTCCTTTCTCAAACCAAAACCTCCCTGCTCCACTCCGAGTGGAGCATGACAAATTTTTAGCCTTGAGCCACTTCTAGAGGCGCACACCAGCTGTCAAAGGCAATTATAAATCAACCAGCCTTCTGATCAGCTCCCATTTCCAGCCCCAATAAACATGCGCCACTTTTAGTGGCGCACGGTTTGGATTTGGCCGTGTGCCACTAATAGTGGCATATAACCCCCAGAATCAGTTATGAATCGACCAGCCCCATATCTAGCCTTCTTTCAAGCCCACATTAAATCCACCCTACGCTTAGTGGCTCATGGCCAAGATCAAGGCATGCGCCACAAGGAGTGGCGCACAACCTCCCTACTTTTGCACTATAAATATAGTCCTCCCCCCTTACTGTTTTGAGTCAAAAATTCTATCCAGAAACTCTCCCCTTTTGTTTCAGACAGCTCTTAGAGCCCTCTCTCTCTCTCTCAAAGTCCTGCCGACCGAGCCCTAGCCTGAAGCTTCGAAGCCTTAGCTTCTGAGCTCCACTAAAAGTTCGCCTCGTTGTACGAAAGCTCCCGCAGTCTTTTTAAGTCCAAGGCCCAAGCCTCCATCATAGAAAGGACAAAAGAGACAAGGTAAATCCTCCGTTTACTTTTTGTAATTCCCCACTCTCTCTTCTCCCTCCGAATTCACTTGAGTTCTTCTATTCTTTAATCCCCTATCTCTAAACCCCCCATTCTTGCATGCTTGGAACAAAAGAACAATAAGTCCACGTCGAGAGTGAACAAGAGGAGATTACCGATCGGGACTCTCTTCTTGCCCTTCACTTGTTTCACGGCATAGCCTTAGGGCCCTCTTGCATTATGGTGATACCTAGCCTTGTATGTTTCATGCCGTTATTAGCGTTGTCATGCATTTGCATTCATGTCATCTCTCTACCCCTTAAAAAATCATTTTCAAAGTAGCTTTCTCAAAACCACAATTCTAGGTGGATCCTAACCCTTTTATGGTTAGGGTTCTCCTAAAAAAGTGTGACATTTTTAAATGGCTCCTATTAGCCTACATTTGCTTCTTTTCAAAAACACGGTCTCGGGATGATCCTAGTCTTCTCAAGATTAAGGTTGTCTCGAGAAATGTGTAACATTCAAAATAATCAGAAAAGATCTACATTTTTCACCTCGTGCCTTTTTTGTTTTTCAGAGCCACAAGCCTAAAGCGATTCTAGTCTTTCAATGATTAGAGTGGCTTTAAACAAGGTGCAACATTCATTTGGATGTCTAAAATCCAAGTTAGAGTTTCAGGCCCTAAAACATGTTTTCAAAAGACTCGGTTTTTGAACCATTTATAAAACTCGCATTTGTTAAACCCTAGAAGTCCAATTCTAGAAAAATTCTATTTTTGCCCACTCGAAATCTTTCGATTTTAAGTCAAAATCATACCTTTTCTAAACGCTCAAAATCCTCAATTTCCAAATCAATCAAAACTTTCATTTTCCAAACTTTACTTTTTTTAAAATCAATCTAATCAAACCTTCCATTTCAAATTCCTCAAATCACTCCTTTTTCAAACCTTCCAAATTTAAAACTTAAATCAACTCATTCCATTTTGGAAACAATCCAAACTTGCCTTTTGTCAAAATCAAATCAAATCTTCTCAAATCAAATCAATATTTTCAATTCAAATCCAATCTTCTTGAAAAGGAAACATTTTCAAAACCCAATATTTTCAAATCAAATCAAATCAAATCAAATCAATATTTTCAAATCAAATCCAATCTTCCTAAAAATTAAACATTTCTAAATCCAATCTTCCTAAAAATAAAACATTTTCGAAACCCAATCTTTTCAAATCAAATCAATATTTTCAAATCAAATCCAATCTTCCTAAAAAAGAAACATTTCAAAAATCAAATCAAATCTTCCTGAAAAGAAAACATTTTCTAAGTCCAATCTTTCCTGGAAAAGGAAACATTTTCAAACTCAAACTTTCCTAAAAAGAAAACTTTTTAACAATGGAAACTTTCTATAAATCGAAACCCATTTCAAAATTCTAACTCTTTCGGACTCTTGTCTGAACTACGGCTGACCTAATCCTCTTTAAGAATGTCTTTCAAAAATACTTTCCAAAACCTAAATTTAACCCTCGGGTTTTACTTGGTGTAGATGATCTAGCACATCTTTAAACATGTTAGGTGGCGACTCCAAAGACTTTTTCAAAAAGCCCTAATCAATTCCAATTCGAAAATTCAAACCCCATCGCATTCATCCTTCTAGGAGGATGAGTTCTAATGAGAGAGCACCATACCATTTTCCCCCGAGCCAAGAGGGCCTGGTGTTCGAAAACGGGGTGTGACAATTATGAATCTACGTTCTCTTATAGATCCAAACTCAATTAAAATGAATTCGAGAAATTATAAGATAGATCACTAAAATCTAGTTACCACCATTGAAATCCTTGAAGATCCTTAGTATATCTTCACAATTGCATCCAACTAGATTATTAGCTACTTGATTCCATAATAAAAAGCATGAGATAAAGTAGATCTTCCATTAAAAGTAGAAAAAAGTGGTGTTTAAATACAAGAAAAATGAAGAAAAGTGCAAGAAAGTAAAGAAAAATTAAAGTTTCTTTCTCTAAACTACTCCTAAGTACAAAGAAATCTAAAAAAACTACGTAAAAATATGAAAGCTCCCCAATTTTTTAGTACATTTGCGTATTTATAGGCTGAAAATATAGTAGGGGCTTCATAGACCGTGCGCACAGTTAGGCCCACCATGCACACGGTTTAGGCTACCATGGGCACGGTCTTCTTACTGAAGCACCCCCTCTCTGAAGTTTTGCTCAAGCTCTGCAGGCGTGCGCACAATATGAACCACCATGCGCATGGTTGGTTAACTGTGCAAACGGTCAACTAAACTGCGCACACGATCAAATGATCATTTTGCTCCCAAAGCTCCTTTTGATTCTTTTTAAACTCAAAACCTACAAATCAAGTTATTAAACATCAATAAGGGCATTATTAAGCTAAAACAACATGATAAGTAATCTAACTGGACTAACTAAAGCTATTTAGGGGCTAATGATTACACTTTTGGAGTGTAATCACCACCCCCCACCTAACTTTTGTTAGTCCCTAGCAAAATACTAAATAAGAGATAATCTCTACTTTTGTAGGAGACACGGATACATTTAGCACATGCATCAAGCATTTGAACTCCTAAATTATCTCTTAGTGGACGAGAAGTGTCTCGTGAGGGTTTTCAGTGATGATACCCACAAACATCCTTTTGTGAATTGCAATTAGAGATAAGAATAAGGAGAACATGCATAATCTAACTCAAGTAAACATTATAAGCCACTCCTAACTCCTAATACACGTAAGATGGCCAGTATTCCCACCTGTCACACAAAAAAATGAGAGATCCCTAATTTTTTAGTACATTTGCGTATTTATCAATTGAAAATAGAGTTGGGGCTCTGTAGATCATGCGCATGGTTAGGCTCACTGTGCACACAGTTTGGGCTACCATAGGCACAGTCTTCTTACGAAAACACCCCCTTTATGAAGTTTTGCTCAAGCTCTGCACATGCAAGAGTATGCAACAATACAAGCAAAAAAGATGTTCAAGTGTGTAGATGAAGAATCATACTAAATAACTCAAGTGAAACACACTTATACAAACCCAAACCTTTAAGCTTTCATTCAACGACTAATAGGACAAACACTCTCAAGTGAACATACCAATTACAAAAACTGAAAAGATATAAATGTATCAACCTAGCAAAGCTTCAGGAAAGAACATTCATAGTTGAGCATTGATTCAAAGAAGTTGACAAGAAATGACTTATACTCTAATGAAATTCTCAATCAAGCACAACTTGAATCAACTAAACCCTTTGTAAGTGGAAAGGTAGTTCAGAAGGTACAATAGGTAAGGATGAAGAAGGATAGAAATAAATGAAGTCGAGTGTGATCAAGACAAGAAATGATGAATGGCTAACAACTCCAACTCTTCTCCTTTTCAAACTCAAAACATTCTTCTAAACATTTTGCTCTTTTCTGCATACTTTTTAACTTGATAACTTTTCTTTATCTTTATCTTCTTTCTTTCTTTTCCTTCTTTTGTTTGCATCCTTTTAATGTCTCTCTTTTGCATTCAATATTTTCAACTTCACAATATGCTCTTTTTCTATTGAACTCCCCAATCAATCTCTTTCTTTTCTTTGTTTCCTTTCTTTCTTCAATGCCTCAACATAGTATACTTTTTTTAACAAAGGCATCACTTTGCAAGTACAAGATAGGAAGTAGCATAACTTTGCATTCAACAAAAGAATGAAGAAAAGGGATCAAGAGGCTCAAAGGAACATATGGCTTTATAATGGGAAACTTATGGCTATCAAGAAGAATAAGGGCCTAGAATCATATCTCAAAGTACTCAACCAAAGCACATTATAAAGTATAAGTGTAAATATCAAGATCAATACTCAACTCATGAATCAAATGCAAGCATAATAAAACTATTGAAGAAAATGAGGATGAAGATTAATCCTTAAGTAAATGTAGTCGTTTTGAAAGACGATTAATGTTCTAAAGCTCACAATATAAAAATCTTCACTAATGTAAGGATGAAAATGCAAGAAATAGCACAAATGATGTTATAAAGTATGATTGTGCGAAATGATGTAATCCCCTCTACTAATACATAAATAAAGCAAAACTCACAATGTGTTAAGTGTAAATAGTGAATTAACATTAACTTGAGTAAAGATACATACATAAAATTCTATCATCTAATCTCAAATTGCACTTCACAAATGTTGCTTTGGTTCTCGAAAATAAAGTATCAGCACATCCACCATGAATAATGAGAGATAGTCATGAAACATCTGAAAAATGTGCTAAAGATATAAAAGTAAAGTGCCGGAACCATAAGATTCTTTAACCTCTACCAAAGATCCCAAGTAATCAAAAAATCATCATCCAATATAATACCTAAGAGTAGTCCATAAACCATAGAGAGATCGAAGTATAACATGAGAGATATAACAATGAAGTTCAAAAATGACATCCTCCGTGAACAGTAGAGCTTAAGATACAAATGATGGAATATATGCATGTAAAGATGGCATCTAAATCTACCTCTAATTAGAGAAAGTCATCATCATTGACTCAAAATTTTCAAAAATTTCTATAAAAATTTAAAAAAT
Source organism: Euryodendron excelsum (assembly GCA_033060915.1). NCBI lineage: Eukaryota > Viridiplantae > Streptophyta > Magnoliopsida > Ericales > Pentaphylacaceae > Euryodendron > Euryodendron excelsum. The sequence goes on along the minus strand of CM065384.1, from coordinate 20,906,631 downwards.
TAACAAAAATAAAAGCAAAAATAGAGATTAAGCTTCTATAACTTCTATTCATCTCCCCCGACTAAAATGATGCATTGTTTTCAAGGCATGAAGACAAGATAAGGAGGGAGAGAAAACGTGAGGGAAGAGTGATTATACTCTAAAAAGTACAATCACAATCCCTTATTATAAGTTATTGTTAGAAATTATTTATATATTATTTATCATTTTAATGCAAATTAGTTTTCTTTTATGTTTTTTGTGTCTTGTGCAGATTTAAAGCTAAAATCGAGCAACATGAGACCTACAAGCACATAAACATTTATTCTGGTGTGAAGTGAAAGGATGGTTGGAAAGTATTGAAATGAAATAAATAGCTAGAAAGCATTGACTTGAAATAATAATAATAATAAAAAGAAATGTAAGTGCCCAAGCCATTGTCTTCCACTATCATAAAAATAATAATAATAAAAGAAAACAAATGTAAGTGCCCAAGCCATTTCCTTCCACTATCAATAAAAAAATAATAATAATAATAAATTTTATTTAAAAAAAACTTCTTTTCATGCCAATAATAGGAGAGCTACGGGAGGAAGAGCAATGGGAGGAAAGCTTCAGAAGAAACAAAGTTGTAGTGAGAGGCAGTAGAGAGTTGTGAGAGCTCCTTCAATTTATTTTATGTTTAGATTCCAGTTAATTTGTTAGTGTTTTTTAGTCAATTAATTTTCTATTTCAGTATTTTCTTTACCGTTGTTCTGTTATAATAACATTTTATTTTTTTTTCCAAATTATATATTTTTATTATCATGAGTAGTTAGTTTTATTCTTGGAACCAATTATGAAGATCACGTGACGGTATTGGGATGATCAATTAAGATTTGTCTTTTCATTCCAGATTTATTTAAAAACTTAGTATATTTACACATGTTTGGTATATTGCATACTCGGACACGGGTATGGGCACGTATATTTTATACACGTAATGGTTTTATGTTTTGTAAACAAGTTTAAGTTTAGGAGTAGCGTAATTAATATATGAGTAGTATAAAGTAAGTAAATATTGGTTTACTAATCACTTTTCAGAGACTTGTATAATTTATGCAGGTCCTTTATTTGGCATGTTTTTATATTCAACCCCCTGATAGGGGCCTATGGCTCTTAATCTTAATTTAGAATGGATTGATTTTATATTATTGGTAATTAAAATCTAGATCCTTTTGAAAACTTAGACTTTTAATTATATTTGTAATACTTTCTGCTTTAAAAAAGCAGTCAGTATATACAAATCGATGGTGAGGGTATTCGATAATAATTTAATATATATCTAGCTAGAACCTTTGAAAATACGTGCCTTTAATTATACTTGTTATACTTATGTTCTGATAAAGCATTACCTAGTATTTATGAGTCGATGGTGAGGGTTTAATATTTTAACATAATATTCTAGAATTTGGTTATCATTGAATATTCCCATATGTTGGTTTATGAGGCTCAAGGGAGCCAAACGATTGATAGATTGTAAACTTGTATTGACCAACCCCAAGAAAGTCACGTAATCAGATCAATTGAATCCAAAACTGTTTTTAATCCGTTTATTTTACATTCTAATTTAACAATCATCAAACCTCTCAAAAACAAAATATTTTTCCTTTGGTTACTAATTTTGTAATTTTTGTCCATATCTTATCAGCAAGAGATAAAATTCGAACCAGTTGGTTTAACTTCCAACTTAAGCCGTCTATAACGCTTCTATATCTAGAAAGGCTTAGTATATATCTAACCCATTACTCGAGGTGAATTCTGGCACCTACCATCAACAACTGTGACATTTCACATAATTTAGAACTCCATTCCTTGTGGATCGATTGTTCGACCTTAAAAGTGCTCTATTATCCACAAGTGCATGATTAATGGTTACAGTTTTATCCGAAAAGTCCGAAATTCTATTTCCTTAAGGACCAAGCTCAATATAGGCTATTGATACTAAACTCAAACTAAACTAACTTGAATTGAATAGAAATTATGTGAATTAAATCTAAATAAAAGAGACCATATTAGAGGTTGATTCGGACGGGTACTATTTATAATTTGGACGGCCTATAACCTTAAAGCTTGATTTTGACCATATTAGAGGTTGATTCAACCAATGCACATTAGAGGCAAAGTTGTAGACCTTAAAATCTTCTTTCCAATGAAATCAGCTCAATCGAATATTGGAGTAAAAAGTTATGGCCATAATACCAAGACGATTTGATCATTCTTCCTTCTTTTTGCCTTTATTAGCTTCTATAACTTAGAAAACATACAAAACATAATCAAACATATATATAACTAAAATAAGAGAATTAACACTAATCTAAGTCTAATAAAGTACTAATTAAAGGCCTATGATGACACTTTTATGGTGTAATCAGACCCTCCAACTTGCATTTGGCTAGTCCCTAGCAAAAACCATCAAAGATGTAAAGGATAATCTCCATTTTCGTAGGAGTCACAGATACATTTAACTTATGCACCAAGCCTTTAAACCCCTAGGTTACTCCTACTGGACGAGTGGTGTCTCGTGAGGGCTTCCAATAATGATATTCACAAATATCTTTTTGTGAATTGCAAATCAAGAAAAGAATAAGGAATGCAAAATCCTACTCAAGTCAACATTAGATGCCACTCCAAATTCCTAATACTTGCAAGAATATGCAATAAGTCATGCAAAAGAAAGGTTCATATGTGCGGGTGATGAATCATGCTAAACAACACAAATGAAACTCACTCATGAAAATTTAAGCCTTTAAAGCTTTGATTCAATCCTCACTAAACATACACTCATAATTAAATACCTACATGGTTCTCACAATGGTATACTCAATAATGGAGTAAATGTAAAGAGACAAATCAAGTAAACATACCAATTACAAAAAATCAAAAGGATAGAAGTGTATCAACTTTAGCATGGCTCCATGAAAGAACGTTCATAGTTAAGCATTGATTCAAAAAAATTGACAAGATATAGCTTTTACTCTATTGAAAACTTCAATCAAGCACAATTCGGATCAACTAAGCTATGTAAAGATGAAGATAGCAATGTAGAAGAAGTGAAAGCTCAAGGTAAAGAGAGGAAACAAATGGTCATATCATGTGTGATCAAGGCATAAAATGATGAATGCAAAAAAACTACAACTCTCCCTTTTTAATATTTAATACACTCTGCTCCACTTATCGCTCTTCTCTTAAATTTTTTTCAACTTTTGAACTCTTCTTTCATTTTGTTTCCTTCTTTTTTCTTCTTTTCTTGCTTCTTCTTTTGTTTCCATCCTTTTATCGTCCCCTTTAGATTCAACATCTACTTTTCATATTTCAATATGCTCTTTTGTATTGAATTCCCCAAATCAATCTCTTCTTTTGTTTTTCTTTTTTTTTTTCATGCTTTAGCAACACAAAAACACCCTTTTCTCGCATAGATGTCCCTTTGTAACACAAAAGAGGAAATCACTTTGCACTTTTCAAAAGGATAAAAATAAAAGATCAACAAGGGTAAAGAGAAATGTACGGTTAGGCAACGGCAAACCCATAGCTATCAAGAAGAATAGGGAATAGAATCATATCCAAAGTTGTACAACAAAGCATTTCATAGAGTACAAATGTCAATATCAAGATCAAAACTCAACTCATGAACTAAATACAAGCATAATGAAGTTATTGAATTGAATGAGGGCAAAGAATCTATCCTTGAGTAAATGTAAAAGCTCTGAAAGGTGATATATGTTCTAAAGCTCACAGTGTAATAATCTCCACTAATGTAAGGATGGAAATACAAAAATTAGTAACAAATGATGTTGTAAAGCATGATTGCGCACAATGATGTAATCTAACTACAAATGCATAAATTAAGCAATTCCCACAACATGTTGGGTATGAGGAGTGAATCAACATCATCTTGAGTAAAGATATATGCAAGAATTTCTATCTTCTAATCTCAAGATGCACTTTCACAAGTAAAGTTATGGTTCCTCAGAAATAAAGAGTCAACATATCCACTATAAAGAACTAGGAATCAATCATGAAAAAAATATGGATAAATTTGCTAAGAACATGAAAGAATCAATACCAAGACCATACAATACCCAAACCTCTAACAAATGGTACAAGAGATAGAAGATTGCAATGTCCATACATGTAACTATGCAATCCAAATATGAGAGATAATGGCAATACAAAGAAGAATATATGAACTAAAGCTCAAAAATAATTTCAAAATGACTTTCCCCATGAACAATAGAATGCTAGATATATGCAATGAAATAATACTAACATAAATGACATCTAACTCTATCTCTAACTAGAGGAAGTCATAAAAATATTTTTTTTTTCATAGGATGCAAAACAAAGAAATAAAAATGAAGGAACAAAAAAAAAATTTTTTTTTTTTTATAGGGTGCAAAACAAAAAAACAAAAACAAAAATAGAGGCAAAGCCTCTACCCACCCCTAACTTAAAATGATGCATTATTCTTAATACATGAGAACAAAGCATGGAATGCAATTAAATGGTGAGAGAAGAGAAAACAGGGTGGCTAATGCACCCCCAACTTATAATGAGAAAACAAACTAAGAAAATTTAAAAAAAAACTACTCCTACTCCTACACAACTTGAAGAGAGAATCACCCAATGCCACAAAGTGAGAATTTACCATCATCCCATGCATTGAGCCTTGAAATTTTCAAAGAGTTCAAACAGCATAAGAATAGACACTGGCCACTTCTTTAATGAACTCAATGATATAATATTGAAGCACATAAAGGTAAAAATGGTCATGAAATGTAGAAAATGCAAAATGATTATGCACAAAGGTGCCAATGATGCTTATATCATGAAGTAATTAACCATCCCCTTCTTTTAGTTGGTCGGCCATGAGAATAATTTTTGATTCTAATGTTGGGATATGAAGCTCCAAAGGCTCCGGTAGAGTAGGACTAGGTGCTAGAGGCTCAAAAGTAGGGACCTCATGATCCCTAGACATGTTAGGAATGGCCTCTAGACCATTAACATCCTCTTTGACATACACATACCCAACATTTGACAGACCAAAATTCTCATCATGGGTAATTCCATCATTATCCTTTTTTTCACTCTTCTCTTCTTGCTCGAAGTCCTCAATCTCAGACCCCTCTCTCTCACACTCTTCGTCTCGAAGTTCATTTTCAATAATTTTCTCACTTACCTTAGGATCGTCTTCCTTAGACTCAAAGTCTTGGGGAATGGTGGTTTGATCCATGGTGTCCTCAATCCTAAGGTTAGTGACGGGATGGATTTGTTCAATCGGATAGACTTGCTCTTGGTTAGGGTAAAAATTAAGGTGATTTGCATTAAAGCTCTCTCCGGGTGGAGGTGGATAGTCAAAGTGATCAAGGTGGTAATAAATTTGCATTACTTCACTAAAATAATCAAAGGGGATTTTGTAGGTTTGAAAGAAGGCTTGATAACACTGTGAAAAGGTTCCCTCATGTCCCTTACCAAGGCAAAATTGATTACACCCCCAAGATTGGGAGGTGGTTGAGGCGGCTCCCTTTGGCCTTTAGCTCTAAAGCATTCCCAAAGAGACATATTGGATGGTTCTTGTGGTCTAAGCTCATTAGCTTGAACGTAGTCTCTAAGAGACCTACGTGGAGGTGTTTCCACACAACCATTCTCATGAACGCTCCTATTACCACCATTCTCAACCCGTTGAGAAAAATATGCCATCGTGTCTATGCCAATGTAGTGAGATGGTGATGAGTATAAAAATGAGCCAACAAACATGATAAAATGTACAATGTAAGATGGATGCAATGCACAAACAAATGTAGCGCAACGCACCTCAACACATCATACACAACAATGCTCAATAATTTGTCATCCAAACCTCTAATCTTCGCATACTAAATTTCACCAAGTAATTTTAACCAAACCTCCAATCTCCACAAGATATATACCACCAATCTGCAATTAAATACAATCCCTAATTCTCCACTAGCAATCCTCTAATTGAATTATTAAAACAAAATAAAATATATACTAATCAAACAAAATAAACCTAAAATAAAGAGAAAAAAAAAAGAAACAAAATCTATCATGGTATCACACAAAAAAGGTAGAATAAAGTTACAAATGGCTTAAGCCAAAGATTCCTCTGTCATGGTAGATTGATGGAGATCCAATCCACCAATTGCTCTTCAACCCAAAGCTAGTTAGTGCTTGTCGCGCCCCAATTTTTCACACTCAAGAAAACACATAAATGAGAAAAACACGGCACTCTCTCGTTTGAACTCATCCTCCTAAAAAAACAAATACGACTAGGTTTGAACTAAAAATCGATTTCAATAAAGGCTTTTAGAAAAAGATTTGGAGTCGCCACCTAACTTTATTAAGATGTGTTAGGTCACCTAAAACTAAGCGCAATCTGAAAATTAAACTTAGGATTTTCGAAAAGGTTTTGGAAAGCTTCCTCAAGAGAGGCTTTTTGAAAAACAAGTTGTTTGGTAACCTTTGGAAAGATCTAAGCCCTTTTTGAAAAATAACTCCATTTTGGTCTTTAAAAACAGTGATTCTAGGTTCAAGAGTTGGTTACGTATAAGGAAGATGCACTAGGCTATCACCCTATCCCACCCTTGTGGTACGTACATGTCTATTCACCCTAGGTTCACTCAATTAGAATATTTGATTATTCAATGTCCAATACTATCTACTTTGAAAAGTATTATATGATGCATGATATGCAAGTACAAGAAAATTATTTGATTTTGAAAATAAATTTGAAAAGAGGATTTGAAGTTTGAAAGAGCTTGTGAAAATTGAAAACTTTAAAAAATGTTATGGAATTGAAAATTTAAAAAAGATTGTGACCGCACGGATAAGGGTTGCCTACATATTCCTCTCTTGGAAATCAGGTCAGTCGTAGTTCGGACAAGAGTAGATTAAAAATAGGCACTTTGAGGTTTTTAAAAAGTTTAACTTGAAAATATTTGATTTAAAAAGAGTTTAAGATTCGTAACTTTAGGGTTAGGGTTGAACTAGGGTTTAGATATCCTAGGACTTAGGTAACCTAGGATTAAAACATGTAGTTGAAATAGGAATGTTTGATTTGATCTTGAAAAGTTGGATTAGGGAAAGTTTGAACTTAGAGTTAGGAAATATGAGATTTAAGAAAGATTGGAAATGGTTTGATTTGATTTAGAAACACTTAACTTGGAATGGTTGAAAAAGATTTGGCTTGAATATTTGATTTGAAGAAATTCAGAAAGTTAGGGCTTAGGGAAGATTGGATTTTGGAAAGCTTTGAATTAGGAAACTTTCAAAATAAGAAAGTACCATTTTAATAAAAGTACCAAATTAAGAAAGTTTCATTTTAGGAAAGTTCCATTTCATGAAAGAATTGATTCTGAAAAGATTTGAGTTTAGAAAGTTTTGAATTTAGAAAGATTTGAACTCTAGAAAGATTTAGAAGTTTGAATTTGGGAAAGGTTTGAAAGTTTGAATTTAAGAAGGATTAAAATTAGAAAAGATTTGATAATTTGAAATTTAGAAAGTTGAGATTTGAAAAAATTCGAAATTAGGAAAGGTTGGAATTACGAAAGATTAAAATTAGAAAAGATTTTATTCCTATTTCCTAAAGTAGAAGATTTGATTCTATTTTAAAAAATTGATGATTTGATTTTGTTTCCAAAATTAGAAGATTTGATTTAGTTTCCTAAATGGGAAGATTGAATTTGACATGGAATTGGAAAGGTTGAGTTTTGGAAATCTTGGATTTAGAAATCTATGATTTAGTATGAAAAGAGGTTTTGGAAACCTATGATTTGATGTAGAAAATAGTTTTGAAAACCTATGATTTGAGGCAAAATAGAAAGTCAAGATTTTATGTGAGAAAACTAGGGTTTCTTAAACATGGACCCTAGGGTTTTGACTTGGACTCCAAGACAAAGAGTTTTTAGAAAGCAGATTATTGAAAAGAGTTTTTAGAAAGTAGATTTGGAAAACAATTGGGAAAGAAGTTTTAATATGGACTTCTATAAGTCTCTTGAATATCTCACTTTCTTAAAACGATTCTAATCAGGAAAATATTAGAACCATTCTAGGATTGTCATTTCGAAAACAAAATAAGGTTTGAAATGTGGACCATAATGATCACATTGAACATCACACCTTCCTAAAATAACCCTAACCAAGGAATAGCTAGAATCATCTTAAGATTGTGGTCTTGATGAAAACAATTTAGGGTTTACACCCAAAATTTGGACCTTGATGGTCACATTGAATGTAACACTTTCCTAAAACAACCTTAACCATGGAATGGTTAGAATCATCCTAGGAGTGTGATTTTGAAAACAAGTTTGAAAGAAGAAGATTTTGAATGCACGTTTTGAAAGAGAACTTTGATTCCAGTATTAAAATAATTTTAAAGCAATTTTGAATGAATGTATGAATATGATATGCACAATACAATAGGATCGTGAATCAGGGAGTCTCTTGTTTCAAGCATACAAGAAAAGGAGGTAGAAGATGTGGATTAAAATAGAAGAAAACCCAAGTGGGTTCGGAAGGAGAAGAGAGAGGGGGGACTACATAAAAAATAAATTAAAAGCCTACCTTGTATTCTTCTTGCTTTAATTGCTTGGTTTGCTTTGCTTTACTTAAACCTTGAGAGCTTTGAAGTTACAGCACTTGAGTCTTTAATAGATGTTTGGAGGATTGTGTTTGAAGGTATAAGGTATATAGAGGCTACATTTGAGTGTATGGAGGTTAGGGCTTAAAGAAGCTTAAGAGGACTAGAGTTTAAAGAAACTTTGAGCTCTGATTTTAGAGATACAGAGTTTTTGGACTATATTAACAGACCTTTTTTACGCAGGGGGAGGATATGTATTTACAGGAAAACAAAACAATCTCGACGCCTGTTGCAACAGCACTAGGGCAAAAATTTCATTGGCGCCACTCCTAGTGGCGCCAGGCCATTTATTGGCTTGGCGCCACTATTAGTGGCGCCACTTAGGAAAGTTTTTAAAGCAGCAAGAATCGTATCTTTCGACCCTTGGGACACAAGGCAAAAGATTTGGGCGTCTGTCCTAGTGACTATCATGCAATTTTTAGCTTGACTCCACTAAGAATAACTCTGGAAAGTTTGAAAATGATCTGGAAGGTTCCGAGTAACTAGACTCAACTGGGAATGGATGAGAACCCTCGAGAGAGTGCCCCAGAGATAACTAGCTTGAGAAACAATGCTAGAATAGTTAAAAAGGTCGACCGGCCCGCTAGGGGCAAAACGGTCAATTGAACCGAAAAAATAATGGAACAGACTCGAAGTGACCCGTGAGAAGGCTTGAAGGTTGGAAACACTAGTGAGAGTGTTCCAAGTGATTGCCGATTTGATACCCAAAGCCGATGTGGTTGGAAAAGGCGACCAGCCCATCAGGGGCAAAATGGTCATTTTGTGCCGGGCTTGCCATAATAGACTCGAAATGATCCGAAAGATGTTGGAAGGTTGAGAATACTATTAGAAACATCCTCGGAATGTAACCGGTCTGATACCCAGAGCCGTTGTGGTTCTTGGAAGTAGTCGGATGCCTAAGGGCAAAATAGTTATTTTAACCGGATGGTCTCGGAATTTATCCGGAATTGACTAGAAAGCACTTGGATGTGCCGGATTGTCTTTGGGACAATCTTGGTAAGGTGAATTTACTGCTTTGAGCACTTAGGTACTTTCTCAAAAAGCATGTCGGAAAGGCTCAATGGGCAGCTTGGTCATTTTTCACCAGAGTGAGCTAGCAGGCACTAGTGTTGACTCGGATTTTGACTGTTTCCGTCACTCTGACAGTGTATGATGAGTTGGTTTTGAAAGGTATCCCGTCCTTTGGTAAACGTGTCACAGCCAAGAGGTGAGGTCAGTCCCATGACATAAGGATTTTATGGGCAATTTCCAATATCGACCTGTTTGTGAGTGTTTTCGCCACTTTAACGGTTGTAATATTTGCAAGTGTTTCTATCACTCTGACGGTGTGCGTTCATTCCAGAGACTGCCTAATCTCGAGAAGCTGTTTGATGGACTTATCGTCTGAGGGATCAACTTTCTCGAAAGACGTGCTAAATAATAGACATTCTATATTGGTGGGCTAGCAGGTGCTAGAAGTGGACCGTTCTACCATCTTGGGGACTTGAGTTCCATCCCGATCGACGGGTTTAAAGGAACTTATCGTTTTAAGGAGTTTTTCGATAAATATGTCGGACTAAATGGACTTACCGTCTAAGGGATCATCTTCTCGAAAGACGTGCATGTTTAAGTTTGATTTATTTGAATTGGAATTAAAACTAGAATTGAGGTTAAAATAGGGACTTACCATCTTTAGGAAGACGTGCCAACTATGATTAGACCGAGCAATGCCCCAAGGGCATTTTGTTTATTTTGCCTCTATTGAGCCCGGTGGGCCCACGAAGCGATTGATTTACTGGACTAAGTCTAGAAAACTGGTTCGAACTTGAATATGTCCGTGTTAGTTTGAATGTGAGTCTAGTTGAACCAGAGATTGCCGAGATAGTAAAAATGGGGTGCTTATAGTGCTTGCCTCGTGCCTTTAGTCCCCGACAACGACGCCAAAAACTTGGTACGTCCTCAAAAGTTTTCTATTATCCGCAAATACACGGTTGACGGTTATAGTTTTATCCGGAAAGTTCGGAATCATATTTTCTTAAATACCAAGCCTAATATAGGCAATTGACACTAAACTCACACTAAACTATCTTAGATTGAAAAGAAATTATGTGAATTACATCTAAATAAAAGAGAAAATAAAATAGACCGAAAATCTTTTGGGTTTTGATGAGAGTTTTTAATTACTAAACTATTGCAATGAAAATAAAAGTAGTTAACAACTAAGCAATTAAATCAAAGCAAATTGAAACTAGATTTAAAGCAATTAAAAGAGATTTAAGTGCAATTAATCCAACTCACCAAATTTTACACAAATTGCAATGGAGGATTTTATATCTCAAATCAAGATTCTCATCGTGGATCCTTGATTTGAGAAATTTTGACTATAAAACCTCGGAATCTCTCTCAGTTAAAATTAGATTTGAAAACCTTGTGAGATTCTTATAAATAAATCACAAGTTCATCAAACCACAATTATAGATCTAAATTTTCTAAAGCAATCAATTCCAAAAGAATAGAAAAAAATAAATTGAAAGATAAAACTATGAAATTCTTTTACCTCCATTGGAGTCCATGTATATCTTTAACAAATCTTCACAAATGCACCCAAATTGAGAAACTAGCTACTTGAATCCATCATAAAAGTATGTAAAAATGTAAAGAAAGTATGTAGACATGTAAATCTAAACTTTACTTGAACAATAAAAGTGTTTCGTTGCAAGGAAAATGAAGAAAAGTGCAATAATTTGAAGAAAAATAAAAGGAAATGAAGAAAAATTACAAACCATAACTTTATTCTACTCTTCCCAAGCTAAATCTAAGCTAAAAATGAAGAAATATGGGATAAAATTCCATGGATGAGCTGCTTTTGCTACCACCCTACCTAAAATTAATCGAAAAACTTCTAAAAACTCGACCAAAACTAGGTTTAAAACTCATTTTCTGCACAGAGCATCCAAACGGCGTCTGACGGGCGTCCAAAGAGTGTCCGGACGCACTTTGAATGCAAAAAGATGCAATCTACCTAGCTTCGGATGCAAAAAAAAAACAATCTGGAAGTACTGTTCACCATTCGGATGGTGCGTCTTACGGGTGTTTGAAGTGCATTCAAAAGGGTACTGTTCATGGTTCGAACGGGTATTGTTTACCATTCGGACGGCTAGCAACCTTGAAGCTTGATTTTGACCACATTAGAGATCGATTCAACCGATGCACATTAGAGGCAAAGTTGTAGAACTTGAAGTCTTCTTTCCAATAAAATCAGCTCAATTGGACATTGGAGTAAAAAGTTATGGCCATAATACTGAGATAGTTTGGAATTCTTATCACCGGTTTGTTCGTTTTGAACCCGCTTTGATCATTCTTGCTTCTTTTGCCTTTATTAGTTTCAATAACTTACAAAATACACATAAAACATAATCAAACATATATATATAACTAAAATAAGGCAATTAGCACTAATCTAAGTCTAACAAAGTGCGAATTAAAGGCCTATGATTATACTTTTATGGTGTAATCAATCGGACTCGTTCTTACCAGGTTATTTTAACTGCTACTTCACCGCACTTGCACTTGGTGTTTAAATTCTCACAATCTGGGCATAGACAAGCAATTTTAGTATTGTGGTTAGAAAAGAAAAGAAAAGAGAGATTAGGGTGCCTAGTGTACCAACCAACTAAGATGGAGCCTACTAATAAAATAAAACCAAAAGTAAAAACAAAACTATCTAAACTATTCCTATTTCTACCCAAACACACAAGAAGGAGATCACCCCATACCACAAGGCAAAATGTTGCCATCATTCTGCACGTCCACAATGGCAATTTGTGATGAGATTAAACGAGCATAATAATAGAAAATTTCAACATCTTTGTTGAACTAAAGGATATAGTCATGAAGCACACAAGGGTAGAAAGGGTCATGGAAGGTAGAGAGGGTAAAATGTACTTGCAAAGGTGCCAAGTAAGCTCAAGTCATGAACCACTTTATCTTCCCCTTCCTCTAGTTGTTCGACAAGGTGAAGGATATTTGGTTCCAATATTAGGGCATGAATCTCCAAAGGGTCTGGGATATGAGGACTAGGTGCCAGAGGTGTAAAAGTATGGGTCCCATGACCCATAGAAATGTTAGGAATGTCCTTTATAGCATTAATATTCTCCTTCCCATGTGAATCCCCAACATAAAAATAAAAAATAAAAAAAAAAAAAAGAACATCCTCACTAAAGGTGATGGTTTGCTCTAGAAGATTCTCGCCCTCAACCTTCGTCGGCTCCACTTTTCTCTCACTACCTTCCCCCTCACTCTCTTTTTGCTCTGAAGCCTCGATCATAGGCTCCACTCTCTCGGGTTCTTCATCCCTATCATGATCTTCAATAATGTCCTCACTTACTTTAAGAGCTTCTTCCCTAGACTCAAACTCTTGGGGAAGATGGTTTGATTAATGATGCCCTCATTCCTAAGGCTAATGATGGGTTGGAATTACTCGACTATATGGACTTGCTCTTGGTAGAGGTGGAATAAAGATAGGCTTTATTAAAACTCTCTTAATTGGTAATTGTCTCTTGGACATTCAAGGCATCCAACAATAAGGTCAATTGACCTTTTGAGTTGCCAAACAAACTGTTTTACTAGCGGAAGCTCTAATACCACTTGTTGTGCCAACGAAAGCTCTGATACCACTTGTTGGGTTGTTTCAGCGAAGCTATGCAACCTCATTTTTAGGATTGCCAGATCCACTATACACGCGGAAGCTTGGGATCAATTACACAAAATTACACACACTAAAGAGACACAAGATTTAACATGATTCACCCAAATAGCTAGGACTACATCCACACAGGCGAGGAGAGATTTCACTGTTTAACACCGAATATATATATATATATATAGAGGAGTTAACATATGAGGAAAAGGCCCTCATCTCTCTCTCTACTCAACCCACCCAAACTCGACTCACAGATCAACAAAGGAGTTACAATAGAGGAGGAGGAAGCACTCAGCTCTCTCTTTACTCAACTCACCACAAATCTCTCATTTTCTCTGTCACATATCTCACCCACATCGGCTCATCTTCCCCTGACTCACCCCTACTGGGCTTGTCACCAGACTCGCCCCTCAACTGCTACTTTGACATGGTGGAAGTCCCCAACATACCCGACGTACTCGGCACCATTGGCGTGCCCAGAGTACCCAGCCTACTGGGCCTCTTCAACACCTTACATTTATGGCGTACTCCAAAGCCTCTACTTGAAGGGATATTTATAGCTACTCCTTCCACTGTGCATCTCTATCTAAACCAAATCTTCGTCACCTGATTTGTTCAATGCTCTGTTACGGCACTGAAGAAAACTCTAGCGCCTTCTCGCTGGTTAAAGAAGAAAACACCCGAGGAAGAAACCTGCTGCCGACACGCTTTTGTTTCTTCCTTTTCTTTCTTTTCTTTTTTTTCTTCCTTCCCTCTTTTTCTCCCTTTGCTTTTTGAATTTGTATTGCCTCCATTGAAAAGCACTCCACCCACACGGTGGTGGAGCCCACGCCCATCAATCACCCCCTCACCATATGTGGGTGGGACTGCACTACCACGACCACTACTCATCTGCTGTGTCATCGTTCAAACACTGCTCTATTTGTTGTGTCATCGTACATCGTTAGCCATCGATCTGCCGCACATTCATCCACCATACCCAAATCAGTATTGCTTACAATTTTACTGAAAATCTAGCACCCCCTTCACATAGCACTTGTCAACACCCCCTCACCGAGGTGTCCATCAAACTGCCATACCCACCTGGCATGGTGAACACCTATTCGTCGAGGTGTTTGCACTCCCTCAACTAGGATGCCTCTTCATGGCTCTGCAACATCCTAAAACCATAGGAACACCTCCCTCCTCGAATTCTAGATAACTTTCGTCAAACAATGTTGCCCCCCAAAATTCTTACGTTGAACTGGCCAATTACAATCATTTACCAAAGGATCCTACCAAACTAGATCATTACCATGGCAAGCTAAAGAAAACTGATTTTGTTTCTCCTTATCTCCTGGGCCCCGGTTAGAGATAAGAGAAAATAACCAAAATAATTGGTCAGGTCCTTTTTCACTTCTTTTGGTGCACCAAATGAATGACCCCATTGTCTTCAAGACTTCAACACGCTCTCCTCCATCAATTGAATTTTTTTTTCCGTCTTGTTCTTTTTCTGTGCACAAATAGTACTTCCACCAAAAAATTTTAATCTAGTCACTCAAACCGAAAATTTGTGGATCTCCTCCCAAGGCTCTGATGCAGACTCTCCGCACTTCCCACACAGCTGAGCAAGCTCACACTTTGTTCTGAGCAACCCAGGCTCTGATACCACCTTTGCTAGCAGAAGCTCTAATACCACTTATTGGGTTGTTTCAGTAGAACTTTGCAACCTCGTTGTTGGGATCGCCAGATTCACCGTATGCGCAGAAGCTGAGAAGCAATTACATAAAAATACACACACTAAAGAGACACAAGATTAACGTGGTTCACCCAAACAGCTAGGGTTACATCCGCACAGGCAAGGAGAGATTTCACTATTCAACATCGAATATACATAGAGAGAGTTAACAGAGGAGCAGGAGGCTCTCAGCTCTCTCTCTCTAGTTGACCCACCCAAACTCGACTCACAGATCAACAACGGAGTTATAATAGAGGAGGACGAGGCCCTCAGCTCTCTACCCAACTCACCATAAATCTCTTATTTTCTTCGTCACGTATCTCTCCCACACCGGCTCATCTTCCCCTGACTTGCCCCCCATTGGGCTTGTCACCAGGCTCATCTCTTGACACCTACTTCGACATGGTGGAAGTCCCCGACACACCTATCATACTCGGCACCATTGGCGTACCCGAAGTACCCAGCCTACTGGATATCTTCAACACCTCACATTTTTTGCGTACTCTAAAGCCTCTGCTTAAAGAGTATTTATAGCTGCTCCTTCCACTTTGCATCTTCATCTAAACCAAATCTTCGTCACCTAATTTCTTCAATGCTCTATTGCGACATAAAAGAAACCTCCAGCTCCTTCTCGCTGGTTGAAAAAGAAAACACCTGAGGAAGAAACCTGCTGCTGACACGCTTTCGTTTCGTCCTTGTCTTTCTTTTCTTCTTTTTCTTCCTTCCCTCTTTTTCTTCCTTTGCTTTTTGAATTTGTCTTGCCTCCATCTTTCGATGGAGGCAAATGATGGTTGGGCACTCTACCCACATAGTGGTGGAGCCCACGCCCATCACAAACCTGTTGTCCGTTCGAGATACACTTGTCGAAGATCCTCCTCAAAAGACTCATGAGGTAGAGATGGATATATAATATGCTCATGGTAAGGATAAATTGGTGGTGATTCATGATAATGGTCAAAGGGCTCTTGATATGATTGAGGGGAAGCTAGATAACGATGTGAAAAGGTGTCATCATGTCCCCTAGCAAGGTTGAATTGGTTACAGCACCTTGAATTGGGAGTTGGTAGAAAATGATCCCTTTGGCTGTTATCGTGAATACAATCTCTAATAGACCGGCAAGTTGGTTCTTGGGCTCTAATCTCACTAGCTCGAAGGCACCACCATAACCATGGATGCTCACATTACCATCATTCTCAACCCATTGAGAAGAGTATTCCATTGTGCCTATGTCACTGTGTTGAGATGATGATGAGTGTGAAAATGAGCTACCAAGTATGAAGAAATGGCTATTAGGGTCCACTCTTGAATGCCTACCGGTTGCTTCACAAATACAAAAATATTATGCAATGTGCAAACAAATTGGCAATCCGCACCTTAACACGTCAATTCACAATCATCAACCACCAATTTCCTTCTAAACCCTCCAATCTCCACAAACAAATTTCTACCAATTCAATTCAATTCAAACCAACGGAAACCTCCAATCTCCTTAGGCAATATCAATTCCACCAATAAGCAATGAAGCACAAAAGCCTATCCACCAGTCAATCTAAGCAATCAACCTAAGCAGGTCAAATGCTACACTATTCAAATAAAATAATCCTACAATAAAATGAAAAAGAAATAATCAAAATCTAACATATTGTGCACATAAAAGGGCGAAACGAAGTTAACCATGGCCTAAGCAATAGACTCCTTCGTCGTGGTGGATAAATAAAGATCTAATCCACCAATTGCTCTTCAACCCAAGGTTTGTTAGTGTTTGTCTCGTGCCTTTGGTCCCTAGCAAGAGAACGAGTATCGCAATTGAAGTATAAAATCCGGTGAGTACCGGAGTCAATTTCCTCGAGGACCAAGCCAAATATAGGCTACCAATACTTAAAGAATACTAAACTAACTTAAATTAAATAGCAGCTAGGTAAATTGTATGTAAAATAGATATATATATATATATGTTTGAGGTTAGAGTTTGATTGTTTAATCCACTAATAAAAAGCAATTAAAAACAATTAACAACTAAGCAAGTAATTGAAATCTAGATTTAGAGACAATTAAAAGGAGAGTTTGATTACTCAAATCAAGGATCACTCCGTGGATCCTTGATTCGAAGGATTTAGACCATAAAATCTTGGATTCATACTTAATTGAGATTAGAATTATTATCCATTTATAGAATCATAGAAACAAACCTTAGATTTCTGCAATCCCTATACCAATTGAAGAATTGTGCATAAGAGTTACCAAATTGTGTTATGAATCTAAGTTCTTTTATAGATCCAAATTTAATTAAGATGAATTAGAGAAATCATAAGATAGATTATTGAAATCTAGTTACCCCCATTAAAATCCTTGAAGATTCTTGGTGTATCTTCACAATTACATCCAAGTAGATGATTAGCTACTTAATTTTGTAATAGAAACTATAAGATAAAGTAGATCTTGCATTAAAAGTTGGGAAATGTGGTGTTTGGATACAAGAAAAATATAAAAAAAAATGCAAGAAAGTAAAGGAAAATTAAAGTTTCTCTCTCTAAAGTACTCCTAAGTGCAAAGAAATCTAAGAAAACTACGTAAAAGTATGAGAGCTACCCAATTTTTTTAGTACATTTGCATATTTATAGGCTGAAAGTAGAGCAGGGGCTCCGTAGACCATGTGGACGATTAGGCCCACCTTGCTCACGGTTTGGGCTACCGTGGGCACGGTCTTCTTATGGAAGCACCCCCTCTTTGAAGTTTTGGTCAAGCTCTGCAAGCCTGCACACAGTATAAACCACCGTGTGCACGGTCAAATGACCGTTTTGTCTCCAAAGCTCCTTTTGATCCTTTTTAAGCTCAAAACCTACAAATCAAGTTATTAAACATCAATAGGGGCATTATTAAGCTAAAACAAGATGATAAGCAATCTAATTGGACTAACTAAAGCTATTTAGGGGGCTAATGATTACACTTTTGGAGTGTGATCACTCCATGCTTGTGTTCTTCTAGTATGACAACAATGGTAGTTTAAAGAGTGTACTATCATGGAAGTAGTAGCGTGTACTTATTATCGTGGTGAAAAGAAAGTAGCAGTGATAGCTTCTGTTTGTTTTCTTATTTGGATCAATAGTCCCTTTTTTTTATTATTGGATTTAGAAATTTTTAAATAACACATTGATTGTACTTCAAAAGTGTAATTACAACACCTTAACTTCCACTTTGTTAGTCTTAGTTTAGGATTCTATATGCCTTTTTAGTTAGATTTTAGTATTAATTAAGTTTGTTTTGTGTTGCATAGGTTTTGAGCTTAAATTAAATGATTTCGGATGAAATTCAAGCAAAAGGAAAATGAGTTTTAAAAAGTTACTGCTATAGTACAGGCTGTTGAGACACATAAAGGTGAATTTTGAAGGGTCATATCTCTCAAACTAAAAGTCCTACTGGGGTCCATAATATATAAATTTCAGATAACTTTTCAGGATCTACACGTATGTTCATTGGGCAACTATTTGAACAGTGAAGGTCGTTCAAACAGCCATGAACCATTCAAACGATTTCACCGAATTTCAAAACCTCAGAGGCTAGTTTTCATGTCTGCAAAAGCATTCGAACAGCCTCCCAAAGCATTCGAATGTTTCGCGCAGTCTCTGTTAGTTTTTAGCCTATTTAAGGCAGTTTTGTGCCCAAATTTTGGGATCTCTTCTTCTTTTACATATTTTTAGATTTTTTAGAGAGTTGTAGGAGTAGTTTTAAAGAGTGAAACTCTAGATTTCTTTGTAGTTCTTCATTTTCATTGAAATCAAGTACAATTTTCATGAATTCAATGCAATTCTCTATGGAATCAAGTAGCTAATTCTCCTCTTTGATACAATTATGAAGATCAATAAATGGTTCCAAGGTTTTCAATGGAAGTAAAACACAATTTCATTGTTCTATCTTCTTAAATTTTTAATTCTTAGAAATTAAAATCTAGATCTATAAGAAGACTTAAACTATTGACTATGTTTGGTAATTTGAATACACAATCTCTACATTGGTATTGTTATTGCACAAATCGATCTTATTATGATTCTCAAATTAATTGTAATTTTAATTTTAAATTACTATTGAATTGAATTTATGATAATCATTTCTTAGATTCTATTGAAATCTTGAATTCTTAACTAAATTTGAGTTTTTATACACTTATCATGAATTTGGTATGGAAGTTGCTTAGATCGATGGTATGAATACATGAATCTCATTATTTGTAAATCTAAGTTTATTATCATTGATTTTATTGTTTTAATGATTGAAATTCTCCAAATCAAAGCCTCGTGATGAAGCTAATGATTTGAGCTATCAAACCTTATGAGAACTTGGGACGAATTGGGTAGTTAGATCAATTAGATCCAAGTCCTTTATCTAAATAGTTTAATTGTTTAATATTGTTTTAGTTTAGCCAAATCAATCTTTCAAAGTCAAGTGTTTTTGGCTTTAACTTTTTAGGAAGTAATATTATTTGAGTTGTTGAAAATCTTGAGTGAAATGGATGCGAGTTAAAGCATATAGTTAATATTAAATTTAATCTTCGAGAAGAATCAACATTCGGACTCACCGGATTAAACTACATCACCAACCGTACTCTTGCAGTTATATATCGCACACCTTTGGAGGTGATACAAGTTTTGTGGCTCTGTTGGCCTTCACCATTTGAACGGTTGCCCGTTAAATATTTTTGTAGATCTCAAAAAGTTATATGAAATCGTTCTATTATGGATTTCGATAAGTCTTCTGATTTGAGAAATATAACCCTCCAAAGTTTTAACTCTGCGTACTTCAGCAGTTTATACTCTAGCTATCACATCCCACTTAGAGATGAGACTGACCGTGAACCACGAGCCTTGACCCATAGAACACAAAAGACTAATCACCTGATAGATACTAATAATCCATTGAAATAATAAATGTTAAAAGTCAATACTCCATAGATAGTCTGAATTAACCACCAATAAATCAATCCTATGCAGGATTAACAACTCCAACAAAATAACTATCAAGTTAGAGATTACATAATCTCAAAACAAATTATCCATTAAATGAATAGTAAATCAACCACATAAATCTCCAAATTCATAATCTAACTCTAAAGATAGCGAAAATAAAATTAAACACAAGTCCTAAAGAGATCAACGACAAAAGAGTCCCTTGAATGGAATGCCTCAAAGTAATAACAATAATCTGAAAAATAGCAGTTTATGGTCAAAATAAATTTCATGAAAATGCTCTCAATGCCAATCAATTCACTTATAGAAATGTTCTTTTAAATCTGCATAACTCGATACAAAACAATATCTCAATGAATAGCTTTTTATCTCATAATAAAGCCACATTATTATAATGGTGATAACAAATAAATCAATGGATAATTGTAAGGGAAACTAGTTAAAGAATAATATAACATGTGTCAAATAATTTCTCATGGGTAATATACTCGTTGAATCCAACATCGTACTTAGAGTCACTTAGCCTGACCTCTAGATTTATTCCCTAAGCTGATCCGGTTGAGGTCACCAATGAATTTCATGGGCCTATTCATACAACCATTGAGAACTAGGATCACCATGAATTTCACGAGCATGTTCCCTAGATGCTAGAGTCACCCAACTTAAAAGACATGTTCCTTAGACTACACTGAGTCCCAATATCCATAATCGAAAAAAATTTCAACATTAAATAATTATCAATTCATGCTCATGTTATTTCTCAAAATAACTAAAGAATAATTCTCAATACAATATATCAATAAAAATGTAACATTTCTTATAATTCAAAATAAACATTATTCCTCAAATATTTTATATCACATGATTTATAAACTTGTCTTTGAAATCAATTCTACATGAGAGTTTGAAATTTTATACTAGCTCGTAAGACAAAAATCACTCACCTACCCTTAAATTAGACTAAAAGAAATGTACACAAAAAATCAATGATCCACCAAAGCACACGTGTCCTGACATTCTAAGTCCCTAAAATAATGATCTGGGCAACCCAACATGCTAAGTCCTGACATTCAGTAATTTAACAGAGCACACCTGTCACCACCAAAGTCTCTCAATTTCACCATTAGAAATATCACGGATTTATGCCTTATGTGGCAGTTTAACTAAGATTGTCTCATCCCCTCATAATTTTCTAGGTCAGCCCAACACCTAATTAGATAGAATATATATCATAAAAATAATAATAATAGAATAGGAATGATGCATTCGATCCAAAACAGTGTTAAAGACCTGAGCATCCAAAGTGTTAGCAAATAATTCTTTGGTGGTGTGATTTACAAACAAAATAATAATAATAGAAATGGATAACAATCATGATCCTAGTCTAGCCAAAGTGGGAAAAGTCTATGTATATATACATATACATAAATATATAAGGTATGGGTTTGGAAATTGATAACAGAGATCAAAACTTTTAGCTCGTACAACTCACTTTGAAAGCCAACACCAAATCAATCCCGAAAGCAACATGTATATACGTATATATACATATACATATATCTAATAGCTAATTCCAAATCAAGGTACTGTGTCTACATTTATGATCATGTCCATACTTTGACTTAAAAGAATTTCCCACTGTAGGCATGCACTAATACAAGACCCACAAATGTCTCTCACATTTCGAAGTACTTCGTCCAATTGCTCTCGAGTCAATCACTAAGACAGGCTCACTGGGACTTTGGATCAGCATCTTTCACCCCCTCAATATTATAATTGCCAATTGCGACATTGTATCTAGACTACATGTGCTTCATCCTTCTTTGGTTATTTCTATAAGAGCTAAAACGCCAAGATCATAGAGAGGACCACATGCAAACTTTGATTCTTCCTCACTTCCGCCTGCTTCTTTCGCATCCAATCATTATAACTACTTCAAGCACAACTACTAAACTATCAACTGATCTGATTACGACTTTGTTATAATGTTTGAGAAAAGCCTTTTGTTTATATTTTATATAATTAATATTCATATATATAGTTTTCTCTCTCTCTCTCTCTCTCTCTCTCTCTCTCTCTCTCTCTCTCTCTCTCTCTCTCTCTCTCTCTCTCTCTCTCTCTCTGGTTTTGTACTCATAACACCAGTCATAAAGTGACAATAGAGGCATTGATTGTGCTGTAAAAATACAATTACAATACCTTAACTTATTTTTTGTTAGCTTTAATTTAAGATTATATCTTCCTTTTTATATATAAATTATTATTAATTGCTTTTGCCTTGTCTTATGTAGGTTTGGAGCTTAAAAGAAGCAAATGGGCAAAGGAGCTAGAGCACCATTCGAAGGGCTGTTCGAACGGTTGAGGAGATTCAGAGAGCAGTTTTTCTCGTTTGAAATGGGTTTGTAAGTATTCAAATTAAGTTAGCAGCCAACGCAAAGATTCAAAAAGGTTGAAAACGCGTTAGCTTCCCGTTAACAACCGTTTGAGCGGGCTACACAGGCTCTGTTTTATTTTAGCTTTAAAGGGCAGTTTTAAACCCAATTTTGGGGATCTAAACTTTTGTATACGGTTCTGTACTTAGAATATAGATTTTTGAGAGCCTTTGTAGAGAGAGAAGCATTTCAAATTTCATTGTAATTGCTAGTTTGATCTCAATTTACATTGTAATTCATTGCTCTTATGTGTAATTCAATTATGATAGTTGGCTAAGTCTTCTCTTGGATTCAATTGAGAAGATCATCTAAGGATCTCAAGTTCTTTAATAGAGGTAATTGAGCTTTCATTGATAGATCTTCCTAATCTCTTCAATTCTTAGCAATTGAAGTCTAGATCTTTAAGAACACTTAGACTATTGACTAAGTTTGGTAATCTTAATGCACAAACAATTGTTTGGTATTGAGATTGCAGAAATCGATGGTATTAGTCTATCATTTTTAATTAAACTATAATTCTAACTTCAATTGCTAATGAATTCATGTTTTGATAAATGGAATTCTCTTAATCAAAGACTCTTGACATATGCTTTGATTTGAGTTGTCAAATCTCCATTGAGATCTTGAGTTAATTGGATGATTGGATCAATTATATCCATGCCTTTCTCTATTCCTTTAATTCTAGTTTTTATTGCTTTGAATTAGTTTAGACAAATCAACTCTCTACATCAACCGATTTTTTATTTTATTTTGCAAAGAGATATTTCATTAGTTGTAATCAATTTCAAGCAAATTAGCATTTGTCGGGCTATAATTGATGCAACGGGATTTATAAGAACAAGATAATCAACCCTAACCCGTTGATTCACCACAAATACTGGATTAATAGTCTTCCTCCAACCTGTTGATTCACCAAGAATACCAGGCTCAAAAGCATTAAACATTCGTTGATTCGAAAATATACCAAACGATTGGGAAAAGGTGCAAACTTGCACGCAAATTCTATTAATCTCCAAAACTGTGAAAAAATGTCTTAACAAGAGTATAAATATGCGGCACGAAACCCTAGGGCCCAGGACAAACCGGGTTAATAAAAAAATCTGACAAAAGCCTAAAAAAAAATAAACCCAAAACACTAAACAAGCCAAAAATCATACTTAAAGGCGTTTTTCACTTTTTTCTAGGCCAAAAAATCATTTATATTTTTTCTTTTCTCCGACTAGTCGCTAGCTTTTCGAAAACATATTATAATAAGAAAACAGAGTTACGGAGCAAAAGTTACGACCGATTAAAGTTTACCGACTACCGGTCAATACGCCGCACGGGCATAACGACGCCCCTGGGTCTCCAAGTAATCTTCTACTATGCTATCCGCATCAATAATCTATATTGGATTCGATTTCTGTGGCAAATTTCAACCTCAAACTCACCGATTATACTATTCCACCAACCCTACACTAGGAGTGAGAAGTGCACTTCTTAGGTCAAGTCAGGCATGACATTCGAAAGGGATGGATGGTCAAGGGCCAAATCTTAGTATTAAAAAGAAAATTGATAAATGATTACACAATACCAAGAAAATAAAAACATGGTTACTAGGTAGGAAGCAAGAACATAAAGATCACCATGTTCACTTTGGAAAAATGTAAATTGCCAACAAAAATTAGGCTTCGTTGGTAAAGAAACATTTTTTTTTTTTTTTGAGGATTACAAAGAAATATATATCTACCACTAGCCTAGAGGAAGGGGGAATGAGAATACCAGGTCAAGCCTAAAGGATGGAAACAAATGGAGATGATAGGGCTTGAACCCGTTACCATGAGCGGGGTAAACAAAGTCTCTACCAACTAGGACAACCCCTTTGCGAAAATAACATTTAATACATGTAAAAAGAAAGAATTTTCTATAGTTTTTCAATAATTAAACTTCTTGCTCTCATTCCTTGGGTACATGGCCTCTTATGAAATTATGACTTTCTAAAAGAGCCCTAATTAATAAAAATTATTGAAACAGAAAAATGCTAATACAAACGCAATTTCAAAAAACTTGAAAATGAAATGTGTAAAATGGTTAAAACTGATTCACATATCCCAAGTGTTGGCCTATGATAATTGAAGGTCTTGAGTGAGATAGATGAGGTACAAACTTAACTTTGGACATGAATTTAAGTTCTCATTCTTGGTAGCGGAAAAATAAATAAATAATGTAAAATTAAAAATAAGAAGCGAGTTCACCTAATTCAGTTTTCAGCCTACATGCAAGTTCTCAGTTGTTCTTCCAAACAAAAGATTAGATCGCAATTGTAATTTGTAATTGATCAACAAAATTATTAAACAAACAAGTGGTTTGGAAGGGGAAATGATGGCTGGATGAGCTAGAATTTTTGTTAATACAACTAATTATAGACCATTGACTATGATCCTATCAAATAAATAAATGAAAGAGGATGGCCTTTCTTTAACTACCTGTCCAACATTCTCTACCTAGACCTTGTCTCCCCAACAAAATTCAAGTCTCAAGTCTACTAACAAATGAGATTTAGATAAAGCAATCACCACAATTGACAGATTACATGCTGATGATGTAGCAAACTCGTGTTGGCTTGCCCCCAGGTCCGGGATGAACTGCTCTTTAGTCGGCCGGTGGTCTCCTGCACCAAAACCCACCGGTGTGATGAGAGCCAATGGCCCTCTGGTGTTCAAGTTAGATTCAAAGAGATTCAAGCGTTCTAGAGGAGAGAAATGCCTTAGGGTTTTTTAGAGTTGTATGTTCGCGCACCTTGTTGGAGAAGAGTTTCACTTTTGTATGCTTGCACAGGTGGTCCTTCCACGTGGCGGCCTCTAGTTGGAGGATCAGAACGGTGCCAGAGTGCTCGAGAGCACTATCTTTACATTCTAAGGTAGCGCGTGTCCGAACGAGGAGGGTGGCTGCCTCCTGTTACACGCGAGGTCCTGCAGCACATTATCATGATTAGGTTGCCAGTGGTGGCCCCCACTAGCGTGGCAGATGGGGGGATGATCGGCCCCGACCCATAAGGTCTGCTCGAGGTATGGCCTGCTCGGCTATGCTCGTGCTCGGTAGGGCCTGCTCGGTCTTGCTCGGTTATGGTTTGTTCGGTCGTGCCCTTGGCTCGGTCATGCTCTCTGCTCGGCCATGCTCGATCATGCTCTACTCATTGTTGAGGTCCTGATCAGTCATTACCAGATTAACCCTCATCACATGCAAAGCACAAAGCTATATATATCAGACAATATATACATCTATTCATCATATGCATGTATTTTAGAGACATATATATAGAATATTGTGGTAATAATTGTGTCTCATAATAACTCCATGATTAAGTTGCATATGCCTGTGAGGCTGTTTGCTACCCTCATTCATCAAATAATACACACTTTCAAATAATGTCTCTTCATACATACATGTGTATATAATTCATATATAAGTACCTCCATATCTATTAACTGTGCTTCAACCAAAGGCTACAGTGGAAGAAAGAGGTGAAAAATATGGCGAAAGAGAGGGTTGAGAAAATGAAGCTGCTCCTGGCACTACTGGTTTTGCAGTTGTGTTTTGCAGGATTTCACAGTCTCCAGGGTCGCACTAAACATTGGCGTCAGTAAAGTTGTTTACCCTATTTATAAGAACATCATTGCACTGCTTTTGTTGAGCCCCTATGCTTATTTCTTAGAGAAGTGAGTCCTTTTGTTGATGCTATACAGTCATGAAATATATATTGTACGGAGATGGTTTATCTTCTTCTGGTTTTTTAACAGTGTATTGGTATGTTCTTTATTTTCAGGAAGGAAAGACCACCTCTTACTTTTTCTTTATTGGTCCAATTTTTCCTCCTAGCGTTGGTGGGGTAAGCAGTAAATGAGCTCCATATGTAGTACTAAGCTGTTATTTATCTTTCTTTTTTTTTTAATTCTATTTTTACATAATGTTTATACAAAACATTGTACCAAAATGATATAGCGGTATACTTTTAGGGTAATGCTATACAAACAAAAAATTTATACAAAATTTATATACAAAATAATGTATTTTAATAAGAGCATTTTACTTCAAAACAAACACCTACCATAATGCCTTTTAATTACAAAACTGTCACTACCACTGCCTTATATGCAAATTTTATATAAATTTTTTGTAAGAATAGCATTTCTTTTCTAAATTACATTATATATAAAAACTATATTTGTATACCATTATTGTTTTCTTTTTACTTATTTTTTAGCTTCTTTTGTTGGCCCCAGAATTACAGCAAATCAAGGATTTTACATCTTGGGTTTGTATTTTGCAAATCCAATATTTGCATCCGTAATGCAAAACTCAGTTCCTGCAATTACTTTTGTAACGGCTTCTGCTCTAAGGTATATATTAACGGATACTTTCAATTTTAATATATGTTTCTCTTTTCAAATGTATGTTTATGTGTATATCTGTAGGTTTATCTGACTGCTTTCATCTATCTCTCTCTCTCTCTCTCTCCCTCTCTCAGGATGGAACAAGTTAATGTAGCAAGGAGAGAGGGGTTGGCAAAAATACTGGGGACTATTGCAAGTGTGGGAGGTGCTACTATTATTACTTTGTACAAAGGCCCCCCTCTTCTTCACCATGTACTGCAACCACAAGGAAATTCCCTCGAAGGAAATATGAATTCCTCTTCAATGGAAACTCAAAGCTGGACATGGGGATGTATATACTTGCTTGGGCACTGCTTATCATGGGCTGGTTGGATGGTCTTTGAGGTCAGTGTAATACCAATGATATTGAAACTAATCCAATCATATTTACTACTTATCACATGCATGCATGATGGATCCACACATATATGGGGGTAACATAGGTGCCATCTGAAAGCAATGAGGCATGTAACAAGTTAGTAAATAAATAAGAGTAATGCTATACAATCAAAAAATTCATACAAAATTTATTACCAGAATGATGTGTCTAAGTTGTGGTCTTATCACTTTATAATAAAGAACCCATTAAGGTGCATATTAATTACAAAACTGTCATTGCCACATCATTCTGATACAAAATTCTGTACAATAATTCTGGAAGAATAGTATTTTCCTATACATAAAACTGTTTTTCCTAATTTAAGAGGGCTATTTATTCTCAAGCTCTCTGTTTTGGGTAATCGTGCAAGTTTCGGCCATGCTTCTTGAGGTATGTATCTTTTTGGATGTTTTCCTGTAATGTTTCTTTTATAATGCAATGAAGTTTTTTCTTTGGCCAAAAAAGTTTTAAAAAAATTTCATGTAAAAAAGGAAAATAAAATTTGAACATTTCAAAAAGCTTTGTTCTTTCTTATATCTATATATATATATATATATATAATAAAACACAACTAATTTTAAAAATGTCTCTGGAACACAATTAGATACAACGTTAGAGAACAATGTTCCAAGTTTCAAACTTCCATCCACGGCTCGGATTAATTTCAGCAACCTTTACCTCCTTCAACATGCCGCCTAAAAACATCACGTCAAGCTTTTTACAGCTCCCCAAAAGAGACCTTGGCTATGTGTCATGGGTTGCCACCCGTGGCACGTCTGGGGCCGCGAGGGACCTTGGCGTGGGGCATGTCTGAGCATGATTGGCCGGTGGCATGGCAATCTCGTAATTTGTATTTTTCTTATTTATTGGATATATGGATTATGACTCCTCGAGGGGGTAGGATGTTTCTTCCTATCAGTTTAGAGATGGCTCAGAATACTATTATAAGGGGAGGTACATGTATTGACCACCTCCTACCCGGTGAATTGTAAAGCTTTCAAGCTCTTTCTTACTTGCTTTCTAGCATTGTAAGCGTTGTAAATGTTGCCTTTCAATTAATGAGAATGTTCATATTTCAGTGCCATTTATCTTGAATTTTGTGCAACCGCTGTAAATTGTGGGGAGTGCTTTGTTGCTTGGCGGGCTTGCTCGGGGGCATAGCAAGCGCCACACGTGGACGTCCCTAGCCGGTAACAGACATACTTGACCCGCTAGAGTCGTCCCGTGACAGTTGGTATCAGAGCACTAACCATCCGTGGTGTGCATTAATTGGGTGTTGCTTCTCTTATCCGTGTGGGCATACTCTTCAGTTGTGGTGGACTTCTCCCAGTGGGTTGTTTGCTTCAGATTGTTGGTTGTTAGGTTTATCGGTAGAGCGAGTTTCATTCCATCTTGTGACGAATGGATTGGTGGCCCGAGCTAGCAGTTTTCCAGTCTATGTGGGCTAAAATCTTATTGTATCAGTGGACTTGGTTGCTATTCGAACCCCTTTGGTACCTTCTTTAGAGTGGCCGCTTCAACAAGCTTTGGACGCGCGCTCAGTCCTTTGATTGTGGTCGTGGTGCAGAGTGCAGCAGGCCATCTTGAGGATGTGCATGGGACCGACTTTGTAGTGCATAAACGCTTCTGTGTGTCAGATCAAATGATTTTGGTGCATAGCTAGTAGTGCTGCTTTGTTGGATTGGTGGGTTGTTTCTGCAGTATGTGAGCTTGTTCAACTTGCTTCGTGTTATGGGGATTTACTTGCCTTCATTTGACCCTTGAGTTGGTCAAAACCGTTGGCAACTTTGCTCGTATTATTGCATGGTTACTTTGTTGGCTTCGTGCTTGCTTAGTGGATTGTGCTCATTTCTGCGCTTGGCTGTTGGCAATTTGTGAAGAGCGTGTTCTTATATTCAAATTTTGGGTGGTCTTGCCTCGTTGTGATACATGTTAGCTAGTGGACGTCAGATGACTCAGAGGAGTTCATCGTTGCTAGAGAGCACCGTGTAGCGAGGGTTCATCAAGACATTAAGTCCTCCGGCGGAGGGAGGCATTGTGGGCAAACTTGGGGTGAAGATCAGAGGATCAGGCACTAAAGCTGTATGTGGGCAGACTTCAGGTAAAGATCAGAGGATCAGACACTAGAGCTTTGCAAACTGATTTCGGGTGAAGGCTAGAGAGCCGAGGTACTGGAACAATGTGGGCTAATTTCGAGTGAAGGCTGAAGAGCTGAGGCACTGAAACAGCATGGGTTGTCTTAGGGTGAAGGTCTAAGGACTGAGGTACTGAAGCAACATTGTGGGAACTTCAATAGTTGGAACCGTTTGCCAGTGGGCAGTGCTTACTTCGACAGTGCAGACGGACTTGCATCCGGTGGGAGTGCCGGTCAGATGGGAACTAGTGTGGGACAGAACCACAAGTTGTCGAGAGGGCATCTTTGGGTCGTACACAGGGTGAATTCTGATGTCAAGTGAGCTTTTGTGGGTTCAGCTGCGGAGTTTGTGTAGAGGGTGCACGAGGAGTGCTCGTCGATGAGGGCATCGACCCCTCGAAGTGGTGGAGGGTGCATGACGGCTAATGCACGCCCTTCTTTTGTGCGCGACAGACAGCGCCTATTCAGGTACATGTTGCCAATGAATGGAGCAATATGGTACGAGACACTTGCTCAGAGGAGTTGTGCTTACTTTATGTGGTGGAAAAGGTGTCTTGTTTTGCTTTACCGAGTTCAGCATAAGAGTCTGGGCGAACCTTTGCTTCGAGTAGCTGTGGGGCAGATTTGGTGGCGACCGGATTTGTAGGCAATCAGCAAGGAGGTGTTGGTCTGCGAGGAGTGGTGGTAACTCATCGTGGGGGCATATGAGCACTACCGCATTCAGCGTTATACTTGGCATCAACGAGGGCGTTGATTGCTCGAGTGGTGGAGAGTGTCAGGAGTTGGCACTAGTTGTGACGAGTGCCAGGAGTTGGCACTGGGCTTTGGCATCATCGAGGACGATGATGGTTAAAGTGGTGGAGAATGTCACGGGTTGCCACCCGTGGCACATCTGGGGCCGCGAGGGACCTTGGCGTGGGGCATGTCTGAGCATGATTGACCGGAGGCATGGCAATCTCGTAATTTGTATTTTTCTTATTTATTGGATATATGGATTATGACTCCTCGAGGGGGTAGAATGTTTCTTCCTATCAGTTTGGAGATGGCTCAGAATGCTATTATAAGGGGAGGTACATGTATTGACCACCTCCTACCCGGTGAATTGTAAAGCTTTCAAGCTCTTTCTTACTTGCTTTCTAGCATTGTAAGGGTTGTAAATGTTGCCTTTCAATTAATGAGAATGTTCATATTTCAGTGCCATTTGTCTTGAATTTTGTGTTACCGCTGTAAATTGTGGGGAGTGCTTTGTTGCTTGGCAAGCTTGTTCGGAGGCATAGCAAACGCCACACGTGGACGTCCCTAGCCGGTAACAGACATACTTGACCCGCTAGAGTCGTCCTGTGACACTATGCAAAGGCAAAGCCACTTTTGTCTCTCTCCTCTCTCTCTCTCTCTCTCTCACTCGTCTTTGAATGAGATGTGAGATATGAGAGTGCAACCAAATATCTCTCTTCTTCCCTCAGGCCATCATGGCCAAAAAGCCTCTCCCTCTCTCCACCATGGCCGGTCAAAGCTCAAGACCACAACCAAAGATGGACATGTGAGGTACACCTCCATGAATCACCTGGCTCCCATCTCCATCACCAAATCAACTAATTCAAACCACCATGGTCCATGACCAAAGCCTTGCTATCATCTTCTTCCTTTCCTTCACCCGAACTCCCATGGCTGCAACCTGGCCAAGCTCTCTCCCTTTTTTATCCACGGCCATGGTGAAGACCCACCGAACTGAATCACCACCTCCACCACCATTTCTGGTAGTGGAAACACCAAAAGCCAAGAGACTCACCTGTCTCCGATCCTAAAACTGGTAAGGTCACTAACCCTTCCTTTGTTTGGTCTCACATATGCTCTTTATTAGTGGTTTCTGATCACAAATGTAATGTTGCAGGGGAAGTCCGGAAGGATGAGTCTTTGATGAAAGAGGAGATTGAGGCTGAAAGTGTGACTTCTATCACAAATCAGCCACATTAAAGTTCATTTTCCTTTTTTTCTCTTCTTCCCCATTTTGGGACTATTTTCTCTTTGAATTTATTAGGTGTTGGGGGCCAGTAAGTTCCTTTTTTTTTTTTTTTTGGGTTCATTTTTCATTGTTGGATGCACTGGATGAGAAATTTTTGTTTCTATAATCAGCACATTTCGTTAAGGATTATCAGGTTTGATTTTTTCGTTGTTGTGTTCAGGACTTTTAACATGAAGTCCATCCCTTATGCTTCTAAATTTGCAGATAATGCTGAAACTTGAATTCTGTCCTTTTTTTTTTTTTTTTTCAACTACATTGACTTGAATTTTCCCTTACAAATATGCCTTCTTTGTATGCAAATTTTGGCGGTGGGGCAGGTTCAGTATAAAATGGAACAATGATTTGTGATGTTTATTGTAACAAATCATACTTAAGGAGTTTGAGAGAAAGATTCAGAAATCTAGTTGTTGGCCAATAGAAAAGAGGGTCTGCTGGAAAAGAAAACTGAAACAAGCTTGACCTCACCACCATCTCCAGTGATAGGGGTATGCCGTACCATGGCTAACACCGGCCAGCAACGCAACCACCCACGGTGGGTGAAGCCATTTTCCTAGGCCGAAGCAAGCCTAAAAGCTGTAAAAGGATGAAAAATCTAACCAAACCCCCCAGCTCAAAAGTCAAACGCCAAAAGAATAGACAAGAACCAAAAAGTCGGAAAAGAAGCAGATGAATGGTTGCTACGAACAACAATGTTCACTGTTTCTTGGTGATAGGACTGATATTGTGCATGTGGATGCTTTGAAACATCTCATTTTGGTTGCCATTCCATGGTGTTTGTAAAGCCCATATAGTGAAACAGTAGGTTCTCATTATAAAGTCACCTATAATGTGGCCTGCAAATAATTGTGGAGTCAGAAGAAATAGAAGTAAACAAATTCCAAAACTAAACACGGTACGAATGCCTATGGGCTATGACTATTTTTTTATGTTTTCTTTCTTTTTTTGTTTTTCAAATGTCATGAAACAAATTTAGGAAACGTGTGGCCATCCGATATTATTAAGCTAAAAAATTAGAATGATAAAACTGTAATTCATGTGGTCTTTTAAGTCTAAGTTTAGGGATGATTTCATTCAAGGACTATTTGCAGTTAAGTACATGTGTTCATTTTTAAAATCAGATAAAGTTATGTAATTTTTGTTTAAATTACTAGGGGTAAAATATCATTATTCCTAAAAAATAATATCTTAGGACTACAAAAAAACCCCTCTAGATATTAATAATTATTTTTGTTAACATTGTATTTGGTAAATTGATTATGAAATCTATTTTCGCTTTTTCCCTAAAAATACTCCAAATTTTAGGAATAAAAAATAAAAAAAATTTAGTTTTCTAAGCCCAATTCCATATGAAAATGAAAATGATATCTTTAATTTTTTTATTTTTTATTTTTAAGATTATAAGTTCAAAATTTTTCATTATTTTTGTTTTCTAGAACACAAAAAACGATTCCAACAGGAAGATTTCTTTACAATCCTTATTGATGGTAAATAATATACTACATCGAAAAATGAACTTCACTTAGAAAAACTTCTAAGGGCCCTTTTATATTGCTGTCTATATAAAAATTCAAATGGTTAATTAAAATGACTCATACTAATTTAGCATTTAGTTTTATGGTTATAATGTATTTTTACCTTTAACTTCTGGTTCAAAGCTATTAAAGGATAATGAGATATACTACCCATTTTATTGGGAGTGTCGTAGGCACGGGTCATCATACTAAAAAAAAATTATAACCCAAAAATTAGGTTATGTGAGAATAGTTCACAAAATGGTTCATTTAAATTTGATTTCTAAGAAAGATTTTGTGTGACAATTTATAAATTGTGATTTCCAGGGGCTTGAAGTGAAGAAGCATTTGCATTATTTTTTTCAAAAAAAGCATGTCATTTAAACATTCAGTAGTACATTTCCTAAGTTGAATGAGCTCATTGTTTTAATTTTCTCTTTTCACAACTATGTTTGGGTTCAGATGTTTGGGTGCGGGTTTGAAGGAAGCTAAATGGCGCAAAAAATGGTTTCTGGTAGTTTTTTGTTGGTGTTCTATTATAAACTTTATATTTTCAACCATTTTCTTAACTAAAATCTTATTGTTATGTGTAAAAAGGTAACCACTATTATTATTAATTTTAGTATCTCTCACCTACTTTAATTTGTTTGTTAGCATACATTCTCACAGTAAAAAGTATTAAGAGCATTTAGCTTTATATATATTCAATTTGCTAATTTGATAACATATTTTAGTTATCAAAAACTTAGAGGCTTCAATTTGCTAAATTGTTTCTCTTTCTTAACTTAGGTTTAGAATTGATTTATGATGGGATTCATGCTAATTAGAATCCTGAATTCAAATGGGATACCGAATTTACATTTAAATTTTATTAGAGATTGCCGTAGGCACGAATTATCCCTAGTATATGTATACACATATTTTTGTCAATGAGCAATTCAATAAGAGAGCTCGGATCAAATCGGTTTATCAATACCAATTCAATTCGAGTTCTTGAAATTGAAATAAGTTCAAAAGTAAATCACGAAACCTTGGTGATCTTCTCTATCTAATGAATACAGAGTCTGCTTTAAAACTATATGCCTTACATCCACCCCCAAATATATACTTCAACAAGAATCACACAAAGATAGACTAAAAACCTCTAGTAAAATACCTGCTCGTAACCCAGATAAAGTACATTACATAGTCTATTCCTGTCTTGCTTTTCTCTCTTTTTTTCTAGGTTGGCTTCTCTCTCTCTCACACACATTTTTATCTTCATCTACTTTGTGTTTTCCTTCTTCTCGTTTGTCTATTCAATCTGATTGATCAAGTGAACCAAATCAGCATATTATTGTTCTCATCACAAGTTTCAAAACAAAATCTTATGAAGGCATGCTAGATCTTTGGTACCTGTGGAAAGATATAAAAATTAAAAATAAAAGCCTTAAATTTCAGCTAAATTAATTAGATCCATGCAATTTTTTAAAAGATATATTTAAGTTATGTTTGAAACCAGATTTATCAAGAAAACAAAAATGAGAGGAAAGAAAAAACTAAAAATTCTAAATTCTTATTTTTTTTATATATATTATTTTACCCTACACTTTCTCTAACAACCAAATATACAATATAGTTTCATATCCTTTACTCTTACCAAATCTTCGATCCAAACACAAAGTTAGGCTACACAAACGCCAAATTGCATGGGGATGAAGAAACCTTATTTGTTAGGCAGGTAAAGCAGACGCAAGAGAGACTGGGAAATAGAAGAGCAGACTTTAAAGTTTGCCATCTTCATAAAGCCAGGTGGAGAGAAGAGAGGTTGAGTTGAGATCCCTACCTATTCTCAAACCATGTTTGTGAGAAACAAGAGGAAACGGGGGGGAGGGGACCATCTCCTCCAGCATTGCCCCAAAACTTGGAGGATATGGTCTCCTGCAACTTTCAAGCACCTGAAATTCAAGCACAAAGCTTCCTCTCAGTCAAGGGCAGCCTCCTCTGGGATTATGGTACACTAACTTGCCAGGTCTTGATATAACTTTAGCACTCTGGGTCTGGGTGGCATCATTTAGTTGTCTTTCAAGATCGAACCAAAACCAGTGACAAGTGTATCAATAATAACACCATTCAGTTCTTTCGAGATCAAACCCATGGGCAGCGTTTTCTGATTTCTTAGGATGGATTAATGCACTGAATGCACCACTGCCAACACTGCCTCCTTGCTCCCATGGACTTCCTTCTGGGTTTTTGTCCTCAGCATTTCAGGCAGCTGCGAGAGAGAGAGAGAGCGCGAGAGCGAGCTTGCATTGTTGCACCTGCCCTACAGACAAAATTAGAATAAAGAAGACACCAAACATAAACTTTAAACGAAGAACTTAGCAGTCATCTTCCTGTACTCATTTTCCCTGTAAAGTTCTGTATTGGCACACGAAAATCATAGGGGGAAAGGAAAAGAAAGAAGAATGGAGAGTCAAAATAGTATCCTTCTTGTTTTCTCCTTCTCAAACAGGAGCTAAAACAAAAAATAAAAAATAAAAAAAAATCTACAAAATCAACAATAAAGGGACGGGCAAGAACTCATAAAAATAGTTTGGAAGACAATATACTGAACCAAACAGAAATATTTATTGGTCTCCCAGACTCCCTAGAACTGCCCATGATGAACACAGCAATGCCAACACAACCAAGAGATTCACTACAATAACTTTTACCACAATCTACCACTTAAAGAGCAAACCAACTACAAAGGAAGTATACAATTTCTTCTTTTTATTTCAATAGGTACAAAGGAAGTATACACATTCACAAGCATAAAATAGGGCACCTACACAGACTATAACTAATCTTTGTAAAAGGAAAAACGTTCACCCAATTTTCATTCACCAAGTCAAAAACTGGATAGAAGTTTAAGACGAAAAGACAAGAAAAAGCCTAAGCAGCATTGGTTGTAGACAGCGTTAGACAAGCTTGATAAAACAGTTTGTCATATGCAAACAAGTACTTCCGACGCAATACTGCAAAACGGATTGAGAAACCTATAGCCACAGAAGCTACAGGTACGGGGAGAAACCTATGCAGGTAGGATGTATGGATTTCACGTTGTGGTAGAAGATGTGGCATCCTCTGATTAAAGAACAGGTATGAGACGTATGACCTATAATGAGCATATTGATGGAAAACACCAACAGCAGGTTATGGTAGAAGATATGACAGCCTCTGATTAAAGAATAGGGATGAGTCGTATGATATATAATGAGCATATTGATGGAAAACATCAACAGCAGATAGAATGGCTCTCGCTAAAAAACAAATCTTTAAGAAAAATATATAGAAAATGAGAGTACAGATGGAGCTTCACTCCAAGTATGCAACATGAAGAAAAGTCAAAACTGCTAAATTAGGCTTCCTAGCAAAAGTATTTGGACAAGTTTGCATCCAAATAAATGCACGTCACAACCATATGCATTAAAAGGGGAGGGGAGGGGAGGGGAGGCGAGTGGAGGGGAGGGGGCCTGGGGGATCTAACTTTCTTGAACATATATAGGTAAAAGTAAAATTTAAGGATATGCGTATATTTTCAAGGATCTAGGAGCTCCTACAAGTCCAAAGATTTGTATCCTTGAGATCCTACAAGTAGCAAGCAACACAGAAAGAATTAGGATCTGAAACCAGGGAGCTCTAGAAATCGAAAATTGACTTTTCAGGCAGGACAAAACATAAAACCAATAACCCATGATCTGAATGACAGGTAAAAGTGTACGATAATCCAAATAGATCAAGCCAACAGTAACACTCTGCGCTTACAAGAGAAAGGGTACGAGAATGTTTATAAGAATTCAAGCTGTTTCCAATAACCTGAAGTTCTCTCCCTACAAGGGACAGGCAACATAACAAAGCACAAGGATCCATAGGCAAGCAGCTGTTAAGAACAAAAATGATTCTCCAAGGGTGTCATAACATAAGCCCCAACATCTGTTGGCCTGGCTGGCAGCTAAAAATAATACAAAGCCCTCAATCACTTCCATAAGTTATGATATTCAGGAATCATCCCCAAATAACATTTCATGTTTACGGCAGATGCATATGACTTAAGGCCAAAAATACATAATTACAATAAAAGATGTCCATTTTAAGGATTCAACAGAGACTAGTTTTGGATTATACAACCTATATGCCAATATGTGAAAATTTTAAGCAAGTTACGCTCGGTTTGCAACGCAAAATATATTTTCTGCTTCAATTTTCTGTGTTTGATGCAATCTATAAAATGAGCATAACTTTTTTCTCATAAATCCTTTTTTCACTGAAGAGTGAAGACAAAATAACAACTTAGATAACTTAAGTCCCTGAGTTATTTTACACCAGCTGAACAGGATGATTAGGGAGGCTCCCATCATCTCAATAGTAGTCTTATCAGTCTCAGCTATCTTCCCTGATGCCATTGCCAGCAACCCTTCTAACAGGAACTTCATGAACTCTCTCTCTCTCTCTCTCTCTCTCTCTCTCTCTCTCTCTCTCTCTCTCTCTCTCTCTCTCTCTCTCTCTCTCTCTCTCTATATATATATATATAGATAGATATACGTATACAAATATACATTGGCCTATTTGGTTTCGACCATAGTTATCAATATTGGAAATGGAAGCGAAAAATGATTAGAGAAATGGAAACATGACCTAAAACTATAAAGGGGAACAGAAACGCTAGGTGATATGAAATTAAATAGGATATTTATAAGAAAGCTTATTAAGCACCTCAAAAAGGGCAATACAAGATTCCATATCCTTTTCCAAGAGTTTCTGACAAGTTCTTTAAATTATGTTAAGAGTTTCTCTAACATCCCAGAAACATTTCCAAGAAGTTTCTCTTATAATTTCATGAAGTTTCGTCTCATTTCTAAAAGCGAGGTTAGGGGAAGAGAGTTTCTCCTCGCGAGGAGAGGTTCCCAGTAACAACAATTAAAAACTAATCCCAACCTCCTAGAATAAGATTTACTTGTCTCTGGAACTAGTCTTGCCTCCTCTTACTGCTAACATGTTCTGTTTTTATTGGGTAAATTATACTTTACCCTTAGATGCTTAGCCAAATTCACATACCAGAACTTGCTATAGAAACCAACCAGTCAGCCTTTGGAGGACTAGCCATCGAGTGACTAGACATTCACAGGCTGGCTCTCCTCCCTAGGCCCCCTCGCCTATATAAAGGGAAGGTATACCTTTCTTCAACAGATATAAGCAAGCAAATAGTTCTTTGGCTCACTACTCTCTCTTTCGCTGCTCTTGGACTACCTGAGCTCTCTCTTTTTTGCTCTCTAATTGGTTTGGCAATTGTTGAGTGATTATCAAACTTCCTTGAGGATACATTACTACACCCTTGACCCTCGGTTGCTCACCCACGTCATTTATATGTATACATGTATGTAGTTCGATCTTATATTTGGTTTTATCAAGGAAAATAAACTTTTGAAGTCATTGGAAAGAGAAAGTCTTAAGGTTTGAACCACAAACCCATAGGAATGAAGTCCTTTTCCACGGTAGTTATCAAACAATTTGTATTAAATTAAACACCATTTTTTTTGTTTGGATGATTTTCTAGTTTATAATTGAGCCATATTTAATGCCTTTGTCCTCTTTTTCATAAATGACTTCATCAATATGTCCTTGATGGAGGCCTCTCTCTCTCTCTCATAAGACTGGTCAAAAGAATGTCCCTCCAAAAGAGCGGGACGAGCACCTTGACAAACCCTTAAGTCTAACCTCCAATCCACAAATCTCTAATGGCTTTGCATATGGTCAAGATTGCCTTAGCATGCCACCCCTAGGGGGTGTATCCTTAAGGACTCACGGCCCAAGGTCGATCGTATAGGCGAAGTATGCTAGAAAGGGAGCTGCTCGGACCCCTTTCTTTGGAGAATTTCAGCGCGTATTGTCCTTTACGCAAGGGAATCCAAGTTGGCGCTTGATGGAGGACCACTTGGCCAAGCCATCATGGTTCAAATGTGTTGGTGCTTCAGTGGAGATGGGCAGCTTTGGCAAGGGCTCCTTTGAGCCAAGCCTAAGCACCTATGCTCAAGCGCATTAAGGCAGCACACTGGAGAGCATGCCTACCTCTGGGTCCAAGGAGCAAGGCACTGTACACATTAGTCTTGGGCCCAGGTAGTCTGCTGTAGAAGATGTCATGGCACTAGTGGTGTTCTGTAGTGGGTATACTTGGTTCTATTTACGTACCACATGTATGCATGTCAAATAAAAATTAAAATAAAAACACATACATGTATATGTATAAATTAATAGCACGTATGAATGTATACTAAATTCTCGAGCCAAACCGAGCTTCAAATGCTCTTCCCAAGCCCAACCCGCAAATCATACACATTATGTTGCTTAGTCCAGCCCTATAGCCTTATATCTTAAACCCAAGCTGTAAAATAACTAAGCTTGGTGGGCCACCCGGTCAATAGTGACCTCCACCTCCAACACAATCTACCTCTCCCTTTCTCTTTCTTGTTTTCTTCTCTCTTCCTGAAAACACCACAACCTGCAGCTACAGAAACTTGTCACCACTTTCCACCATCTCTCTCTTAACCGAGCCACCACCATCTTTGCTCACTAGTCCACCTCCTCTGGAGTCCTTAGTGCCTCTCTCTGTCCCTCTAACAATGCCAATTATCCACAGCCACTGTATAGCAATTTAAACTCCACTATCTCTGCCTCTAAATTTCCTTTGGTTTCTGATTTCGCCACTCATCTCAATGCTAATGCATACAACCACAGTTTTTCTCTCACCTCTGTTTTTTTGTCTCACCCATACAACCCCACTTTCTCTCCTCTAATCTCTCTCTCTTAAAATTGAGACACTTTTTCACCCAACCCCATGGCTAAAGCCACTATGGCTTACAAAGCCGAAAAAACAATTCCACCAAATGCACACATCTACCAAAACCTATTTTCCAAGAAATCAAAACGCAGAAGGCGTGTATATATATGTACGTACAACCAAAAACAAACCAATTTCAGAGGAACCAAAGCTAAATTTGTTAGTTGGTTCTGGAAATTTGACTCCTGATTAGGCCATTACAATTGTTGCTTCTCTTGCCGACCAGGCAAATTCAAGAGTGGCTTTCAGCTCCTTTTACTCAGCTTTTAGTTTCTTTTATTGAGCAATTGGATTTGTGAAATTGAAGCATTTTATGCAGTTTTATATTTTTTTCTGATAAGTAAATACTGTCAAGTATATTCAAAAGAATCGACAGAGGCAGCAAAACTTTACAAAAACTTTAGCCTATATATCTACAGAAAAATACAAGTCGCTTAAGAAATCCATAAAAGAAGATAAAACAACAAGAACACCCGACTCCTTTAGCAAAACAAAAAAAAAACAAGGAAACAAGAATGATTCCTTCTAAGAAGCACGGATACAGACATGGACACAGATACGGACACGGGACACGGCAATTTCAAAAAATAGGGGACACAGATACGGCGGGAACACGGCAAAAAATTATTATTTTTATATATTTTATTTTCCATGTCTATAAATATAACATTCACCTACCACCAAAAATATTAAAAAATTCAATACTCAATATAATAGACAACAGGTCATCAATTCATCGTCCATCAAGCACAGATAAAAACACAAGTTAAAGAAGATTATCATCCAATACATCATTAGATTCATTACTATCTAAAGCATGAACTATCAAGCATCCAACTTCCACAAAAAAAATAAAAATAGCAGTGGCAGGTAAGCAGTACCAATTTATTTAGTTGATTTTGCAGGGCAGTACCCACATTGAACATAAGCAGTAGTAAAATAAGCAGCAGAAAGGGCAGTGAATAAGAAAAATAAGAACAAAAAAAGAAGGAAAAAAGATGAAATATAGTAGCAGCAGTTTGGATAGTGAAGAAGAAGAAGAAGAAGAAATGTTTTGATTTGAGATATTTTGTACATTTTATATTAAAGTTAATAAAATTAAAAAATATACCCCATTTAAAAATTTTCATAATTACACTTTAACCCCTGCCGTGTCCTAAACGTGTCCTAGCCGTGTCCCAGCCGTTTCTCCAGCGTGTCCACAGCTTAAAAAAAAAAAAAAAAAAAGGACACGCCACTTGGCGTGTCCTAGGAGTATCCGTGTCCGCGATGTGTCCGACATGCAAACGGCACCCTAAACGGTGTGTCCGTGCTTCCCAGGATTCCTTTTAGACAATAAATGGGAATCTCAACACCATCAAACGCTCACGAGCTGCTATCCACATGAAAAATGCCACCTTCAAAGAAGGAACCTTAATCTTCCAAATACCTTTCCACGGGAAAGAAGAGTCCCCCCGAGGCCCCAATCATGAAAAGACCGATAGATTGACCGGACCAAGAATGAGCCTCCTTTGGACAGTCTCCCAACAATTGTGTCCTCCCATATCCACTAATTGAGCCATCCTAAAGCATCCTGAAAAAGCTACCATCGAATCAATCTCCATTCATGAAGGTTACGCCTGAATTTAGGATTCCAAACCACCTCCCCCGAAGAAGCAAAGAAGCAATCCCTTGCCACAACTATCATATGCAAGCTCAAATGGAGATAGAAGAGCATTCTTAGGAGCCTATGCCCACACAAACTATCAAGCCATAACCTCACCCTGCCACCACTGCCCACATTGCAACAAAACTGGCTTGGAGAAATCCTCACAAAACCTCATAATGCCCCACCATAAACCCACAACATAAGGACCTCTAATACCACCTATGGACCAATCCCCCACACACTTGTCATATTTTCTCGCTACCACGACCCTCCTAGCCCTGTCTCTCTCCAACGCAAACCTCTACAACCACTAGCCTGCCAAAGCTCTATTAAATGGTTCCAGCCTTCTAATACCCACCCCCTTCTGGCAAAAGCTCTACATTCCTTTCCCACTCCATAATATGAAACTTGAACTCCTTGCCAATACTATCCCATAGAAAGTCCCTTTGAAGCTTCTTTAGTCTTTTAGTCACTAAACACGCAATAGTGAGGCGATCACATAAGTGGGCAAGCTGGACAGAATATACTTAATAAGCATTGAACGAGCCCCTTTTGACAAATATTATCACCTCCACAGCCAATTTCTTCTCAAGCCATTCTAAGCCCATCCCAAATCGCTGTAGCTATAAACGAGGAAACATA
This sequence comes from Euryodendron excelsum, assembly GCA_033060915.1. NCBI lineage: Eukaryota > Viridiplantae > Streptophyta > Magnoliopsida > Ericales > Pentaphylacaceae > Euryodendron > Euryodendron excelsum. The sequence goes on along the minus strand of CM065384.1, from coordinate 20,864,555 downwards.
ATGCGATTTTATATTGTCTTGGCCATGTTGTTGATTGTGATTATAAAGATGCAAAATCAGGACCTAACGTTGAGCACTTGTACCTGGACTTGCATTGTTATTATAGCTACTAAAATGGTTTTGATTGAAATTGCTAATTATCTGTTTGATGAAATGTCTGATAGAGTGGTGTTTGTTATGGTCCTGTAAAGACTGGGATCGATTTTTGGGTTTGACATGGTGGATATAACTGTTTGGGTGATGTTAAATTGATGGTCATAGTGGCTTCAATGGTAAGGATTGGTGGTTATGCTGGCAATGGCTTTTGACGTAGGGCTGAGAGGTTGCCAGAATGGTGAGGTTGATGGCTATGATGGTAATGGTTAGGGCAGCTTCAATGGTGAAGAGGCCAATCACCCAAAAAAATAGGAGAATTAATAATTATTTTATCTGTAAAAAGAATTTACCGAAGTAAAGTATTTTAACATCACCAAAGTTAAAATAGGCTAATGCAGAAATTTTCCCTTTTTGAGGAAAGAGCATCTACAAAGGAAAACCAAGTTAACACCTCATAATGCTAGAAGCTACAAGTAGGTGATTAGCTTCCTTAAATGTTAAAAATTATACCTACCTTAAAGCAGTGTAGAAATGTCAAATAACCAAACATCAGCATATAAAATAAGCAAAGAGTTCAACTAGTTTACGATCATCATTTGTCATTCAAAATGGTACTTAATTTGATGCCAAATAGAGGATAATATGTGCCTAACAAGAACTATAATTGTCATCTCTGATAGCATATGAACCAAGAAAAGTTTATAAAAGTTCCAAAAGAAACACCATAAGATGAAAACTAAACATGCACTAACAAAAGAACCAAGGTTTTAAATCCCGAAAAAAAAGGCACCAAGTTCAAAAATCATTTAGACATAAACAACCCCAGAAAGAGAAAAGAACAGAAATTAGTAGCACACAGACATCAAAAGATAATTCGACTAAAAGTTTTTTCATTCTCCAACACTCTCGTGTTCTAATCAAAGCTACCTCACTGTAACAATGTCATCAATCTTCAAAATCATCCGCACACACTCTGTAGCCAGTGTGATTGCACTTGTGCTTACTAGCAGCGGCTGCACTACATTCTCTTCCAAGATGTTAGTGATCTGCCCCTTCCTCACATTGATTCCGGCATTGATCTCGCCCTGAGCATGGCGATTCCTCAGCTCAGTGACAATAACAATTGGATTCAATCCTGCATTCTCAGACAATGTATAGGGAATAACTTCAAGCGCCTCTGCAAATGACCGCACACAATAACTCTCCATTCCCTGCAAGACCTTAGCCCATGCACCCAACTGTCTAGAAAGCTCTATCTCTGGTGCACCACCACCTGCAATCAGAAACCTCTTGTTGACTAAACACCTCACAACACACAAAGCATCATGCAAGCTCCTTTCTGCCTCGTCAAGGACCAACTGATTCGACCCACGAACAAGCACTGTTGTGGTCCGACCCATATCCCTAATCCCTGTAATCTTCACCATCTTCCCATCTCCAAGTGAAACCTCCTCAACCAAATCCACATAACCCAACTTCTCAGCACGGAAATGCTCAATGTTAGCAATAGGCAAACAGTTCAGTGTCTTTGTAATGAACTCAATCTCATCACGCTCAATGTCCTTAATCACCGTAATCTTCGCTTTAGCAAGATAATGCAACGATAAATCAGTAACTGCATCCCTCAAAATGCTCTTCTGAATCAACAACACATTACACCCGGTAGCCTTGATCTTCTTAATCATACCAAGAATATAATTCCTCTCCTCTTTCAAGATTCTATCCATTTGGGTATAATCCGAAACGACAATAGATTGTTCTATATCAGTTTTTGGAGGAGAAATTTGGAATTGAATAACAGCAATTTTTGCATTTTCAACACGAGTGGGACCACCAGCAGCGTGACTCACCTTCTTGTCGAAAACCAATCCCTTTACGAGCTCGGTATCATCCACAGTCCCACCGAGCTTCTTCACAATCTTGACGTCCCGGAGATCGACGAGATCGGGCTTTGCAGGGTCAACAACGGAGAGAACAGCATCAGCAGCGAGTGGAGCGAGGAGGGTGGAGTATTGGCTGACCACTTTGCTGTTAAGCGAAGTGCTGGCAGACTTAATGAGCGAGTCTCGGTCGGAGAGCTCAACTGGAACGGCCATGGCGGTGAGGACATCGACTGCCTTGAGAGAGACCTTGTGGAGAGAGTCGGAGATGACAGTGGGATGAATGCCGCTGGTGAGGAGGGAAAGGCACTGCTTGAGGAGTGCCCCGGCGATAACGACGACGGTGGTGGTGCCGTCACCGGCGACAATATCTTGCGACTTGGAGAGCTCGACGAGCATCTTCGCCGCCGGCTGGAGGACCTCCATCTTGTTTAGGATGGTGGCGCCGTCATTGGTGATGATGACCTCGCCGGAAGCGGTAGAGATCATCTTGTCCATGCCCTTGGGGCCGAGACTAGTCCGGACGGCGTCGGCCACGGCTCGGGCGGCCATAATGTTGGCCCGGCGGATGTCTTCCTTGCGCTTATTGTCGACGTAGCTCTCGGTCTTGGATGGGGCTAAGCGAGGGACTTGGACTGCCGTCGATGCCATGGCTGGTCGGATCGAAGCTCGAAACCCTAGGCCCAACAGTATATGTGAAGCTGGAGAGAGATAGAGAATTGAAACTCTGCCTTGGGAAATGATACAGAACCCTAGAGTTAGATCGGAAAGAGTAGAAGCGGGAATTAGACACGGAAGGGGGTACTGCCGAATTGAGAGGATTCGGAGTGCTCATTAAATTACGAAATTGGGTTTATTGTAGGAGATGCGTTTGGTTACCGGGATTCTTTTGTTCCATGTTAGGATAAGGAAGAGAAGTATGCCTAGGGATGGCCAAAACCCCCGCTCTTGCGGGGTTCCGATCCGATCCGACCCTAACGGAGCGGGTTTGAAGAGCTCTTATCGTGTTCGGATCGGGGTTCAGAAATAAAAATAAAAAAAACCCGATCGGGTCGGTGCGGGGTCGGGAAAGTGTCATTTCAACCCGGATTAACCCGTTTATGAAAATTAGGCTTGCCATTGCCGGAAACGATGGTGGTGAAGAGCCAGAATTTGCCATGGAAGCGTCAGATCTGAACCTTGATTTTGAGTATAAAGCTTTACAAGCTCTGACCTGATTTCTGCGGATATGACGACGTCATTAAACTTGATGCCAGTTTTGGGATCAAAAGCTGGGTGGCCATAGTCGAAAACCATGAAGCACTCCATGATATACTCTCTAAAAAATAATGGGAATTCATGTGTGATTTCATAACCCATTGCTTATACATTAAAGAGAGAAAAAGGGTTAGAGAGAGAGAGAAAGAGAGATGTGTGTTTGTGATATGGAGTGAGTCACAAGCTCACAGCAATATAGGGCCAAAAATTGAAAAGACAAATGAGATAATGATTGAGTAGTTGGGACAAATGAGACCAGTAGCTGCAGTGTGGCTTTGATAGCAAATAGGCGATGGTTGACAGTAGCAAAGAAAAAAAGTGACTTTTGTTCTTAGAAAAGATTAAAAAAAGAGAAAGGCCAAAGTTTTCAAATGAAAAAAGAGAGACTGACGGCAGAATTGACACGACAAGAAGCAGGCTTTACATTGAAAATAGATAAAGCAGCTCTACATTGAAAAAAGATAAAATATATTAATTATTTTTTTTAAATTTATACATTCAAAAACCAATATTTATAGTATCGAGAAAATTGTCATCACTTGAAGATGGGTTTGCGCAAAACATACACAAACCCAAGTCCTAGCAGCGCATATATTGCCAGTTGACATATCTCTCTCTCTCTCTGATAAAACTTCCAAACATAAAAGCTCACAGCCGAAGCCAAATAAGGAAGATTCCTACAAGAGGCAAATGAGCATGGAGAAGAAGCTTAATCTGGTAGTGGGTGTAAAGTTGGTGTATCGGCATCGTCACTGCCAACCGCTGAATCACCGTCGCTTGCAGCAATAACCTCTCCTCTATGTTTGGCTCCCACTTCAGTGAAACCACCGTCACCGTCGACGTTGTTGTTGACGTTGACATTGCTGTCGCCGTCGGCACTGCCAGGTAAGGTGGTTTCTGTGATTGCTCCGTCATTAGGCATAGCTATTGGGGTTGCTCCACCTGAAGTCATTTTCCCCATTTTTGTCATCCTGTAAATTTCACCGGTGTATCATAGCCTCAGGTCGGTGTCGGGTTTTATAATTATGGGACGGAGCGGGGCGAGGTGATGATAAAGCAGGTTGGGTTCGGATTCGAAAAAATGTTTACATAAACAGAGCGGAGTTGGGTAGGGGTCCTCCAACCCGAACCCGCCCCGTTGCCAACCCTAAGTATGCCATACTTGCACGTGGCAATGGTGGGTATGGATCAGCCAGATCCAGTGAAAATAGTAATTCAATGCTCTAGAAGGCACCAACAAAATTAATAATTGTTGAAATTTCATATGTAATCAAAATTAGTCTATTTATTTGTTTCATTTTGTAAAGCTATGAATAATTTTTTAGTATAAATGTACCTTGACATGAATAAACATACATGAGCATTTGAACATACTTAGAATTTGAACCAAAATGACTTGCTTCTACTATGCAAATTTTTTTAGATGGAGCCATTTTCCGTTCAAAATAAATAATCAGTAGCTCAATGTATAATAATGAAAAGAAGAATTTCATTACTTCAGCCCCAGAAGTTTATCCGTGGGTATGTTTGGGAGACTTTAACGATGTTGCTCCAGCAAATGAGAAGTTGCGAGGAGGGAATCTACCTAGAATGCGAGGTTGCTAGCCTTCCATTACATGATGTCTGATTGTGGACTTCTAGATCTTGAATTCAAGGGTCAACCTTGTACTTGGGTCAACAAAAGAGCTGATAACGATGGCATTACTTACAGAGTTGATAGGGCTTATGTTAGTGCATACTGGAGAGAAGTGTTCCCACAAGCTATGGTCTTCAATGAGGTAGCTATAGAGTGTGACCATAGCCCTATTATGTTAGATACAGAATTTCTTCTGAATAGGTTAGAATACCCTTTAGATTCGAATCAATGTGGACTACTGAGAATGAATGTAGAGAGATCATTCCATCCAGTTGGGTTCATAGAGTAGAGGGATCAACTATGTTCTAACTTTCAAATAAATTGAAGAATTGTAGAGTTAACTTGAATAAATGGCACCAGATTCATTTTTCTTCTATTAAGAATCAAATGGGTGCGAGTCACAAAAGAGAAGATAACAAAGATTCAATCTAGTCCTTACTCAGCCGATTCCTGCAAAGACGAAAAACTTTTGACGTCAAGTTTGGAGAAATTATAGGAGAAAAAAGCTTTGTTTTGGCATCAAAGATCTCGAATTAATTGGCTTTGCTTGGGGTATAATAATACTAGGTTCTTTCATCAAACTATAATTCAAAAGAGGCAACGAAACCAAATTGTCAACTCAAAGGACAGTATGGGAAGTTGGCAATCAGGCCCTGTAGTTCTTTCTTGTATTATTTCTTTCTATTTTCAAAATCCGCATAATGCTACAAATAAGAGGGATTTCCAGCAAATTCTAAGTTGCATCGATAGAACAGTTTTGAAGATCAAGAACACCAATCTTATAGGCCTAGTTTCAGATGAAGAAATCAACACAACCACTTTCCAACTGGGTCCTTTTAAAGAGCCAGGACAGAATGATTTTTTTGGGGATATTTTTATAAAAAAATACTGGAACACAATTTAGTCAAATCTCTATAAAGCTGTTAGAAGTTTTTTTAGAGGAGCTTTTATGTTAAAAGAATTGAACAACACCAACATCACTTTGATTCCTAAAGTTCTGCACCCTGAGAAAATATCACAATTTTGCCTATTAGCCTATGCAATTTGAACTACAAAATTATCTCAAAAAGCCTGCAAATCGTCTCAAGCCGTTCCTAGGGACTATTATAATGACCCCAAATTTTCAGACCATTAATAAAATAACATAACTAAGTAAAATGACCTTAAATTACAATTTCACAGTACGTCGCTAAAGAAAATGGACTCTCAAAACAAAATAATCGCTACAGGTTAAAATAATTAATCAATCTACCTGTCATACTTCAAATATACAATTTCAATTATTTTCCAACCTAAATGCTCCCCAAAAAAAATACAATTTTAATATCTCCCAAAATACATCCTCCAGAATAATAATATTGCTCCAAATAAATAATAATCAAAGTCAACGTGCTATGATTGACTCCCAAAGTTCTTCACAGGGTCAACATAATAATTCGAGACACCTCATATGCTTACACCTAAAAATAATATTAAACCGAAAAGTATACAATACGACATGAGTACAAATGCTCAGTTCAGGACAATTAAAGTGACGTTCAACGAATAAATTAGTTCAACAAATTGAATTAGAGATAATAATAATTATCAGGAGCTAACCAAAATCTCAAAAAACCACGATGGTAATAATAATCAATTCTAATATTTTTATTAGGCCCAATACATGGCCAAACGCCACCCGTGCCACGTAACAATTTCAAATTCCATAACCAACACCATGTAGGGTCATCCTTTCATAACCAACACTCCTTAGGGTCACCATTCCATAACTATGTCTAATAACAAGCCAACGAGTACGTTTGTACATGTATTAGTCAGTTTCATAGCACATCAGTGAAAACATAATTTAATAATTTTTAAAAAATAATTTTATCAGTGAATTATAAGAACGAATATGATGTTCGAGAATGTGCCGGAAAAAATTCAATATATCCAATAATAAATATAATCATAGAGTTAATCAATGAGCACGAATAATAAAAAGAAATACAATTTAAAAATAATAGGAAAAAACTCTTTGCAAAGAGATTTAAAAAGTAGCATCTTGTATACAACCTAATTACTTCAAGTGTATTTCACCAATGTTACAGAGATCACTACAGCTCTCCAAATAATTTTACTAAAACCAAAGTGGTGTAATCTTCTCCACATTTTTCATTTCCTGTTTTTTTTTCCTCTCCTTCTTCGCAGCGTTTTTCTCTCTCTCTCTCAATTCCTCACTTCAGCAGCTCCCCAAGAGAACCTTCCCCTCTCTTCTGATTTCTCCCTCTCCCCCTTTGTTGGATAAAGCAATTGGTGTGGAGTGGATTGGCTGAATGGCCTCGCATTATATAGGCAACATGTGCTTGAGGAACAAGTCAAGCTATGGGTCTCATTGATATTATCATTTCTCTAGGAAAACCTTTGCAATTATCTTTATTCTTTATTCATCCTTACCTAATCTTTTATTCATGTTATAATCCCCTTGTTTCTAATTTCTTTAATTAAATCCCCTTACTTTCTCTTCACTTCAGCCCTTACATGGATGTCCGCCATCTTCTTTTTATCATTTTATGTAACTTTTAGTCCTTCATTTAGGGTTATACCATGCTAGGTAAATGTCCCCTCCTTGGGAATTTATTTGAGCCATTCAGCTATTATTTTTATTTTTCTTTATATATTCAAAATCAAAAATTAAGAAATCTTAGTATTTAATTCATAACCCAATCATAAAATTTTAAGAGTGTTATAGTCTTATTCTAATGCATAAACACCCTTTTTTTTTTCTAATTTCCAAGGCCTTACTTTTGGTTTTTGATTAATTTATTTTGAATAAATAAATATTTCTTCTCTCAAATATTTCCCAATTGTTTTTTCTTGCTCCAAATTTATTTGTATCACGCAATTGTCTCCCCATCCTTGAAATTTCATCTAAGTAATTTGTTTCTCAATCCTATTTTCCTAGGATTAGATCATAACTCGAAAATTGATGCACTAAAATTTTAGGGTGTTACAACTATTATCTCTAAAAATTCGTATGTCTTTATTTAGGAGAGACAAATTCAAAATAATATTATTATTGCTGATGCAATGGTCCACCACCTCAAACATAAGAAGAAGGGCAAGTTCACTGCAATGGCTATCAAGTTGGATTTGAATAAAGTGTATGATAGGATGTGTTGGGATTTTCTGAAGGAAGTGATGCGTAAGCTGGGATTTGATGAGATCTAAATTGGTTGGGTGATGCAATGTGTAACCACTGTTAGATACTCAATTATGGTTAATGGGGAATATGTGACTATGATTCATCCTTAGCGAGGTCTAAGACAAGGTAACCCAATTTCTCCCTACCTCTTTCTTATGGTGGCAGATGTCCTTTCCAGTCTTCTATCTAAAGCTCATGATCAAGGACTAATCTCAAGAGTTGAGATTAAAAGAAAATGCCATTCCTTGTCCCACCTTCTTTTTGAAGATGATTCTTTAATCTTCACCAAGTCTAGCTTATCAAAATACAGTAATTTGATGCAAATTCTCCATGACTTTAGAGTAGCTCCGGGCATTTATAAATTCACATTATTTTCTTCAATCATCAACCCAGCTTCTAATAGGGAAGTGATTCTCAACTTTCTCAATATGATTCCTAGGGATAGTTCTTCAAAATATTTGGGGCTTCTGGCCTTAACAGGGAGATCAAAAAGGGATGTTATGGCCTTTATTAGAGACAAAATATTAGGAAAAGTGCAAGGGTGGAAGAAAAAGTTTCTGAGTTCTGCTAGTAGAGATATTCTATTTAAGTCAGTGGCCTAAGCAATCCCTATCTACCTTATGATGTGCTTCAAACTCCCTTTGTCCTTCTGTGAGAAGATCAATTTTATGTTTAGAAAACTCTAGTGGAGTGGCTCTCATGAAGGTGAGAAAATCCATTGGTGTGATTGGAATTCTTTAATTGCCCAAAAGGCTTAGGAATGATGGGTTTCAGGGACATGAAAAGTTTTAACATTGCTTTGTTAGCTACACAATTCTAAAGACTTCTAAATTGTCCTCCCCAACTACAAGCTAAAGTTTTAAAAGGCATATATTTCCCTAGTAGCTCCCTTCTTCGTAATTCAAAGGGAGGGTGGGCTTTGTGGATTTGGTCTAGCCTTCCATCAGGAAGAGATCTAATTGTGCAAGATGCTCGCTGAAATATAGCTTCTGATATAGAAATAGATATTTGGAAAGATTATTGGGTTCCATCTTTGCCAAATTTCAAAATTCTCCATCCAAGACCAGGCAATTGTGCAATTTCAAAAGTGATAGATATTTTGATAAATGAGGGAAGACAATGGAATGTCAACATTTTAAGGCAACTATTCTCTATGGAAGAAGCTCAAGCCATTGAAGCAATTCCCTTAGCTTGGGAAGATAAATCAAAGTCAATTATGTGGCATCCCCTGCAAAATGGTCAATACTCAATACGATCAGGATATCAAATGGCTTTTGATAACGAGCATAAGGGAAAAACCACCAAACCTGGTCCTTCATACTCCCCTCCGACCCAACTATGGACAAAGGTCTAGCATCTTTTATGTCTTCCGAAGGTAAAGCATTTTCTTTGAAAAGTTATTAAGAATGTTTTGGCAACTAGGGAGAACCTTAATCGACAAAAATATAGTCGAGATCCATCTTGTCCTTTTTGTCATAAGGAGCCAGAATCCATAGAACACCTTCTATTTCAATGTAGCTGGACTAGATAGCTTGTTTTGAGAGCTCCTTCTCTTATAAAGGGGGTTAAGATTAAGTTTTTTTAGCTGTAAAATGGTTTGAGAAGGCTTTCCTTGGTTCGAATGAATAAAGTCTAGCATGATATCTTGTGCTTCAATCGCTAATTTGTGTTAGGCTATTTGGAAGTCGAGGAACAACTTTGTTTTTAGTAATACTCCTTTAAATTTTGTTGACACCATTCGAAAAGCCAACCTGGCTACATCAGATTTCTTTGAATACAATCTACTATCTGGTTGAGCATTTTGAAGCTCCTCCTCCCCGCCCCAACAACTTGAGATGGTTATCGTCATCTCTGGATTTCTTGAAATTTAGTTATGATGGAGCTTTCTCCAAACACAACAAGAAGGCAATTTTTGTTGTCTTGTGAGAGACTCATCTGGTGCAATCGTCTCAACAGACTTTGGCAAAATTAAGGTTCTCTCTGCTATGGCTAAAGCTATGGGGTGAAGAAGGCTATTCTTTCCCGACCTATAGGGCCCTTCCTTAGGAAGTTAGAGCTATGGTAGATGACCTCAACTTGTGGCAGTTTACTGGTCAGTGGTTGTTTGTTTGGTGTCCGAGTCAAGCGAACTCAGCAGCTCACTGCATAGTAGCCAACTCTTTTTCGTCTCTATCAAATGTAATCCCACCTCTGATCTCCCTCTCTCCTGGTCTTCATTGTTTGGTGGAGGAAGACAGGCTTTCTTGTAGCTAGTTTTTGCTTTATTGCTCTGGTTGTATTGCCCTTAAAAAAAAAAAAAAGAATGAGAACAAAATCACATTAGAATATACATAGGAGTTGCCAAGAGGTAAAGAATTACAACCACGAAATATAGCAAGAGAGTGAATACATATAAACATAGATACAGAGTATATTATGTATAATCAGGTAAAGGTTTCCCCACCTCTACCTCCACCCTACTACGGCCCTAGAATTGAGCTTCCTCACTCCTGCCTTGATTAAAAGCCTTAAAACTCGTTACAATAGGGTCTAGGAGGGATGGAACCTAACTAACTGTAGCTACAATACTTCCTTAATGGTGCTTTTTCTTGATATATCTTCCCATGGTTGCCATTATAGAAAATGAAAGAGGGAAATGGAAACGCAAAACATGATTTAAAAATATTATGAGAAATGAAAAAAGCTAAGTGATATAAAATTAATAGGATATTTACAAGAAAATTTATTAAAATTCTCAAAAATAGCAATTATGAATTAAAATATTTTCATAATTAATTAAACTATTATAACATAGCACTTCTTCAGCAATTCAAAACAAATTTCGAATCTAAAGATCAAGGTCCCAATCCTAACTGTCTTCTTTGTTAAAGAAAATTTGCTAAATTCGTGATCATTAATGACAAGTTTTATATCAATAGAAATTGGAGAACTCCCCATGATCCAATAGTAACTTTGAAATTATTTCCAAAATTTATTCACAGGAATTTAATCTGTGGTTCCTTCAAATAAAGGAAGGAGGGTTCCGGGTCGAAACTAGCCAGGCAGGTGAGTTGTTTACAGAACTGTACTGATTACGCGACTCGACTTTGAAAAGGACGAGAGGACGAGCTCCCGGGAGCCTTCAAAGTCGTGTTGAAGCGGGGACAGTTTTTAGTAGCCAAATAATGTGTAGAGATGGCGGTGGATCGGAAAAAGTGGAGATTTGACCGAACCCGTCCCATATAGGGAGGATATGAGGATTCAAAACAACGATGGAGGCGGGGATGAAGTATTAAACTAAACCCGTACATGTATAGAGGCAGAGATGGATCTAGATTTTCGCCCACCCCCACCTCGCCCTACCCATTAGGAGGCGGGGATATACTTGTAACTTTATATGAAAAATTGTTCCTTGAATACTTTAACTTGTACTTTGAGCTTTGGATTTTTAATTTTAATGTTAATATTTTTAGTTAAATATGAAATCAAGTCATGTTAAAGGTGTTATGATGGGGATAAGAGCTTTTAAAAGAATAACCTTTTGGTAGATGATTAATATGGGGATAAAAACTTTAAGCGGGTGCGGGTGCAAAGGCAGAAGTTGACAGAGGTTTGTAGCCGTGGAGCTGGGATGGACCTCCAAAAACATCTCCGTACGAATATAAAGAGGAAATATAGATATATTTTGTAGGTGGAGGTGGAAAAGAAGGTGTCATTCCTGTTCCGCCCCATTGTCATCCCTAATAATATGGCCCATGTTCTGGCAAAGAAAGGTATTGGTGGAGAGGGTAATGGTTCTTGGGTTTTTATCCCTCAATCGTGGCTTCAAGGTCCAATTTTAAAGGACCAGCTGGAGCTAATGATATCTTCTTACCACTTAACGAAATGTCTTCTTATCATTGTTGGGGAAAAAAAACTCGTGCCCTACTTACTTGATATTTTCCAAATGGAGACATTGCAACATATTCAGCTCAGTGTTGTGCATTTTTAAGCCTTTTATAGGCATTTTAAAAGCACGGATTGGGCTTAGGTAAAGTTATTAATGTTAGGTTGAGCCCAACTTGATCCTTAATTTGACAATTTGCACTTTTGCAGAATAAATCCCACGGGCCTTTCTTTTCTTCAGTTGGCTAAGATTATCGTAGCTAGTTAGGTGATGTAGCTGATAATATGATATAAAAAATTAGTTGAAAATACCATAATTGAAATGGATTTTGATTTCAAGGTTTTGTGAAGCTAAAATGTCATAGGTTTTAAAAGTTGTTATGAAAGGTGTAAGTGGGATTTCTGGGAAGTACTGCCTGATCACTCGAACTACTGTTGATGAGTCCCTAACCTGCTGTAGAGAAACAGAAGAGTTAGAATGAGTCGACTCGCTTTGGGCCAATCACACTCTAACAGTCAAGTTAGCTATCTTCTTCCTTTCGAACTTGAGCTAAAATAAAGACTGTAAATACTTTTGAAGTTGATTTTTCATACCTTGCTCCTTCGGAGGTTGTGTTCTTATAGTGTAATGTTATTGGTCGAGCCTACTCATGTAATCATGGCTTACCTTGTAGGCTTATGCGGTTTTAGAGCGGCCTGACCAAATCGGAATATACATTTTTCTACCATGTTCTAGCTCGTCTGACCGGATGTATGCATGTCCGTCACGTGTTTTATCCCCCCCGCATTGAATGCGGGTCTGCTTCTCATTAAATGTGGCTGATTGAGCATTAAATGCCCTAACTCGGGTTATCCGGCTTGGGGTCGGGTAACTTTCTAATTGGACTGACCTGGAGTGCGGGCCTGGGTTACCCTAGTAAAGCTTGGGGTGTTTCCAACCCACATGATCCTTTTTAAGTATTTGTTCGGCCTGCCTTTTTGGGCTAGGCTCGGGGATTTATGACCCACAATTGCCCTCCAGCCCTAGCGTCCTTAGAAAGGGGGCTGGGGCTGATACACCGTAGCCATTTCGAGTTGTGACGTTTCCTCTGTCAGAAGTTTTAATGTAACGCGACTATTCAAATGACCCAAGGAAGCTGTCGTTGTCTCGATTTTCTCTATCAAACAAAGACGTTGGGGCTATCTTCCAAGTGCGGGGGCAAACTCTAGCTTGAAACCTCGAATCTACTTCTTTTGTGAAGGTAGCAACTCGGTACATTTCCCTTTTCATCTTATGCGTCTCTCGCATCCTTAAGTAGGAAACCATAGAAACCCTGGTCTTTAACCTACGATAGGGTCTTGCCTTAGGGGTATGCTTGCCATTTCCGACGACACAGCGGCATTTAAAGCCCGGTACAACTTTTCGCCGGGTGTAGACATTAGGCTAATTGGTCCCACAGATGATGGTTGGGTAGTAACAAAGGAGGGTACTCCCTTCCCTCTCATTGCCATTGTAGAGGGCGGACTCCATTTTCCCATTCACCCCTTTCTAACAAAGGTCCTCAATTATTATAAAATTGCCCCAATCCAACTCACACCCAATGGATATAGGATAGTGATGGGAGTGGTCGAGTTGAACAGAAGGCTAGGTTTAAACCTAGGGCTTCATGAATTTGATTACTGCTACACAGCGGTAGAGGTGAACATTGCCCGGTCAATCCATCATAGATACTATTTTAGGGCTAAGGCTAGGGCTAGCCCCAGAAAATTGGTTTAGCTTCTTCTAAGTTTAGGGAAGGGGATTGACGACGTTATAGCTAGAGTAAGCGGTCCATGGGAATTTGGGGAGGTTCCCATGGAACTAGCCCTACCAACCCAATGCCCCAGGGTCCCACAAAAAATAAATCGATCTTCTCCTTCCCGATCTGGTGCAAGCTTCCTCCCTGCATCTTTTTGTAACCCCGTCTGTTTCAACTTGCTTCCCTCTTCTTTCCGTTTTGCAGCTGAATTCGTCACCAAAGATAAGGATACCAAGCTTCTGGGGGTAGACTTGAACGCTCTAAGCATCGCTTGGGCGTACCAGGGTGAAGGAGCCTCGACTGGGATGGGGCGTGCAACCCACGTTCTGCTGGGGTACTGTCGCGTCCAGATTTTTTACACTCGAGGAATACTCACCCAAGCGGGAAAAATGATGTACTCTCTCGTTAGAACTCACCCTCCTAGAAGAATGAGTGCGACTAAGTTTGAATTGAAAAATAGGTTGAATAAAGAGCTTTTGAAAAAGGTTCGGAGTCGCCACCTAACTTAATTAAGGTGAGTTAGGTCACCTAAAAACTAAGAATAATCCGAAGACTACACTTAGGGTTTTTGAAAAACGATTTGAAAATATCTCCTCCAGAGAGGGTTTTTAGGAAAACGGGTTGTTTGGCAACCTTTGGAAAACATTTAGCCCTTTTTGAAAAATAACTCCTTTTGGTCTTTCGAAATCAGTGATCCTATGTTCGGAGGTTGGTTACGTGTAGGGAAGACGCACTAAGCTATTACCCTACCCCGCCCTTTCAGTACCTACATGTCAATTTACCCTAGATTCACCTATGAAAGTCTTTAATTAACTAATGGTTCAATCCTATCCACTTTGAAAAACAATGTTTGAAAACTAATTTAGCATGATGCATGATATGCAAGTGCAAGATGAAAGAATTGGAAAATAGAAATTGATTTGAAAAGAAATTGATTTGATTTGAAAATAGATTTGAAAAGAAGGAATTGAAATTGGAAACTTTGAAAACTTAGAAATAGGAATTTGAAAATAGAAATTTTGAAATTGAATTTTGAAAATTGATTGGAATTTGAAATTTGGAAAGATTTTGGAAACCACACCCATGAGGGTGGAATTGAAAGTTTGAAAAGTGTTATGACCGTACCTATGAAGGTTGCCTACGTATCCCTTTGGGGGAATCAGGTCAGTCGTAGTTCAGACCGGAGTCCGATTAAAAAGAGATTGATTCGAAGAGAGAGATTGGATTGGAAGAAAGAGATTGAATTGGAAATTGGATTTGATTTGAGATTGGAAGAGGAGATTGAAAATTGAAATTGAGAAGATTGGATTTTGATTTGAAAAGATAGATTTGGACTTGTTTTAGAAAGATGAAGGTTTAGGAAACCTAGACTTAGGAAAGAGAAGAGACTTAGGAAATATTTGACTTGACTTAGAAGGTCTAGGAGATTAGGAAAGATTAGATTTAGGAAATGTTTGAATTAGGAAAGGTTCGATTTAGAAAAGTTTTGAAATTAGGAAAGTTTCAACTTAGGAAAGCTTTGAATTTGGAATGTTTCAACTTTAGGAAAGTTTTGAATTAAGAAAGTTTTGAATTTAGGAAAGTTTTAGGTTTAGGAAAGTTTTGAAAATTGGAAAGTTTTGAATTTAGAAATGTTTTGAAAAAGGAAAGTTTTGAATTTGGAAAGTTTTGAAAATTGGAAAGTTTTGAAAATAAGAAAGTTTTGTTTTAGGAAAGCTTTGAAAAAGAAAAGTCTTCGGTTTAGGAAATGTTTGAATTAAGAAAGTTTCAACTTAAGAAAGTCTTAAATTAAGAAAGTTTTGAGTTTAGAACAGTTTTTGATTTGAGAAGATTTTGAAGTTTTGGAAAGTTTAGAATTTAGAAAGTTTTTAGGTTTAGAAAGATTTAACTTAAAAAGGTTTCAAATTTAGAAAGTTTTGAATTTGGAAAGATTTGAAATTTAGAAAGTTTAAGATTTAGAAAGTTTTAGAGTTTTAGAAAATCTTGAGATTAGGAAAGGTTTAAGTTTAGGAAAGATTTGAAAATTTAGATTTGGAAAGTTAAGATTTGGAAAGGGGTAGAATTAGGAAAGGGTTGAATTAGGAAAAGTTTTGAAAGTTGAGTTTTAAAATTTAGGGAAGATTTTTATGTTCAAGTTTTGGAAACTTAAGATTTAGGAAATGAGAAGTTTAGGAAGGAGTTGAATTAGGAAAGGTTTGGATTAGAAAAAGATTGGATTTTGTTTTGAAAAGAGGACGTTTGATTTTGTTTCCAAGAACGGAGGATAGGATCTAGTTTCCTAAACGGGAGGATTTGATTTGGTTTCCTAAAGGGAAGATTTGATTTGACAAGGATTTGGAAAGGGAGATTCTAAAAACCCTAGATTTGGAAAATTATAGTTTCGGCGTAGAAAATAGGTTTTGGAAACATGTATATTTTTGATGTGAAAACATGAGGTTTTGGAAACCTAGGTTTGGGGCAAAGTTTGAAAACCATGTTTTTGGAAAGAAAATTAGGGTTTCCTAATGGAGGTTCTAAGGAAAGAGTTTTTAGAAAATGCGTTTTTGGAAACGAAGGTTTTCTAGAAGGGGAATCCTAGGGAGGAATTTTTGGAAAGTGAATTTTAAGATGGAGTTTTTGGAAAGAGATTTTAAAGAGAAAGGGTTTTTGGAAAGTGTGCTTTTGGAAACGTAGATTTTACAAGGAAAATCCTAGAGAGGAAACTTCTAGAAGGAAGATTCTGGAAAGAGAGTTTTTTAGAAAGGTTTTCGGAGAGAGTTTTTAGGAAGGTGTATCTAGGGAGTGTTTTTAGAAAGTGAATTTTGAGGAGAAAGAGTTTTTGGAAAGGAGTTGAAGAAGAAAGCTTTGAAAAATATATTTTTGGAGGGAGTTTTTGAAAACAATTTTGGAGAGGAGAGTTTTAGGAGAGTATATTGAAAAAGAGATTTTTAGGAATGGATTTTTGAAGAGAGAGAGTTTTGAAAAGTATGAAAACGTCTCACTTTCCTAAAGCGATTCTAGCCATAAGAGGGCTAGAACCACTTTAAGAAAGTGGTTTTAGAAAACAATAAGATTTGAAAATATAGACCAAAAAGGTCACTTTTAATGTAACACTTTCCTAAAGCAACCCTAGCCATGAAAAGGCTAGAATCACCCTAGAATTGTGGTTTTGAAAACAAGTTTTTGAAAAAGAGATTTTGATGCAATTTTAAAAACAAGTCTGAAAACAATTTGAAAAATAACTTTGAAAATGGTTTTTGGAAGATGCAAGACTATGATATGCACAATGCAATTTGGGGTCGTGAACATACAAGGCTAAGGCTTCACCACATAATCAAGGGGGCTGGACCCACGTGGTCTTTGGTTAGACTAGAAGAAAGCCCCCGACACGGTGACTCTCCAATAGTCCAATCCTACATATGGACCGGAAATCCCCTTGTTTCAAGCATGCAAAGAAGGGGCGGGAAAGAGATGGGGGATTAAAATAGAGAAAACCCAAGTGGGTTGGAGAGAGAAGAGAGAGGGGGGAAGTGCAGAAAATTAAAGAGAAAGCCTACCTTGTTTCTTGTTTATTTTGCGCGCCGTGTAGTCTTCGATCTTCGGTCTTCGGTCTTGATCTTCACCTTCAGTCTTCAAGGATTGTCTTCAAGCTTTGGATGGCTGCTCTTCAAGTCTTTAGAGAGTGGTTGAAGGCTAGTGTATGAGTGTATAGGAGGCTAGGGTTTGGGAAAACCTAGGGAGGCTAGGGTTTTGGAGGTGCTCGAGCTCTGTATATCGAAATATGAGATTCTTAGGTTAAGTTTGCAGACCCTTTTCACGTTGAACGAGGCTCTGTATTTATAGAAGTTGGACAAGCCTGGCGCCTGTTGCAGTGGCGCCAGGGCAAAATTTACACTGGCGCCACTAGGAGTGGCGCCAGGCCATTTTTTGGCTTGGTGCCACTACTAGTGGCGCCAGCCAATTAGGAAAGATTTAAGGTTGGCAAGCAACGTATCTTTGACTAGATTTGGGCGCCTGTACTAGTGACTACCATGTAAACTTTAGCCTGGCTTCACTAGAAGTGACTCCGAAAAGTCCAGGAATGATTTGAAGGAGCCGGGGATGACCCGGAAGGCCGGAAGGAAGCAGGAACACTTAAAATAGTGTCCTGGAGGTATTTGACTTGAAAAGTGAGGATAAGATGTGTCGGAAAGGTTGACCGAGCCTTTAGGGGCAAAACGGTCAATCGGACTAGGAAACTGCTGGGGCGAACCCGGATTGTCCCGGAAAAAGACTTGGGATCTGGAAACATTATTTAGAATGTTCCCAGAGGTTGCCGGTTTGATTCCCAGGCCGGCGTGGTCGGAAATGGAGACCGGCCCACTAGGGGCAAAACGGTCATTTTGTACCGGGTTTGCCGGAACTGACTCGGAATGATCCGGAAAGGTAAAGGAAGGTTGAGAACACTATAAAAAGTATTCTCGGGACATTACCGGTTTGATACCCAGAGCCGGTGTGGTCGAAGAAGGAGACCGGCCCTCTAGGGGCAAAACGGTCATTTTGTACCAGGTTGGCCGGAACTGACTCGGAATGATCCGGAAAGGTAAAGGAAGGTTGAGAACACTATAAAAAGTATTCTCGGGATATTACCGGTTTGATACCCAGAGCCGGTGTGGTTCTCGGGGCGTTCGGATGCCTAGGGGCAAAATGGTCATCTTGACCGAAAAGTCTCGAAAAAGGTCCTAAGGGTAGTCTGGTTATTTTTCACCGAAGTGAGCTAACAAACATGGGTATTGACCTAGGTTTTGAGTGTTTCCGCCACTCTAACGGTGTGAGTATTTCCGCTACTCGGACAGGGTTGATGATTTGTGAGTATTTCTATTACTCGGACGGGGTTGAGTATTTCCGCTACTCGGACGGGGTTGAGTATTTTCGCTACTCGGACGGGGTCTGTGAGTATTTTCGCTACTCTAACGGGTCTGTGAGTATTTCCGCTGTCTAACGGTTTTGTGAGTATTTCCGCTACTCTAACGGTTGAGTATTTCCGCTACTCTAACGGTTCTGTGAGTATTTTCGCTACTCTAACGGTTGAGTATTTTCGCTACTCTAACGGCTCTGTGAGTATTTTCGCTACTCTAACGGTTGAGTATTTCCGCTACTCTAACGGCTCTGTGAGTATTTCCGCTACTCTAACGGTTGAGTATTTCCGCTACTCTAACGGTTCTGTGAGTATTTCCGCTACTCTAATGGTTTTGTGAGTGGTTTTGCTACTCGGACCGTCTCGAGGAATAAACTGTCTCGAGAGAGGGATTGGAAAGGGGTCTTACCGTCTCCGAAGAGACGTGCCTGGATTGGAACCGTCTCGAGGAATAAACTGTCTCGAGAGAGGGATTGGAAATGGGTCTTACCGTTTCCGAAGAGACGTGCCTGGATTGGAACCGTCTCGAGGAATAAACTGTCTCGAGAGAGGGATTGGAAAAGGGTCTTACTATCTCCGAAGAGACATACCTGGGTTTTGAGTGTTTCCGCCACTCTAACGGTGTGAGTATTTCCGCTACTCTAACGGTTTTGTGAGTGTTTCCGCCACTCTAACGGTTTTGTGAGTAGTTTTGCTACTCGGACCGTCTCGAGGAATAAACTGTCTCGAGAGAGGGATTGGAATTGGAATAAGAAAGGACAATGCCCCTAAGGGCATTTTGGTCATTTTGCCTCTATTTGGGCCTGACAGGCCCGCGAAGCGATGGAAAGACAAAATTTGGACCTAGAGGATTGGTTTCGATTGGAATATGCCCAAAATGACTTGAAAACAAGTCTGGACGGAGTGTAGACTGCCGAGCGGTCAAAAATGGGGTGCTTACAGGTACCCCGTCTGGTACCAGTCTTTCACAGTGGTGTACGAGAT
>CM065384.1:20605000-20840000 GCA_033060915.1 Euryodendron excelsum | reverse complement strand
TCTCCACATGGATTGTTCTCTTCGAACCTAATTTTAGAGCCATGGCGAGTGTAGCCAAAGCATCGGCATAAGCGTTGCTGTCGCGGTTGATCTGGAGAAGCTTGTACTTACTGAATTTTGCCATCAGTTCTCTTGCTTTTGCCAAATATTACGTCGACCTATCTTTCTTTGTTGCGTACTCTCTGGTGATCTGATTTACTTCCAGTTGGGAATCGGAGTATATCACGATATCAAAAATATAAAGGTCAATAGCTCGATGCAACCCTGCGAGCAGAGCCTCGTATTCTGACTCGTTGTTTGAGGTGGTGAACTCCAGCTTAATGGCCTGTTCCAGCGCCATGCCATCTGGCGTGATGAGGACTATTCTTGAGCCTGCCCCCCAGTCATTGGACGTTCAGTCAACAAACAGCTTCCATTGACTAACTACTTCCCAAAGCTCCAAAGGAGGTTCGTCGTGTTACGCACCGGGGATGGGGAATGGATTGACTTTCTATGAAATTTCAACAGAAAATTATGCAATAAAATCAGCTAATATCTGGCCTTTAATTACCATTTGAGGTTAGAACTTGATGTCGAACTCTCCTAGCTCAACGACCCACTTGGCCACTCTGCCAGAGAAGTCCGCCCTTCTCAAGAGTGGTTTCAGCTAGTGGTCCATGAGTACGTTGATGGTGTGGGCTCGGAAGTAGTGAACCAATTTTCACGACGCTATGACCAACGCAAGGGCCAACTTTTCTAATGGTAGGTATCGGCTTTCGGCCCCCAAGAGAGTCTTGCTAACATTGTAGACAAGCTGCTGCTACCGATCCTGCTGTCAAAGTAATACGGAGCTGACCGCATGCTCCGATATTGCGAGGTAAAGGAAGAGCTCCTCGTGCTTTAACGGAGTGGAGAGCTGGGGAGGCTGGCTTAGATATTTCTTAAGATCTGCCAAGGCTTGATAGCATTCCTGGGTCCAGCTAAATCGCTCCTGATTTTTGAGAAGCTGGAAGAACGGTCTACATTTGTCTGAAGATCGACTAATGAATCTGTTAAGTGTTGATGCCATATCTATCAGCTCTGTACTTCCTTCATATTCCTCAGGGCCTGGACATTCTAGATAACACTAACCTACTGCGGATCCACTTCAATGCCCCAGTGTGTAACCAGGAACCCAAGGAATTTTCGTGAGCTAACCCCGAACACACATTTGGAGGAGTTGAGCCTCATTTTGTACTGTTTCAGGATGTTAAACACTGCTGTCAGGTTGTCGAAATGGTGACTACCGAGCTTACTTTTGACCACCATATCATCGATATACACTTCCATGGTTCTACCGATGTGGTCTTTGAACATTTTAGTAACTAGGCGCTGATAAGTGGCCAAGCGTTTTGGCCTGCCAAAAGGCATTCTTTGTAGCAGAAGATACCCCGTGGAGTTATGAAGGCAGTTTTCTCTTGATCATCTTCATGAAGTGGGATTTGATGGTACCCACGATATGCATCCAGGAAACTCATTCTTTCGAAGCCAGCCGTGGCATCCACCAATTGGTCGATTTTGGGTAGAAGGAAAGGGTCCTTGGGACATGCTTTGTTGAGATCGGTGAAGTCAACACAAACTCTCCACTTGCCGTCTTTCTTTTTCACAACAACTGTGTTCGACAGCCAGCGGGGGTAGTAGACTTCTCTAATTGCATCAGCATCAAGGAGCCTTTCGACCTCTTCTATGATGGCATCTAGATGTTGCGTAACTGCTCTCCTTCCTTTCTGGACCATGGGATGACACTGAGGGTCTACACTCAATCTGTGGCAGGCAATCTTTGCATCAATTCCAGGCATGTCATAAGGCGTCCAAGTGAAGATTTTGATATAGCTCATCAGGAGCTCGATCAATGAATTCTCCTTGGTTTGGGATAGGGAGGCGCTAATCACAAAGTACTTCTCCTTTTGCCGATCTGTGTGGACCTTCTTTAAGTCCTCAACTACTTTCTTCTCCGGTACCTGCCCAAAGTTATCAATCGTGGGTGTGTCCTCGTGCAGCTCCATCATCTGTATTTTTCCTATTTTTACTTTCGTGGCACATGCCGTAAGGAAGCAGTGCTTCGCTGCAGCTTGGTCCCCTCTTATCTCTTGTACCCCATCCGGAGAGGGGAAGCGAATCAACTGGTGGTAGGAAGAAGGGATAGCCTTTATGAGATGTAACCATGTTCAGCCTATGATTGCATTATATAGGGAAGGCACGTTGACCACCAGGAACTCTGTCTACAAGGTAATACCCCCCACAGTCACAGGGATGGTAACTTTCCCGAGCGGCCAAACTGGGTTAGAGCTAAACCCGATCAATGGGTTGAGCGAGGGTTGAAGGTCAGTGTCTTTCAATTCCAACTTTTTGAAGAGGTCGTAGTACATAACCTCAAAGGAGCTCTCCTGGTCAATGAGCAACCTCTTCACGTCACAACCTACCAGGCGTAGAATCACAATGAGTGCGCCATTATGGGGGGTCTAAACTCCCATGAGGTCTTCATCAGTGAAGGTTATGGCCGCAACATCACTGCCGACCTTGGCTTTTTTGGGAGGAGGACCTATCTACAATATTTCCTTCAAGTGCTTGGCCTTCTGAATATCGGCCCGGTATCTGTGTTGGTCGATAGCCTCAGAATTGGTTAAGCCGTGTAGCACGTTGATCAGACGGGCTGATTCAACGTTGTCTTTCTGAGGGGGGACCTTCAGTCTCGACTGCTTGGCCTCCCGTGTTATCTTCTCTTGCTCGGTGGCGTAAACTCTTCTTCTTCCTAAGAGGTTAGTACTCATGTTTTCTTAAACCTTTCCACAGACGGTGCCAATTGTAAGTGGAATTTCTGGGAAGACCTGGCTAATCACTCGAACCACTGTTGATGAGTTCCTAACCTGCTGTAGAGAAACAAAAGAGTTAGAATGGGTAGACCCGCTTTGGGCCGATCACACTCCGATGGTCAAGTTAGCTATATTCTTTCTTTCAAACTTGAGCTAGAATAAAGACTGTAAATACTTTAGAAGTTGATTTTCCATACCTTGCTCGTCTGGAGGTTGTGTTCTTATAGTGTAATGTTCTTGATCGAGTCTACTCATGTAATCATAGCCTACCGTGTAAGCTTATGCGGTTTTAGAGCAGCCTGACCAGATGAGAATATACCTTTTTCTACCATGCTCTAGCTCGTCTTAGCAGATGTATGCATGTCCGTCGCACGCTTTATCTCCCCCACATTGAATGCAGGCCTGCTTCTCATTAAATACGGCCGATTGAGCATTAAATGCCCTTACGCGGGTTATCTGGCTTGGGGCCGAGTAACCTTTCTAATTGGACTGACCTGGAGTGCGGGTCCGAGTTACCCTAGTAAAGCCTGGGATGTTTTCGGCCCACATGATCCTCTTCACATATTTGTTGGGCCTGCCCTTTTGGGCTGAGCTCAGGGATTTAAGACCCACAAAAGGCAATATATTAATTAATTCAATAGTTTGATATGAATTTCAAGTTCAGGGTGAGTAATTTTCTATTTTTGGGTTACAGATTGTCCAGAACTTCGACTAACTATTCCTTTAAAGCTCGTGTAGGACTGTCCACAAGAATTATATAAATTTCGTGCAATGCATGAGTGATGACTAACTATAGTAAGATGTGACATTCAAGATTAGTTTTTAACCTGAAGGAAAATCATATTATAACAAGTGGATTTGGGTTTTACCACTCAATGAATCAGTATGGCTTAGATTATGAACAAAAAAGGGTTTAAAAATGAAGGATTCTAACAAATAGTTTTTGTCCTTTAAATCACCCAAATGCTAAACTCAATCAAAGCCTAAATAGTGTCATTTCGGTGTCCACTTGATAGACTTAAAAATCACTACAGGGTGCTAAGCACTACGCAAGTGGATCTTATCTCATCAAATTTTCTTTTTCATCCAGGCTTGCAGTTATAATTCAAATTTTAAAGGGTAAATTACATTTATCATCTTTGTAGCTGCGTGAAAATTTTATTTTGGTTCCTACTTTTTAATTTATAACAATGTTGATCTTAAAATTAACATGAATTTCAATGCCGTCCCTCCTTTCCTAATCATGTTAAACCAGGTTATAGTTAGACATGTGGCTTTCACATTACAGAAAAATCAATTTGTTGACCATGTTGCAGTTAATTTGAGTAACACTTTTCATGCTCCAAGTTTCACTCATATTTCATTTTGGTCCTAAAATTTTGCTTCTAAGTTTCACTTATTTATGTTTTTTTTTTTAAATTCACCTCCGTAATTTCTATTAAACAAGAACATTAATGCTATTACCTCCAATTGCATCATCATTTCCAACACCTCAACCACTAAAACCCATCACTTATGCAATTTATTTAAACTTTCAAGATCTTAAAACAAAATTGATCACTGCATATGTTAGAAAACCGACCTTCGTTTTATCTCTAAAATAGAACTCATGATCACTTTTTTCATTCAAAAAATCAATCATTAATTCCATCTCAACCCGTTTTGTTTTTGCATAATTTAATAGTAACTTCTAATGGAGTTCAATGTTGAAATTCGACTAAAAGTTTCAGGGCATGTCTGTCGCAATTGAAAATTTATGGGTCAAAAGAAAATTTGGGTGAGACTTAGATGGTCGAATGTCTTATCAAAGGGCAAAGAGGTTAATAGTTAATACACTAAATACATGAAAAGTTAAAGCACTTGGTAAGTTGGTGGTACTTGGATTGTTTTCTTATTGTTCTTGGCTCTACCTTGTCAACATTTTCCCTTCCCCTTATATATAACTTCACAAATAAAAAGAAGAAAAAAAAAACCATATATAGTGTTAATTCTTCCCTTTTATCTGGGAAATAGAGAGGAAATAAAAAGAAAGGAAAGGTTTATTATGTCAAAAAGAAAGGTAAAAAAACAACCATTTGTCTTAAAAATTAGGAGCAAAATAGGTAGTTACAAATTTTCACTCTAAAATCTATCCAAAATGGGGTTTAAGGGATTTGAATTTTATCCAAAAAAAAATTTTCCCCTTTTTTCCATTTCCTCTTTCCAAATCAATAGGTCCACACAAATGGACTGTAACTGAAAGAAAAGGGTGAAAGATAAGGGTTTGGGCAGACTGAACCTAAACTATAATAGTAAATAAAGAACTTGTCCGAACCTAGACCGGGTCGTAGTTAGATCCATAGTTGTTAGAAAGGGAAGTAAAAGTAGGAAATTATAAGAAAAATAAATACTTGAAGCATAGTCTAAAAAAAATTAGGAAATACAAAAAACGCTAGATAATATAAGATTAAATATGATATCTATAAATAAATATATATATATGTGTGTGTGTGTGTGTGTGTGTGTGTGTGTGTGTGTAAAACCCTAAAAAAGCAATATAATGTATTAGAATATTTTTATGATAAAGTAAAGGGGTAATTACACTTTATCTCTCTTGTGATTTGAGCAAAAATCAGATAACTCATCTATAGTTTAAAAGTGAACACATAATTCTCACATGGTTTGGACATAATTGTAACAGATGGAAACTGTTAGCTTTAACAGAAATTTTGTCACAAGAGTATTTTTGTAATTTCATCTCTCTAAAATAGTACATCAAAAAGATGATTTTGCTCTTTTATATCAAAATAAAGGGTTGTCCTACCACCAAATAGAATAAAATAAAATAAAAGATTGCCCTTCGCAGGGATATTGTTGTTATTCCACCAAAATATATCACGATTTCATTTATTTTGCAGATAAATCTAAACCACAAGGGGGTTATGTGTTTACTTTTAAGTTATAAAAGGGTCATCTAATTTTCACTCAAACCATAAAGGGATAAAGTATAATTACTCCTAAATTAAAATACTAATACTACACAATATCTATAAGCTTTTGTTAAAAAATTGTATATTATTAAATAATAAGATTTGAGAGCATGAAAATACTAGAAATTAGGACAAAAAGAGTTTTTAAGGAGTTTTCATAATATTTTTAAAGAGTTTTTGACAAGTTTGTTTTAAATTATACTTAGTGTTTTGACTACGTCTCGGAATTGTTTTATAAAAGTTTCCCTTAAACTTTTTATTTTGCAAGCGTGCTTCCAGGAAGTGGGTTTCTTCTTGAAAAGAGTTTCCTAATAACTATGATTATGCTTACATTGATCACCTAATAAACAAATCAAAATTCTCAACGCGCCTATATAACTTGAAAATTCCCAACAAAAAGTAGTTGTTAAAAAACTAAGTCTTATGGATATATATCATCATCCAAAGTCCTTTAAAACGCAGGTGTATTCAATCGGAAAGGAGTAATGCCTCTCAAATTTTATTATTCGACCTTTTTTTTGTGAAGTCTCTCCATTTGCATTAAATTAATAGTGTTGATGTAATAAAATGTCATATGTTATTGTAAGAAATTTTAAAATGAATGCGGAAGCGAATTACACTCGTACCTTGAATGCTTAATTCGGAATCGAAGAGAATATTCTATGTACTGACTTTAAGCAGTTAGTATTGTTACAATGAAGAACAATACTGTGTTTCTACAACACAGAATCTTTAACTCTACGTCTGTATATTTTATCGAGAGAGCATGATCTAACATTCAATCAGTCGTAACCTTAAATGATTTTGGTGTTTATATAGACACCCAATAGGCACCAACGAAGGGTCACCACTCAACGGACATGTCTGTTTTTTAATAGACATGTCTGTACCCATGTGATTACCAGGTTGACCCATCATGGGCGCCCAGTTAGGTCCATGACCCGACTTGAATACCAACATCTCCCACTCGCACACGGTAGGTGACTCTATCATCTCTCTTTATCTTTCATATACATGACTGTAAGTTCATATAGACTAATAGTGTTGGCCTAAAGAAGCAACCCAAGAGGGGGGTGAATTAGGTTTTTCAAAAATAATCACACACAAATGCAATCAAAAGCTATTTAATCAATAAAATAGTAAATAAAAAATGTATCAACTAAGCAACCATGTAATGAAGTGCAATGGAAGAAAAATAGAGGAAGAGATGAACACCAAATTTACTGAGATTTAGCCACAACTTGTGACCTACGTCCTCACCCTCAAGATCACCTTCAAAGGCTTCCACTATGCAAAAACTCTTTTACACAGCAGGTGATAGTTGCCCAAGTGCCCAACTTATTTTGTACAACAGTTCTTCCCAAGCTCTCAAAGCCCCAAATGATTTTGTCAAATCTTCATTCAAACTTACAAGTATTTTCCTCTAAAATACTCAAACTTACAGGCATACAAACCCTCCCAATCAAATAAATGAAGATTACATAAGGGTCAACTCTCTCAAATAGTGAATGAATGAGTTTAGCTCAGTAAATGCCCCAAACTTCAGCAAAGAGAATATTTTTTCAGGTAGATCAGGAATTTTAGCTCACAATAAATGGTATAGCACTTAAATCCTTGGATCCTTTATTGTAGCCATTGGAGGTGGTTGGAGGAGCACTTAATGTAAGATCGTGCTGATAGACCGTTTGAAAAACTAGTAATTACAGTAAAAGAGTCAACTCTTTTTCTGAAGAGGTCAACCTTTTTTTGCTCTAGCGCCAGTGTCCTCAAGCCTCTGTCCAAATGTGTCGACTCTTTGATTTTGAAGGGGTCAACTCTTCTTGAGTTTTGGCAGACTTCACCAAAGCACTGTCTGAATGAGTCAGCTTTTGAAGAACAAGCAGTCGACTCTTTTAGCTTTTGACCAAACTTCATCAAGGCTTTGTCCAAAGGTGTCCACTCCTGAAAAACGAGGAGTCAACCCTTTTTGGACCTCCTTCATGGCTTTGCATTCTGAACTAATGTGTTGACTCCTAACCTAGACGGGTCAACTTTTTTTTTTCTGTGTAGACTGTGGTCCATGGCCTTTGTCTCAATGTGTCGACTCTTGAGCTGGAGGAGTTGACTCCTTTTTAACTTTGACCATCACTTTTTGCAAGTCTTTTTCAATCTTCTTTAAACTCTTCAAGCTCTTGATGGATCATCCAATTAAGTCTTCTAAGCCTTGAAATGACTTGTTCAAGGCATGTTGAGCTTCAAGAACATCTTCAATCCTTTTGAGATGGAATCAATCCACTTTGATTACTTGTAGGGTTCCTCAATCGATATCACTTCTTCCATTTCTTCAAGACTTCATTAATTTCTTCAGTAGAACTCTAAGTCTTGTGATTTTCTTTCCAACTGATCTACCATTCATCCAAGACAACTTCAAAGTCTTTAAGATAAGCTTCCATGTCTTGTGTAGAACATCAAAATGAGGTTGTAACTATATGACTGTTGAATGTGTCAACCCATCATACTCATTGTCTCCAATCATTCTTGACAAGCCTCTCATCATATAAGTTCTTCAATACTTTCTAATAAGTTAAGCTTTAAGTTATGATCTAATTGAGATTAAAGATGAAATGTAATTTGTATACTAAATAGGGTCATTAGATAACTAACACAATGTTTTGTGATCATCAAAATCAAAGCATTAACAAATGGGTTGTGCGAGTGCTGAGCACACCTACAATTGGGAGCTCTACACTAGGAACTCTTGTCTGAGTCAACATAGAGACATCAACCCTAAACATAAAACATGGTGTCTTATGTACACTAGATTCATTTAGTCACATCGATTCAAACATCGCTAATCCCCCAATCAAAGCATGCTTAACCCCTTGAAACTTTTGCCTATATATTCACTTCCTTATAGAATTATGCTACAGTACTAAAGGTGTTGATAGTAAATATATTGCAGGATGTTCCAAATGGTCTTCCCTTGCCCTCATGTTACTTAGATCAGAAATAACTGCTTTCCCAACAATGTCCCGAAAGGCCAAATCACTCGTGGTCATAAGTAACACGCCAAAGTAGCTGAACATTATTTCTATCCCCTTATGATATAGTCTAAGGTCGAAGAGTACAAAATAAATTTGGTGATATACAAATGACCTAGTCATGTAAAAATTACTTGAAGGACTTCACACGGTGAGGAAGTAGGGACCTATTCTATCACACCTCCTTAATCAGTCGTCAAGCACATGTAGTATGAAATAAATGCTACAGTGGAGTGTCTCGATCCAACTGAGGAGAGCGTAGGTTATACTCATACACCGCACAGATCTTAGTCTAGTCGCTCACAAGCGTTTAACTCGAGTTCTCTATTTGCACGCTATCTAAAAGTATCAAATTTAAGATCTCGGATTTAGCTAACCAAAATAATACAAGCATAATGGATATTAGGTTATGTCTATTATCGACCTTGGCGTTAAGTCTCATCTTATTTACAAACAAGGTAACACTATAGCAAATTATATCTTATTTTTGCTAGCCACCTTAAGCGCAAAAAGCAACTAAAATGCTAAAGACATGCTTCCCATAAGCACTAAAGGCAATTGCTCGTGTGAGTGAGCCAATCTTGCTTGTAAATATACTCAATGTGTGTACTAACAAAATGCCAAGATAATAATGCAACATTCAGGCATAACATAACTGAAACAAAATTTTTGCATTAAGGCAATAATATCCTCAATATGTAAAATACAAACAACTAAGTGATCAACACTAACACAAGTACATTATGATAATCTACGAAGTCCTAGAGACCTAACATGAGCCAAATAAGTCTCTCGAGTTATAGGCTTAGTTAAAGGGTCTGCAACCATACGGGTCATAAATATGTACTTTAAGATCACTTCTTTTTGTGCAACCATATCTATGATATAATGATATCTCAAATCTATGTGTTTGGTTCTTCCACGATACTTAGGGTCCTTCGCACATGCTAAAGCAAGCATACTATCACAATGAATTGTCATTGGGCCCTAAGGATGTGTGACAACTTTAAGGTGTTGAAGGAACCTTCTTAACCAAATAGCTTCTTAAATAACAACAGAGCAAGCCACATACTCTGCCCATGGTAAATAAGCTATATAGGTTTTCTTCTTACTATTCCAAGTGATGGCCCCCCATTAAGTAAGAAAGCACATCCTAATGTGGACTTCCGTTCATCTACGTCACCTCCCCATTTAGCATCATTATATCCTTCGAGGTGCAAATTCGGAGACTGATAGAATAACATGTAATTTGAAGTCCTCTTGAGATATTGTAGAATCTTTTTGATCGCTTTCCAATGGACTAATCCAATATTTGACTGAAACCTACAAACTAGACCTACTGCATAACATATATCGGGGTGAGTACACATTATAGTATACATCAAGCTCTATATAGCACTAGCATAAGAAACACGGGCCATCTATTCTTTTTTCTCAAAAGTCTTAGGACACATCTCAAGACTTATGTTTTCATTCTTTGCAATAGGAGTATTTATGGGTGTGCATTTTTGCATATAGAATCATTCAAGTACTTTCTTAATGTAAGTATCTTGAGACAAACTAAGAAATTTCTTAGAACGATCCCTAAATATCTTAACTTCAAGCAAGTAACTTGCTTCACCCAAGTCCTTCATCTCAAAAGTTGAGGACAACCACTCTTGAGTGCCAACAATCAACTCTTTAACATTTTCAGCCAATAAAATGTCATCAACATATAATGAAAGAAGCAAGAAACTATCCTTAGACCGTTTAACATACACACAGTGGTCTTCATCGATCATCATAAACCTATCAGAAATAATAGCTCGATGAAATCTTAGATACCACTGTTTATATGATCGCTTCAAGCCATAGATGGATTGTTTAAGTTTGCAGACTTTTTGTTCTTGACCTATGTCCACGAAACCTACAGATTGATCCATATAGATCTCCTCATCTGGCTCTCTATTAAGGAATGCAGTTTTAACATCCATTTGGTATAGTTTTAAATTTAAATGTGCGACAATGGTTAGAATCATGCAATCAAGAAAAACCTTACAACTGGAGATAAAGTTTCCTTGTAGTTAACACCCTTATGTTGGGTGCAACCCTTAGCTACTAGACGAGCCTTACACCTCTCTATGGATCCATTCGCTTTACGCTTTATTTTAAGAATCCATTTATTCCCAATAGTCTTATGTCCAGGAGGTAGATCAACTAAGTAGTTCCAAGTTCACTTCTATGCAACTGTGTCTCTAGAGGATCTACATCCATTGGAACTAGTCTAATATCAGGTAAGTTGCTCCCACTATCCCTAGGAGATAAAAAAATTACTTCCCTACCCTTTCTTAAAATAGTTGAAGCAACGTCTTGTAGATCCGGTAACTCAAAGAGTTCTATCTCTTTAGACACATCACCTCTATTAAGGAAATCCTCCTCGAGGAAAACCGCGTCTTGTGACTCAAGTTTAGTCACACTTCCATCATGCTACTCACCTAGAAACACATATCCCTTATAGTGTTCAAAATAACGAATGAAGATACACTTCTTCCCTCTAGGGTCTAACTTCCCATGCTTATGATAAGTGTTATGTACGTAAGCAGCCGATCCCTATGGACGCAAATTACCTAAGTTAGGTTTTTCGCCATTTTGTAACTCATATGGGGTGGAAGGTACTAATTTAGAAGGCAATCGATTAAGGATGCTGGCAACAGTCAACAAAACATCCCCCTAATATAAAATGGAAAGATTAGCTTGCACCATCATCGACCTAACCATGTCCAATAAAGTGCAGTTCCTTCTCTTCGCTACACTATTTTATTGTAGAGTCCTTAGAATTGTCAACTGTCTAAGTATCCCTTTATCTTCATAATGTTCCTTGAACTGCTTAGATAGATACTCATGGCCTCGGTCAGTCTAAGAGCCTTAATGCTCTTGTCTAACTGATTTTCAACAAAATTGTCATAACACCTAAAGCAATCCAATGCTTCAGACCTATGGGAGAGCAGATAGATAAGACCAAAACACGTAAAGTCATCTATAAATGTGATGAAATAGGGTGCACCATGTCTTGCCTTAACATTCATTGGGCTACATATATCGGAGTGTATTTATTGCAATGGCATAGATGCCCTTCTGGCTTTTTCAAATGGTTTTCTAGTTAACTTGCCTGCAAGACAATTCTCATAGACGGGCAAATAAACTTTAGCTAGTGGGCCTAAGAGACCCTCTCGATCTAACCAAGTCATATGATCTTACTCGATATGACCTTGTCTAGAATGCCATTTAATTGAATCAACATCACACACAGATGCATTAAAAGAATAAGATTCATAGGCACAACTAATGACTAGAATAGTCAATATCTAATACAACAAAATCATCTATCACATAACCAGATCCATAATAATTCTGATCTTGATAAACGCTAACATGCTGACCCTCAAAACAAAAAAAAAAGCATACATTCATTAAACTACTAACTGATAATAAGTTTTGTTGAATCCGTGGAGCATACAACACATCATGGAGGTACAAAGTGCGTCCATGTCGCAATTCTAACTGGTAAGTACCAATGCCAAGTACATTGATGCTGGACTCATTCCCCATGTAAATATGTCTATTGCCTTTGTGAAATTTGACGGCACTCCACGAACCCAAATTTGTGTCTCGTTATATGGTATGTTGCTCCTAAGTCTATAATCCACAAATTAGGAGAGTGAGCAATAAAGACTTTATAAGTAATAAAACAGTCAGTTTGAGAGATATAATGTGGGAGTACCTTCTTCGACTCGTTACATTCATAAGTGAAGTGACCCTTCTTGTTACAGTTGTAGCAGAAGACTATGACTTTAGCTTTCTTACCACCTCGAAAACCCCTTTTGTGCTTATTAGAACCAGCTTTCTTAGGTCCAACATTAACTTTAGCCTTGTTCCCACCACTCTTGCGCTTGAATCCAGAGATCCTACGAGAAGCACCATCAGCAATATAAGAGCTACCGTCAACTTTAGCAGCCTCAAGGCGCTCAGCTTTAATGTGATATCCCAAACCTCTAATTAATTATATTAATGAGAATTTTTAGTGTATGCAATGTTTAATGTTAATTATTCATTCTTTTTGGTTAAAAATGACCAATGAGAACTCGTGTTGTATCTTGTATTGGAGGTGTGAGACACATGGAATTATTTCCCATGTGTGTCTTCTCATAGCACAAAACACACACACACACACACACACCCACCAAACCGAGAGGGAGAAAGAGAGAAAGAGAAGAAGGAAGGGGAGATTGAGGGAAGAAGGGTTTGAAGGAAGAGATTGAAGCCATTGAAGACTTCACCAAGCTTGAAGAAGGTAAGGTTTCATTTCCCTCTCTACAATTATATATGTATATGTATCTATCTTGTGTGATTTTATTGAGTATTTATATATATGCATCTTGGAGTGTTGTCAATGAGTTTGAGGGATCCCTTAGGTCCCATTTACATGATTTTGAGAGCTTGAAGCTAATTGTTGAAGATTGGGAGTGGTGGTTTGAAAAATTCCCAAATATGTAAAATATCAGGGTTTTGAGTTCAACTCTACATCCCTTTGATTTAATTGTTCTTTCTCCCCTATTTTGAGTTATTGTCATCCTTGTGGGCTAATCTTTGAGCCCTAAGAGTGTTGGGAAGTTTTGGTTGTGTTTGGAGAGATTTTGGGTAAGTTTTGGATTGAAAATCGTTGCTGCCCAAGTGGGGGCGTTCAAACGCCTAACAAGGCCGTTCGAACGGCCCAAGAGCAGAGTTTTCCAATTGGCCTAGCGTTCAAACGGCCCTTTCAGGCATTTGAACAGCTTGGTTATTTTTGGCCTGGCGTTCGAACGACCCGGTTGGGCGTTCGAACAATCTGCCAGTTTCGGTACTGTTTAGTAAAACGAGTATAACTTTCTCTAGAAAACTCGGATTGATGCACTGTTCAAAGCATTAGAAAGTAGACTCATAGGCCTTTGTGCCCATATAAAGTTTGTTCTCTAATTATTTCTAGATTGAGAGTTATGGAAGTTTAAAATTGACCCAAAATCTATGCCAATAATATTATTTTTTAAAATTTTAGCCCACATTCGGTGAGGCATACCTTCTTCATCCGAAATGTGTTTTTGGCCCATGACCTATCAAAATAAAGGCCTTTAAGCCTATTTTCAAATGGAACTAGCCTTGGGTGCGAACTCATCTTTGAGAGGTGGTTGGGACTCGATGAAGGAGTCGACATTCCGGCTTTCATGTTTAAACCTCAACTTTATGTTCTTATTTTACATCGGGGCTTTGTCCTAGAGTTTAGCCTCGCTCTCCCGTTGTGAGAATAAGGTGTTGTTGAGTCAGGGTCGAGGGATTTATGTGCTTAGTCTCGACTTATGTGTTATTGTTTTGCCTTAGAGTCTTATATTGATGTTACTTTGCTTCTACGTGCATTTGTGTAGAAATACCTTGTTTGTCACCCGTCCAATCGGAGCAAGGTGAGTAACGATATGCCATGAGTAAATTTTACTACTTTTCAACTGCTTTAAGTTCAAACCATATCATACAATGTTTTACATATGTTTTCAATGTATCAATGCTACGTTCACTTGCAAATGTCATATTTCAAATGCATGCAAGTTATATTTATGTTATGAATGCAAACCATGGACTATAATGTTTAAATGAAAGAGATGTTAAGTTTCCAATGTATGGTGCCAACTGGAGTCTTCTCATGGCAAGACCTTAATCTAGCCCAATAGTCCTACGTTAAGGGAAAGGAAATAAACTATCTATGTTGGGAGATGTCCCTAGCCTAAAGAGCCTTAGCGTGACCTACATGGTTACTATAGAGCCTAGCTCATATGTCGAGTTGTAGCACACTTATGTTTTGAACCGAGAACTATGATATGTTCACATATTTTTCTACAAATTATGAAATGCTATATTAAGAATAATGTTATGCTGCATCTCTTCTTATGATACTATGTTTCAAATGATGTTTACGTTACCTATGAATTCCATACCTACACTTTAAACGTTCAAAAACTCATTTCCTTATGCATAAATGATTATCTATCCTTGTACATTGGATATAATTGCTAGTCCATGATATTTTTCTCGCTCATGCATCGTTG
Source organism: Euryodendron excelsum (assembly GCA_033060915.1). NCBI lineage: Eukaryota > Viridiplantae > Streptophyta > Magnoliopsida > Ericales > Pentaphylacaceae > Euryodendron > Euryodendron excelsum. The sequence goes on along the minus strand of CM065384.1, from coordinate 20,825,070 downwards.
TTATTTACTAAGCATTAGCTTCCATTTTCTCAAATGATTTTCAGGTAGTCAATCTGGGAGGCCTTAAAGCGAGGCTATATGTGAATTTTGAGTTACGGCCTACAAGCCTATGTTTTGTATAATGTTTGAAGGCTGGACCCAATGTTTTGTAATGATATATTGCTATAACTTTGGTGAACCTTGATTTGGTTCTTATATATGTTATGCTTGGAATTAGGCACAACTCTACCATGTATGACACAAATTATGTTTTCAAGTTATCAAAAGTTCTATTTTCCACAATTATGTATCATTCTAAATGATTATGCACAGGTGATCAACCAGTTTATGTAATATACACTTGGGTAGCCTAGCCATTGGCCGGCCATGTATCTTAAATCTGTATAGGCCGTGTTATGGGACGTGACATTCAAGCTCTAGATGACGCGATAAAATTTCGTTTGTTTTCACATTCATTATACGTCATGTTTTGCTGCATGTGCTCCCAAGAGTGTGAAAGTGAGTGACGTACAGCCTGAACTTTTTGTTTATCAGTTAAAATGTGACCCGCAACACCTAGTTCACATATCATAGCTAACATGACTGGTAAGTGCTGAATGATGCTATTTCTTGGTGTTTGAGTCAAACCACATTGTCAATTTGCAAAGTCTTGCTAGAAAAATAATATCAAACTTTTCTTTCAGGGCTTCCCTCATCACATGAGTGGTGGGGTAGTTCTCAAACTTAAAAATAAGGTCATTTTGCATACTTACTAACATAATAAAGTGTGCAATTTGATCCTTTTGCAGTCAAGACTCCTATGTTTTCTTGTCTTGGGGAGTTTGCAAGTAATTAGGCGCTAGCATAACCAAGTCAAGAGTTTCCAAGGACTCTTGCTCATTAAGGAGATATCGGATTTTACGACACCATATGTCATATTTATCGTCATCCAATTTCTCTACTTTAGTCAATTTAACCACTATGTTTTTAGCCACCATTTTAATCTACATAAAAAAATTATGTACATGGAATATTAGCATAACACATACTATAATTTTGTTGTAAAAAATCTAAATTCAAGTACTAATAAATTTTACAAGTTGCGAGATCGAAAGTTCATTTAGTTCCTAATCATTTTCCACGTTCTAGGTAATAACTATTAATATTTAATTTAATTAATATGTAAAATTTCAATTTATCGAGAGTGAAATATAAAAATTTCTCTACCATCAATTAAATCTCCCACTTGATTTGGCATCTCTGTGCATTCTAATCAATATGAATTCTATCATGTATATATTAATTTTTTAACAAAATAAACATGCCAGACAATAAAAATAATATGAAATTCTAACATAACATGAAACAAAACCATGCTAATCAACAAAATAAATGTTAAAGAAATTATCCAATATGCTACAGTACTCAATTACAACATATTCAAGAACAACATAAGCAATTATGCAGTTATCATAATTTTTAAAATTTTAAACAGTTAAAAAATACTAAAAATAAAATCACAGAAAATATCTGGAAGCCTCTAAAAAATATAGAGAGTATCCCAATAATAGGAATAGGATACTAGAAACCTGGAACACCAAAACAGAGACCCCAAACAGTCTTGTACGCACCGTGCGAGCGAGTGGGCTTAGATTTCTTTTTTTTTTTTTTGTTTTTTCTTCATAAAATAAAATAAAAAATAATTTTTTTAAATTTGAAATATATATTTAAAAATAAGAAATTAAATTTGGAGTATTCTAGAAAAAATAAGAATAAAAACAATGCTAAAAATTGTTTCTAGTTCTTTTCCTTCTTTGAAGAATTCTAATAAGAATTTCAGGGCTAATTTCTGACCACTATAACTTTCAAACCGTAAATCCAAACGACACAAATAATATGCCATTGGAAAAGTCTCGAAGAGACGATTATGACAATATAAATTTCAGCAATCAAAAAATCGTGTGGAGAGAGAACAAAGAAGACAAAGTTTCTACAATCATAACTAAAATTACGATTTTCTGTCAATCCATCAGGCCTTTAAAGACAAAACTTTTTAGATATAATTAATAGTGTATAGACTACAACATACTGAAAAATCAGACAATTTTGCGACTGTTAGCCTACGACACCATTAACGTTTGTTTTAAGCTTTTATGCAAAACAGTGCATATAATCTATGTATATGCATTTAAATAGCAGATAAACAACATAAAGCAACGAGAACATCCTAATAGGCTTTGATACCAATGTAAAAAATTCCAAAACAAATGCAGAAGCAAATTAAACCTTTGCCTTGAATTCTTAATTTAGAATTGAAGAGGATGTTCTACATACTAACTTCAAGTGATTAGTATTGTTGCAATGAAGAACAATACTATATTTTCACATCACAAAAACCTTAACTCTACATCTATATATTTTACAGAGTGAGATTTGACATTCAATCAATTGTAACATTGGATGCTCTTGGTGTTTATATAGACACCCTAGAGGTATCAACGAAGGGTCATCATCTAATGAACATATCTATTTTTTAACAGACATGTTTGTATCCATTTGATTACCTGGTTGACCCATCATGGGCGTCTGGTTAGGTCCATGACTTGACCCAAATACTATCAGTTACGATAATTAATAAAATATAGGATGACAAAAGAATGATACGTAATATTTAATACGATTTTTCTTGCAAAATACAATAAAACAAATTGACATAAAAATATGAAAATGAAAAAAATATAAATATATAATTATAAAAGTATCATACAATCACGAGTTAAAAAGTCAGGATAAAAAATACGACAACAATCTTAAGTTATGTTTTATTGTACACAGAAGTAACGAGTATTTTTGTATCACAAATGTTGATTTTTAAAAACATATTATTAAAAAATAATTAAATTAAAGTTCTTGATAATAAATTATAATTTTCTTAATTTATTCTTCCAATACTTGATGTAAGAACAAGTTATTTTCTAATTTTATGTCTTATATTTATACTATTAATAAAAAGCTATAGAAAAGTATTTTGATAATCTAAGTAGATCAACTATTAAAAATTATTACAAATTATAAGTGAGATTTCTGAGAAGGCCTAACCAATTATTCGAATCAATATTAATGAGCACCAACTCACTGCAAGAAGACAAATGAGTTAGAATGGGTCGACCCTCTTTGGACCAATTACACTCCGACGATTAAGTTAGCAATTCTAATTGATGATCGAATGAATAAAGACAGTGTATGCTTGAAAAATTAATTGTTCATACCTTACTTCTTGAGGCTTCAGTGTTTATAGTGTAGTGCTCTCTATTAAGCCTACTGCGGTAATCCTAACCTATCTCATAGGCTCATTCCGGTTAAAGTTAGCTGATCGAACAAAAATTCACTTTTATTGCCATCCTCGAGTTCGACTTATCGTACGGCAGTCGCGTGGTGCGTCTACTTTGCATTAAATATTGAGATTTGAACATTAAATACTCTGATATCTCTCATGATTGCTCTAATCTTTTAAATTTTATAAGTCTTGCGAATTGAATTGCTTTCAGCCATATGAGTTTGGTTTAAAATAATATTTGAGTTGTCTTCGGCCTAAGTAGACTGCTTAAGGACTTGCGACTGGACTAGTGTTTATTTCACCTTCACAAATATATATAAAACGATACAAGTATTTTGATAACTTAACCAGATATTTTGTATGACGCTCCCAGTTTGTTTGTGTAGTACTTTCAAGTAGCGTCGCTGGTCACATTTGTTGTAGCCGACGTTCCGCCCCCGACATCACACACTGGTGAAGGGTGAAGAAAGCTTCTTTCCCACAAAGCCGATCGACCACTTTCCCTCTTAACAAACCTAAAGTCTCTCTCTCTCTCACACACAACCCTAAACCCTAAGCCCTAGTTACAGAAAATGTTGCACAATCTCTCAGACTGAGCTGACGGCAAACCTTCACTACTGTAACCACCATGCCCTACTCGGCAATCTTCATTCCCAACTACCTCAGAACCTGCCCTTACCTCACCATGTCTCTCCGACAACCTAGAACATCCATAACTGCCACAAAAACCTCTCTGCAGCTCCGTCGCCGCTTCCACTTCTGCCCTAAAAATACTACACTCCGCCCCCAACCGCCGCTACCGCCGCTAGTTGCCCCAAAGAGCCGGCGAAGCTTAGCTTACTTTTCCGTCGCCAGCGTTCCCCAGCACTATCGTCTAAGTTCCGTCTTTCTTGCCAATTGCTCGGCGGTTTCGTCTGGTCCTTGCTCTACTCTGCTTTTTAAGCAGCAGACCAATGGTTCTTTCCCTTATTTTTATCATCAGAATTCGCGGTATGGTCGCCTGGCCTACGATGACTATACTTCTGAGGAGGATTCTGATAGAGAAATTGATTCTCGGCAATTGGTGAGTTTTAACTTCAACGACTTCAGTTGGGTTAGTGGGGTTTATTATATTTTTGATTGTTTGTTTAGGAGCAACTTTTAATTGGGATTTGCTTTAAAAAAACAAACACAGGTTTTGCTTTTTTCCGTTTCTGAGAAAATGGGAAAAATGATGATGAATACTCAAATCATTCAATCTTTCATCATTTGGTCTGGAATAAATGTAAACTAACATCTCAATCGAGTTTGCTGCATTATTAGAAACAAGAACAACTCAATTTCAAAATGTTGCCTTTCATTATTATTTTTTTCTCAAATTGGGTTTTAACCTCAACAACTTCAATTGGGTTAGTGGGTTTTCTTACATTTGATTGTTATTGAGGAGTAACTTTAAATTCGGTAACAGAGGTTTTGCTTTGTTTGGTTGCTGAGAAAATGTGAAAAACCAAGATGAATACTCAAACATTGCAGTGGTTTCAAAGGCAATGTTTCTAAATTCTTGCTCGTTAGCACTTTACTAATAAAATAAGATAGAAAGGGCTTTTTCAGCTTGATCGGAATCGATTCTATGATTGAATAGCAGAAGTGCTACTTAGTAGTAGAAACTCGGAGAGACAGAGAGGGGACTCTATCATACCTGCTAACTCCTAGGATGAGAAGTAGGTCCCTTGTTTTTGGCAGGAATAGTTCCAGCCTAGAAAGCATGGACACTTCTAAGAGGGTGTCGTGTCCGTATCGGACACACCTTAGACACAAATAGTCCTCGGACATGCCAATTGGTGTGCCCTAAATTTTTATTTATTAATTTTTCAATGGACATGCTAGCAACACGTATCTATCATTTAGATACATATGAAACACATTGCAAGTCGAAATTGTAAACATGTTTTCATCATGTTTTATGTTAAATGATGATTAAATTATGGATTTAATGTTTTTTCATGTTGAATTAATATTATTTTCTATAATTTTTGATAATTTATGGATGTAACATTCATATACATAGCAAATAAAATATATAAGAAATATGTTTTTGTCGTGTTCTTGCCGTATACGTGTTCTCATTTTAAAAAATTGCCACGTCCTGTGTTCGTATATGTAACCGTATCAGTGTCCGTGCTTCTTAGGTTCCAGCCGTTGTTGCCCCTTAGGAGAGTGAGTCTACTTAGTGGATTACTCTTACTGTTCTTCTCAGGTTCACCTCTTTTCTTAGGATTGGCTGCCCTGAGGTTCTTGTTTGGAGTCATTTGTTTATCACAGAACAAGTCCCCCTCAGTTACTGCCATAGTTGACCCAGTATCAACCCTCTATTCCAGATCCTCGCTTCTATGGGCCAAATCACTCTCCTCGGGAGTTATCTCCTTGACTACACCCTCCTCGGCTTTGTTACCCAGACACTCATCCCGAGCAATCTCTTCCGGTTCAGCAGTGTCCAGATCTGGCATCTTTGCCTCTTCTTTGATATGCAAAGTACATGTATGTTAATTGCAAAAAAATGCCACTTAGGGGCTGCCAATGTGCATTAGCCATATGTAAGAAAATGCCTATACAATCTCCATGCCATATTATCCACGAAGTTTAAAAAACTCTCTAAAGAGGGATCCACCTCCTCTTCACTCAAGATCACAACATATTCATAAATCTGCTCTTCATAGATACAAAAGAGAGCTCAATTCCTTTGAAATATCTCCTATTACTCTCTCTATACACCACATCAAGTAAAGCATAGCACCATTCCAGGTTTTCCTTCCATGTTTGGGCAAGATGCTCACTTTCCAACCAATCAACCATGCAACATCGGCTACCATCTGGAGCACCCAACACCTCCCAACAAGGGGTGGACCATCGCCCACATATTCCTAATCCCCTGGCGGTGAACAAGAAGATAATCCACCGACTCTCCCTCCTCCTTGCACATGGAACACCAATTAGGAATAATCTCTCTCCTATTGATCTCTGACTCGCCAGCATTGAACGCCCAAATTTCAGCTATATACGTGATATGTGTTCTTCATTTTAACTCCTCAGTTACAGTTTCTAACAAGTTCTAATTCCTAAGTGCATGGCATTTTAAATTCTTTCTCGTTACTGATTTGTGATCACCAGTGTGCTTCAACCCTTGATAACATCGAAGAGTGGAAGTGGAAGTTAACCATGCTTATGCGCAACAAGGATGAAAAAGAAGTGGTGTCGAGGGAGAGAAAAGATAGACGTGATTTCGATCAAATCTCAGTGTTGGCAACGAGAATGGGTTTATATAGGTATCTTAAGCTTCTATGATATTTGCATTATCCTGCTTTTTCCTTACCATCTGTTGTGTGTGCTGAAATTTCTCTTTGGCAGCCGTCAGTATGCAAAAATAGTTGTTATCAGTAAGGTCCTGCTGCCGAATTACAGATCTGATTTGGATGATAAACGTCCACAGAGGGAGGTATTTTCATGCTTCCACAAACACTTTTTGTTAGTAATCCCCTATTGGTGGTTGTATAATATTGAATGAAGGAATGAATTGTTTCTTATGGAAGCATGGACAGTCCATTGGAGGAGCTGTACCCGTCTCCGCGTGGGACCACATGCAGACATGTGTCAGACACTAGCACGTGTGGGACACACGCAGACACGTGTCGGATACTCTATTTTATGTGTTCGATATTTTATTTATTTATTTTTAAATCGGACACTCCATGGACACGGTTTGGACACGTGTATCCCATTTGGGACACTTTAGGGGCACGGCTAGGCACAATTATAAATTTTAAAACAAACAAATGGGGTTTATTTTGTCAATAAGAAAACTTTGAAACCTTAAAAGGAGAGAAAAGCCCTAGTTTGTTAGATCGAAGAAGAAGAAGAACATGTATACTACGGATATTGGTGGTTAATTTGTTTTGTGTGTTCTTTATAGATTTTATATTAGATGATGAATAGTTGATAAAGTGTAATTACATTTAATGTTTTTGGTAGTTTATAACTTTATAGTATTATATATTTATGTAACAACTTTTTTGTTATTAATGTGTTTGTTTACTTTATCATTTTTGATGGAATGTAATTTACTAATTGTGAATGATTTGTTGTCGATTAAGTAGTAAAATATGCTGTTTTTTAATTTTAATTGGTGTTATTTTGTATATTTTTTATTTTTTATAAAATATTTATATATATGACACATAAAAAATATAAAAATATATTCTTTTCCCGTGTTTCGCTGTGTTGTGTCTTGCATTTTTTGATAATTGCCTTGTCGGCCTGTTCGACATGTATCAGGTCCAATACCTGTGTTCGTGTCCATGTTTCTTGGTTTTTGATAGAGCATAAATTATCTCAGGGAAAAGTTTTAGTAAGTTGGAATGAGAAGGATGATTATTGATTGTTTGAACGATTGAAATTTGAGCCCGTTTCATAAACCTCCAAATTTAATTTCTTTGGTCAGTTCATCTATTCTGATTTAAGACTCTTGGTGAAAATTTCCAGGTTGTCTTACCTTTTGGGTTACAAAGAGAGGTAGATGCTCATCTTAAAGGATACATTTCTAGCAAGTCTGTGAACAAGGAAAACTTTTCAGATAATGCCTTTTCAAGATCAGGCAGTGGCAGCAGTTTTGATACTGAGGAGCCCTTGATACGGAACAGCATTGTAACAGAGAAAATCCTTCGGCGCAAAAGCTTGCAACTGCAGAATAAGCAACAAGATTGGCAGGTTATTTCAGCCTGGCAAAATTATAAAATCTCTCTTTTTTGCATAATTAGCTGGTCACGCAATTCTTTTGTTTTATTAATGAAAGCTTGTGTTTTGCATTGAGTGTGTGTTTTGGACGAATTCAGGCCAATTTTTTTTTTTGATAAGTAAATAAGTTTTATTCAGCCAAAGAAAGGTCATCAAAGTACAAAAGATGCATACAAGAAAAACCCCCTAAGACCGACCCCTAACATCAAGATCACCTATGAAATCTATCAAAGCCAAGGAAGACTCACTAAAATTCCCAGAAGCCCAAAACAAGAAAGTGTGCAATAAAAGAGCTTTAAGCCTATGAACTAGCAGAACAACTTCCTCAAAAGTTCTTTGATTACGCTCCTTCCAAATGCATCACATCACACACAAAGGGGCTAAGTTCCAGACTCGCTTCCTTAGACAATCTCTGCAACCTCAAGGCCAAGATTCATACAGGAGGAAGGTTTTATTGATCTGGTGGATCAATGGTGGAGGACCTATGTTGTGGAGGGCGTTCCAGGATATGTTGTGTCAAAAAAGCTGAAGCTGTTAGAGAATGATTTAAAGAAGTGGAAATTGGAGGTGTTTGGTAGAATTGGTGTTAAGAAGAGTAGTTGCTTACAGGTAATTAAGGAGTTAGACAGTTTAGAAGGGGAGTGAATGCTATCCGCTGAGGAAATTCTAAAACAGGAGGGGGTTAAAAGTGAGTTGCGTAGAACAATTATCATGGAGGAAATTAGCTGGAGGCAAAAGGCGAGGATGTTGTGGTTAAAGGAGGGTGATAATCTTAGTTGCTCTATGGCATTTCACATTATAATCTTAGTAATAATGTTGGCGGGTTACAGGCATGTTAATTATGTTCTCTCTGTATCACATTGATTTGATAGCTCACCACTCAACATTAACTCTCTTGTTTGAGTTTTCATTTTGTTGTAAACCTTGGAATAAGGCTTTGTTGCAAGAACGCTTGAGAATAGTGAAAGTGAAGCCTTTTATATTCTTTCAATAGGGAAGGAATAAAAACTTTGTTCCTTAGTTTTTAAGTTTATGTACTTTTCTTTGAGTTTTCTGGTCAGTGAAAGCTAAATTAGCTAACATCATTTCAATATACGTCTGAAATTGTTACATTTTATTATGAGGTCAAATGAAGCCCAATGAGAAATGATAATTATCATGGAATTTTTGGAAATTTCAGATTGACAAGATTCTTAGTGCAACCTATATATGACCCTCGTATAATTTCAATTTGAAGTAGTTGGATTGGAATTCAGGCCATATTGAAATGTAGAGACATGGCCCTTGATCAGTTTCACTTATTTCCATACTTATGTTTTCCTTTGAGTTTACTTTTAGGAAAACTTTGTGAATTTTGGAAAAATAGTGTTATATAATTTAGAATATAAGGTCAATATTCTTTACAAAGTAATGTAACAGTGGCGGGGATAGGTACTTGTCTTGGATTGCTATGATTAGCTGTGAGCATGTGGAGGATAGGAGGAAAGCTCAACCAAGTAGGAGAGGTAATCTTGTTAATTTTTGAAAAGCTTATGATAACCAGCAGGGTTTTATCTCTGTGATTGAAAGAGAGTTGTTGGCTTCTCTCTTCTATTATTTGAAAGATTCGTATAGACCTCATAAATGGTGGATTGGTGCTTAAAAAGGTTTTAGGCAAGATGATCCTCTTTTTCCTTAATTATTTCATCAAGACCAGACTAGTCAACCTTCTCCTTTATTATGTCTTTTCTTCAAGACCTTCATCAAAGTAGGTAGTAGGGATCAATGTTTTAAAACCCGAACTGTTGAGCAAACTAGAAAAAAGACCAGGTGAAGGGTTACTGGATTAACCATCGGGTCAACCGGAACTGAACCGTGATGTCATAGATATTATATTGAAACTGTAGGTGAGATTTCTGAGAAGCCCTAACCGATCATTCGAATTAATATCAATGAGTTTTTAACCTGCTGTAAAGAGACAAAGGAGTTAGAATGAGTCGATCCTCTTTGAGCCGATCACACTCCGACGGTCAAGTTAGCAATCTCAACCAGGAATAAAGTAAAAATAATAAGCGTGTATGGCTTAGTTGGATTGTTTATACCTTGTTTCTCGAAACTTTGATATTTATAGTATAGCTCTCTGTTGAGTTTACTCCAATAATCATGACTCATTACACAGGTCTATGTCGGCTAAAGCTGGCTGATCAGACGTAATTTTGTCTTTATCGCTATGCTCGAGCTCGATTGATCGGACGTGAGCGTTGTCGTTGTATGCAGTGCTCCTCCGTATTGAATGTAGGTCCGTTCAACATTAAATGTAGACAATAGAGCATTAAATGCTCTGATATCCCTGACTCGGGTGACCTGGTTCTTTGGAGCCGGGTAGTCTTTCTATTTGGGCTGACCTGGAGTGTGAGCTTGACTTGTCCTAATAAGGTCTAGGCTGTTACTAGCTCGTATGAATCCTCTTAGTATTTATTGGGCCTATCCTATTGGGCTGGGCTAGGTTGGGGTTTTTTGACCTACAATTGTCCCTCAGCCCTAGCGCTCTTCGGTAGGGGGCTGGGGCTGATGTACCATAGCCATTTGAGCTATGATGTTATACCGTTAGAAGTTTTAATGCGATGCGACCGTTAAGTGACCCGAAGATGCTGCCGCCATCCAAGATAAATTGGCGGGGCCTTCTGCAGCCGAGAAGGGCAAGGGTATGGGTGAGGGTCCGTTGGCTGAAGAGTTCATAGCACGACTTAAGATCGGCGAACGGGCTATGACCGTTGAAGACTCTCTGCTGTGTTACCCCGGCGCCGCTATCAGGGCCCTCTAGGTTATTATACCGCCTAAGGACGTCAAGGAGCTAGATAGCGCCGACACTGGAGATTTGATACTTGGAGCTGTTCAGTCGGCGTTTGCAGTAAGTCTGCTATGCCGAATTATTTGTTTTGGCTGTTGGATTTGAAAATTCTTTACTAATGATCGGCACAGGATCCTTTTGAAAAAGCACTCCGAGCTGAAGAAAAAATTCTACCAAAGAGATTGGGAGGCCAGAGATTTTCAGAAGGCTTGGCAGGACAACTAGGCCGTTCTTGCTGAGACGCAGATCTCATCTAAGCAAAAGGAAGAAGACTGTCGAAAAGCTGAAGCGGAGGCTCGCCGATCTGAGGGCCAGATTGACCGAAGCTGAGAAGTTGGCGGTCGTAGCAAAGGCGTCTCTGGCTGAAGCTCAACTGGAGGTGGAATAGCTGAAAAAGGAGGTTGAAGTCAAATATGATAAGGGGTTTGAGGATGTCCGGGATCATTATGAGACCCAGGTGAAGTAGATCGTGGAAGATGTATTTTAAGATCGCTGGAAGGCGGTTCTGAGGCAGTTGAAGCTAGACAAATCTTCCTCCCTTTGGACGGAGATTCCTGCTCGAGCTAATGTTGCACTTGAGTTGGAGGATGAGGTTGATGAAGAGGCTGAACGTGAGGGGGATAAAGATGCTCCTGAAACCAATGTGGTTAATGAAGCCAATCCTGCCGAGCTTTCTTCTGTCGTGCTTTCTCCTGCCGAGCTTTTGTCTGCCGAGCTTCCTCTAGCTGCAGACATGCCTCCAGCTGACTTTTCTCTAGCTGATCTGTCTTAGGGCTCTTCTTTTTTGCTTTTTCTTTTCCTGTTTAATTGTAAGAACAGTTATAAGCAGTGTATATTTTGTGAATCAATTTTGATGTGCCTTTTATGTTATGAGTATTATCTTTATTTAGGTAAAAATTTGTTACTTGTTTCTTGAACTGCCAAATTTAGGCAGATAAAATCTTTGCCGAACTTTAGGCAGGAAAAATCTGATGATAATTTGATGGACTGCCATACTTAGGCAAATAATATTTTGCCAAACTTAGGCAGATAGAATATATTTTAACGAATTAATTACTCCTAGCTTTATTCGTAAATTTAGGTAAATAAAAATTTAGCCAACCCACTAGATTTGGTTAGGGCTAAGTCAAGATACTTAGCTTTGTTACTTTGACGAAGCTCTCTGCTGAGCTATTAGACTTGGGTAGGACCAAGGTTAAACTCTAGATTTGTAAGTGACTTCCTTTAGCCGATTTGTCCTTCTAGGTACATGATCAAGTTTTTAAACTTGGTTTTTATGACCTTTATTGGCCGATCTGGTCATAAATAATTCAGGATCAGGTTTTTACACCTGGTTTTTTGTGACCTTCATTGGCCGACCTGTCCAATTTAGATAGGACCGAATTTTTACACTTGGTTTTTATGACCTTCATTGGCTGACCTGATTATAAATGATCCAGGATCAGGTTTTTACACCTGATATTTTGTGACCTTTATTGACTGACTTGGTCATAAATGATTCAGAACTAGATTTTTACATCTGGTTTTTTGTGACCTTCATTGGCCAATCTAGTCATAAATGATTCAGGATTAGGTTTTTACACTTGATTTTTTTGTCTTCCTTCAGTACTTTGCAGTTTGGAGTGACATCAAATTTGTTGAGTAGCTTCTAATTTTATTAATTTGTGCAAAGATTACATATTTGTTGAAAGAAGTTGCATCCCTAGGAGAACAAACTACAAGCGGATACATCCCTTGAAGATAAGAAGGGCCTATTGGTAGAATTTTTCGAGATTATTTGCGTTCTAAGGTTGGGGTAGTTGTCACATTTTTTTAACAATTTCTAGTTGATATGTCCCCACGCTGAATTGGGACGTAATTCTGTAAGGACCTTTCCAGTTGGGGCCTAGCTTTTCTTCTGTTGGATTTTGTGTTGCGTATTTTTTGGTGATCTGATTCACTACTTAGCTGAGAATCTGAGTAGATCATGATTTCGACAATTTGGAGATCAATAGCTCGGCGTAACTTTGCGAGCAGAGCCTCATATTCTTATACATCTTTTGAAGTAGTGAATTCCAACTTAACGGCCTGCTCCAATGCATATCATCTGGCGTGATGAGGATTATCTCTAAGCCTGTCCCTCGGTCATTGGATGTTCTATCAATGAACAGCTTTCTCTCATAGATCCAAGGAGAGGTCATCATGTTACGTATTGGGAATCGGGGTTGGATTGGTTTTCTGTGGAAGTTTAACAAGAAATTCGGCAATAAAGTTAGCCAATACCTGGCCTTTAATTGCCGTTCATGGTTGGAATTTGATGTTAAATTCTCTCAGCTCAACGGCCCACTTGGCCACTCTGCCGGAGAAGTTGACCCTTCTCCAGAGTGATTTTAGCTGGTGGTCAGTAAGCACGTTGATGGTGTGGACTAGGAAATAGTGCACCAATTTGCGCGATTCTACTATCAATGCAAGGGCTAGTTTTTTCAATTGTGGGTATCTACTTTTTGCCCCTAATAGAGTTTTGCTAATATAGTAGACCGACTTCTGTTGCCGATCTTGCTGTCGAAGTAGCACGACACTGATCGCATGCTCCGACACTACGAGGTAAAGGTGGCGCTCCACATGCTTTTGTTGCACATGCTGAAAGGAAGCGCTGCATGGCGGTGATTTTGTCTCCTCTTATCTCTTGCACTCTCTCTAGAGAGGGGAATCGAAACAGTTGGTGGTAGGAGGATGGGATAGCCTTCATAAGGTGTAACAATGTCCGGCACATGATTGCATTATATAGGGATGGTACATTGACAACCAGGAATTCTGTTTGCAGAGTAATCCCTCCCGCCGTTACAGAGACAGTTACCTTTTCAAGTGGCCAAACTGGGTCAGAGTTAAACTTGATTAATGGATTGAGTAAGGGCTAGAGGTCGGCATCCTTCAGTTCTAACTTCTTGAATAGGTCGTAGTACATAATCTTGGAGGAGCTTCCCTGATCAACGAGCAGCCTCTTCACGTCATAACCTGTCATGTATAGAGTCACGACCAGTGCATCATTGTGGAGAGTCTGAACTCCCATGAGATCTTTATCGGTAAAGGTTATGGCTGCAGTATCACTACCGACCTTGACTTTTTTGGGAGGGGGGCCTATCTGCATCACCTCTTGCAAATGCACGACCTTTTGAATATCGGCCCGGTATTTGTGCCGGTCGATAGCTTCTGATTCAGCTGATCCATGCAGCACGTTGATCACCCGGATCGGTTTAGCTCTGTCTTTTTTCTGCGGGGGGTCTTTAGTCTTGGCTGCTCGACCTCCCGTTTTGTCTTCTTTCTGTAGATATACTGGTCAAGATGACCAGCCTTCGCCAGATCTTCCAGGTAATTTTTTAGATGTCGACAATTTGTTGTTTGATGTCCCCTCTTCTTATGATAGGAGTAAAATTTCCTTAGTCTTGGGATGTAGGGTCTCCTCTCAATTTCGGGGGCCATTTGAAGAACGGCTTGTCGCGGATTTGGAGCAAAATCTTATAAATGGTGTCCTTAAAGATAGTGTAGATCCCATTGCTTGTCTTCTTGCTCCGACCGTTGTTGTCTTCCTGTCGAAATTTCTTTGCATCTCGCCCATTCTTCTTTTCAACGATAATACTGACCTTCTCGGGAGCGGGCTGGCGTACATCTTCTACCAACCTTGCATATCACTCGATTCTTGACATTAATTCTTGCAACGTGAGGGTTGTCTTCTTTGTTAAGGACTGTCGCAGGCGGTGCTTTTTGGGCAAGTCGATTTTGAACTGAGTTACAGTCAGATGTTCGCTGCACTCGTCAATCTCATTGTAAGCCACCCAATAGCGTTGCACATACTCCCGTAATCCTTCTTCATCATTCTTCCGCAAAGTGAGTAGGAAGTCTACTTTCCTAGGCTGCTTACCGGGCTATGAAGCGAGCAGTGAATAGTTCGGCAAGTTGTCTCCAGTTTGATACTAATTTGGACGACAACTTGTTGAATCATCGTAGGGCCACCTCTCTCAGACTGGATGGAAAACCTCAACACATCAAGGATTGATCTTCACTCTAGAGTGCCACATTTGATTGTAGTGGCGGACGTGACTGATTGGATTGGCCTTTCTGTCATATGGTGTGAACTTTGGTATGGCGAACCTTCTTGGAGGCTGGCGGCTTTCAATCTCCTCCGTGAAAGGTGTGCACGCTATCTGATTCAGAGCTCTGCTGACTATGTCTTGGGTTATGCGTGCTTTGGGGAGTTGCTCTCTGCTATCAAGTTTCTTGTTCAGCCACCTCTCCCATTCCTTCTTTTGCTGACCGGTTCTAAGCTGATCTCCGGCCTGCGGTGTTCGGCTCCTTTTGTGGTGCTGATCTCTGTCTTGTGATGATCGGCTCCTCTTGTGGTGTTGATTTTCTCGTCTTTTATTGTTGCGGCCGGTGCTGGAGGCATGACTCCTAACAATGTGCATCGGCGTTAAACTTCTGCTTTTAGTATCTCGACTCCTTCTATCGTTGGGATGGGCCGGTGATCCTCCTCTAGTTCGGCCATTCCTTCTGGATATTGCGTCTCTTATTGCTCATACCTGGAAAGTAAGTCTGGTAATTTTGTCGTCACGTCACCGAAACTCCCTCTCAGTAGCATGAAGTGAATGGTCACTAGATACACGTTCGCTGGAAAATGAAGGGCCCAGGTTTCAGTGATAATCTCTACGGAGATTTGGTCCGCTGGCGTAGTATGGGGTCCCTCCGTAACTCGTCTCATGTTCCTCAGTGATTTCCAGTAGGAGACCGGGTCTCCGACCTCCTCATTTGGCCGTAGTTACTTCTCTTTGGGGTGGTTTGGTGGCCAATCGAGTTTGTATTATCATTGCAGGAAGGAGTTTCGTTCCCTCGTCTGGCGGCATGGACTTCTCTTTTATCTAAGAAATTGGTACTCATGTTTACTTAGACTTTTCCACAGACGGCGCTAATTGTAGGTGAGATTTCTAGGAAGACTTGACTGATCACTTGAATCAATATTAATGAGTTTTTAACTTGCTGTAAAGAGACAAAGGAGTTAGAATGGGTCGATCCTCTTTAGGCTGATCACACTCCGACGGTCAAGTTAGTAATCTTAACCAGGAATGAAGTAAAAATAATAAGTGTGTATGACTTAGTTGGATTATTCATACCTTACTTCTCAAAACTCTGATATTTATAGTATAGTGTTTTCTGTTGAGTCTATTCCAATAATCATGACTCACTGTACAGGTGTATACCGGCTAGAGCCTGTTGATCGAACGTAATTTCGCCTTTATCGTCGTGCTCGAGCTCAATTGACCGGACGTGAGTGTCGTCGTTGTGTGCAGCACCTCCTTTGTATTGAATGCGGGTTCGTTTAATATTAAATGCTGACAATTGAGTATTCAATGCTCTGATATTCCTGACTTGGATGACCCGGTTCTTTGGGGCTGGGTAGTCTTTCTATTTGGGTTGACCTGGAGTGTGGGCTTGAATTGTCCTGATAAGGTCTGGGTTGTTGCTGACCCGCACGAATTCTCTTAGTATTTATTAGGCTTGCCCTATTGAGCTGGGCTGGGGTTTTTTGACCCACAGAAACTATACAAAACTAAAAAAAAAAATCCAAAAATGCATTAAAGGGTACAGATAATATAAACCACCGTAAAAGTCTTCAACAATAGAAAAACATTGGTAGAATTCAGATGCTATAAAAACTTCGTAAGAAAATATCTCAAGAAATCTATGAAGATAGAATTCAGATGGTAATCATAAAGTCTTCAACAATAGAAAAAGAAAACTAAGAAAAAACAAAAATAATTTTAGATCAGCTATACAGAGACATCTTAGGTATATATGTATATATATAAACATATGTATGAAATGGGAACAGGGGAAATCCACGGTTCTTTGAAAATAGAATGGTTTTCTCTTGCAAACAGTTTATACGTAGTATCCGGACCATTACCAGGACCGGTCCCTGGTTTTTCCAGGCGAACCGGCCAGTCCAGTTTTAAAAACATTGGTAGGGATGACAATCGAAGGATAACTTTTAGATTTGGAATAATGTCGATTTTTGGTAGATTGGTCAGATATGTCTTGCCTTGAAATGTTGTGTGGATTAGTAGGTAAGAGCCTTGCTTTTAACTGGTTGGTTTTGGATGTCATTGGGGACTCCATGGATTGTTAGGCTATGAGCATTTTAGCAAGCATGTCTCTAATACTAATGGTTGAAATTAGTTTCTTGCTAATTGGGAGACACAAAAGGCTCTAAAACATCGCTTACTTATTGCTCATACCTTTTTGAGGTTAGGTGTTCTGCCTTTGAGGAAGCTCTTGGTGTGGAGAAAGCTCTGTTTTGTCATGCTTAGGGTCTTGTTATTTTTTTCCCTGTATTAATGTGCTTATTATCTTAACTTTTATGTAGCATTGTAGCTACTCTCAACCCCAAAGAAAGGAGAGTTATGGTAGGTAGACAATCCATGCAAAATGTTGTAAAGCAGTTTTAGGATACTTGGGATGAGGCTGCTTACAACAGGTTTGTGGTGGGTTTGCGATAGGAATGGATTCTTGAGGTATGGTTCTGAAAGGGAGAATAAAGAATTTGGTTTTTGGAGAGGAATAACGCTGGATTTTGGCTTGATTCTGAAAAGGAAGGTTGCTGAATTTGTTGAAAATTATTAGCTAGAAGGTTTAGAAAAGAATGATGTTATAGGTTTTGGTGTTATTCAAAGGCCAATAGGGTAGGTGAAGTTTTTATGGTTGAATTAGGCTAAATATGGAAGGGTTTTGAGGCTAAAATTGGATCTATCTTGGAGCTGTGAGGCTGTAAGCAATAATCTGAGAAGAGAAATTTGGTAGAAAAGAAGAAGAATAATAATATAGGAATCCAACCTTGAATTCTTAGGAATTATCCCCTAAGTTAAGGTTGCATGATGCATCATACATAGTGTCAAAAGTTCTACACAAATTCTCAAATAGAAAGATTACATAACCTTAGGTCAGTGGGCTTTCTTAATTCTATAAAGGGTTAGGACTCACAATTTAGGAAACTGGGAGGTATTCTAGATCTAGTAAAGGCTCATATAAGACCCAATAATATAATTTCACCAGTAACACAACCCATAGGCGGAACCTTATAGCCATGATTAGATATTTGAAAATTACCGAAGTAGTCCTTTCTTCTATAATCTAATAAAAAGCCATTAAATCTGCCTCATATTATTTGACCCATAAGGTAAGACTCAAATGGAACTAAACATGAAATATGTGAAGACGAAAAGGTGCTTCATGTTATATTCTAGATATGCCCTTTTTCTTCGATTGCATAAGATATGCCAAAACCACTTACTGGTCATTCTGAAAAGCATTAAAAAAAAAAAAAAAAGAAGTCAGGTAGACTCGGAAAGAAAAGAGATAGTGAAACCCTCTTCCACCTTTTCTATGTATCCTTAGAAGTAGGGCGAGTGTCCTACCTAATTCAATGATTAGAATAATGGAGAAGGGAGAGGTCTTCAAAAAAAACCTATACTCTCACTTCCCTTTATTTGAGATTTCCAAAAGGTGAGATTTCGCAACAAAAATGAGGAGAACTGCATCTATTCAAAGGGAATGTTTCGGCATGCAGGAGAGGCATCTGACATTCTTACTGACTTTCCTACTGACTGAATCACTTGAATCAGGTTGAAGGAGGTTTCTACTGGGGCGGGCGGGAGGTCATGACGAGTGGAAAGTTAGAATCTTTTGCTCTTAATATCAAACTGATGTAGGAAAGGTTTAGGAAACTCAGTTAAGTCTGCCTATATTATGTTTTGTTGTGGGTATGGGGTCGGAATATAATCTAGGTTTATTGTTTGACAAAGGGGAAAAATGAATTAATGTTTTGGAGAGAATGCAATTGGCAGTTGGCTTCATCTATGAAAAGGCAGGTTGCTGGATCAACAGAAAAATTAGTTGCTGGAAGGGTTGGGCAGAAATGATTTTATAGGTTTTGATGTTAATTCAGAGGCCAATAGGTTGGAGAAGGGGTTAGGTTTGATTTAGGCTAAAGATGGAAGGGTTTTGGAGCTATGAATAGTAACCCTAGGATGGTAATTTGCAGAAGCAGAAGAATTTAGGAATTCCAACTAGAATTCCTTAGGAAAACCCATTAAGGTACAGTTGCATGACACATTACAGAAAACATAAAAAATTACAAATTTTCAAATGTCGACTCTAACAAATAGAAAGATTTGTAAGTATTTATAAGTTGCTAAGCTCTCCTAATACTGTTAGGATTATGACTCACAATTTAGTGAACTAATAAAGGAAACTTTGATTAACTAAAATATTCTAGACCTGATAAAGACTCGTTAGATGCTTAGTAACATAATTTATCATTCTATGACCCACGGGTTACCTCTACAACCCATGCCCAGAAATTTACTAAATTACCTATGTACTTTTAACTACTAACATAATGACATAAAGCCCAAGGGGTGCTGCATGTGAACTTTTAGATTTGCCCTTTTCCTTCTTTTCATGCTCCGCCTCATAAAACTTGTAGCCACACCCTACGAACATGGATCTTAACTTGCATGGAACGCAGATTGTTTAGGTACATGGAATGGAAACAGAAACGTGGTACGTCACGTCTTTTAAAATGTGATACAATAGGGGTAGATTTGTATAAATTAAATTTAGAATTTAAGGTACTTCTATAACAAATTTCTTTAACAATTAGGCATCTAATAAAATATAGTCTACTTTTTTCAAATTAGTCAATTAAAAACTTATTCTAGGACATTATGTCATTTTTTTTTTTGCATAATGCTCTGCAAAAACTTCATTCTCCCTAAATTTTTATTCATTCACCATTTTAGAATGGAAGTGTACCATATTTCGGATCGCTGTTCCAAAAACATAAATTGCTAGAGTGTGAGCGTATTCTGGTAACACTTCTTGAGAAGTTTCTAGTTGGAGCATTTTGGACTTTTATTAGAGCTAACTGGAGAAAATGGATCCATATTGTTGACCCCAGGTACTTGGTATTAAGGCTTGTTGAGTCAAGTGTGTCCTTGGCTTATGTATAGGTTTTCTTCCATCCTTGGTAGCAACTCTTCTTGCTTTGGTATTGATATTCAGGGATAGCAACTTCGTTTTCTTTATGGGCACAATGAAAATTCTTGGCGATTTGGCATTGTATGGAAACCTAATTTATTTGATGAATTGCTGCTAATCTGGATTGATTGCCTAGCTTTATAACATTTTAGAGTTGTACTTTTGCCTTTATTTTCTATCTCATTGCAGATTACCATTCTCTTTCCCTCTTAAACTTGAAATTTAAGCAGGATGGGCTGACTACACGGCCTTTCTATGCTTACTACTGGTATGTTTGCTTGTGAAAATTTGAATTTGTGCTGCTGTTCATATTTTAGGATAAATTGGTAGCAATGGGAGGTTCAAGAGGCGCATATTGATTTAAAATGTAGTTTATCCTTTTCTGTTTTGTGATAAGTAGAATGTAGCTATCTTTGACAGAATATTAGTTGGTTTATCTTGTTTAATACAAATCGTAGTTACCTTTTGAATCAATTCAGTGTGTTTCATTCCATGCCGTAAGGTCATATATGTTTAATTCAATGCCTCCATATGTTTTGACAAATGCCTATATTATAGGAATCTCCTGAAGGCCAAAAGATGCTAGAATTTCGTAGAAGTCTCCCGGCATATAAAGAGAGGGATGCATTATTAAACTTCATTTCCCAAAATCAGGTACTTTGTGACTTGTTTATTTGTCTAACTCATTTTTGGTTGCTAATTCCATGTTTACTTCATTTACATTTTTGAGTTGACCAGAGAAGAATTGTGAAGGCAGTGCCTTTTTAGAATTTAATGGCATAATGTATGTAGTCTGTCTTTCCACATCCTCTAATTTAACTTAATATTATTCTTCTTTCTTTCTTTTTTTCCCTCTATTATTATTAATTTGTAATCTCTGAAGATCTACATGATTTAGGAAGCATTAATTTGTTTTCAATCAAGGGATTGGTTGTAACTGGCACCTGGCACCTGGACAAGTGTCTGTGTGCCTTAGCAAATATTTCATCATTCCTCATATTTCATGGTTCTTAACTTCTCCTAGTTTGTTATTATTTTCTACACCATGATGCCCAGAGTTTTTAGGGAATTATATTTTGTTAACTAAACAACAATTTCGAGATAAAATTATATTCAAGCATATCTTGTTGGTACCTGCACAAACATGGCTGTTATTTCAGACATGGCTATAATACATTTGCTGAAGTGACATGGACTCTATTATTTCTCGTATTTGTTTTTATTTCGTTACATCATGAAATATCGCTATATTTCTCATGATTTTGCAGGTGGTGGTTGTGTCTGGTGAAACAGGCTGTGGTAAGACCACACAACTTCCTCAATACATCTTGGAGTCTGAAATTGAAGCCACTCGTGGAGCTGTCTGTAATGTAATCTGTACTCAGCCGAGACGAATATCTGCTATGTCAGTTGCTGAAAGAGTTGCTGCAGAGAGAGGGGAGAATCTTGGAGAATCTGTATGTTTCTGCCTCAGATCAATGGACTCTTGAGGGAGGCCTTATCTCTGTCAATGTTACATTTCCTTTGGCAGATGCAACTAAATTCTTCCCTTTTTTTTTTTTTTTTCCCTTTCAAAGGTTGGTTATAAAGTACGGTTGGAGGGAATGAAAGGGAGGGATACTCGCCTTCTTTTTTGCACCACTGGCATTTTGTTAAGGAGATTACTTGTTGATAGAAATTTGAAAGGTGTAACTCATGTAATTGTTGATGAGATTCATGAACGTGGGATGAATGAAGGTACTTCTGGAATTGATTCAACTTCCCATTTTCTGTTTTAGAATATGTTTGCTTATGCACTCTGAATTTTATGTCAGATTTTCTCCTTATTGTCCTAAAGGATCTCCTTCCTCGTCGACCAGAATTGAGGTTGATTTTGATGAGTGCAACCCTGAATGCTGAGCTTTTCTCCTCATACTTTGGCGGTGCTCCTATGATCCATATTCCTGTAAGTTTCGAATATGATTAACCATATCCTGTCTATAGGTATTATTAACCAATCCCCTGGTTGTAGTAATGGTTGTATTTTCCTCCAATGTTGTTCTGGCATAAACTTATTAACTATTTTTTTTAATACAACTTTTGGTTATTCTTTTTTGTGATTGTTTGAATATTTGGTAATGGAATAGCACTGCAGAAATCCATATCTTGTTGGACTTTTCTTTTGATATATTGCTCTCTTTTGACCTAGCTTGTTTATCGTTTCAATTAGCTCATTTCAGTGCAAATACTTAGGATGGAACACCAATTTTACTCAAAGAACTCCACAAATGTTTTTCTTTAGAATAATTCAGAGAAAAGCCTTACAAAGTATTTAATTTGATGTTTTCTTTTCCTTCATTCTCTTGACAATCGAGGAAGAAAAAAGCTCCTGTTTCGTATGGTAGAGAAAAGCCATAATAGTGTTGGTCTCAGCAGTGCAGGATGCTTGATGGGGTGAACTAGTTGTTGGGCTAACCTTAAGGGCTATTACCTAGTGTGAGTCCCACTAATAAGGGACTTTGGGAGGAATGCATGAGATTTGGACTTAACTTCTGGCCTTACATAAATGAGGTGGCAGCCTCCGACACAAAGCTGCATTCGCATGTTTGGCAGCCCAAGCTCTTCTTATTGCAGTTATTGTTGGAAAATGAAAAAAAATAACTGGACCTTTGGTGGGCAAAAAATACAGCCGTAAACTTTGGCATTACTTGCATGAAGTGGCTACTTTTACACTTAAACTTGATTCCCACACTCAACAGCCAAACGTTATCCACCTCAGTGAGCAATGGGATTATTTCTTTCGCCTGGTGTGGATTTTTTTAAAAATATTTATAAACTAAGAGCCTAAGTTCAAAGTGGTAACATATTTATAGAATGTATAGTATGTCCTCTATTCTTTATCCATCTCAGTGAGCAATGGCATTATTTCTTTCGCCTGGTGTGGATTTTTTTAAAAAATATTTATGAACTACAAGCCTAACTTCAAAGTGATAACATATTTATAGCATGTATAGTGTGTCCTCTACTCTTTTTTAATCAAAAGTTACTCTGATGCATAATTATTATATACTAAATTCACCATTTTCATTTGGGGTGGGGGTGTTTTCTTCTCAGGGTTTTACATACCCAGTTCGAAGTTATTTTCTGGAGCACATTTTGGATAAGACTGGGTATAGGCTCACTCCATATAACCAAATTGATAATTATGGTCAAGAAAAGATGTGGAAAATGCAGAAACAAACTCTCAAAAAGAGGAAGAGCCATATTGCTTCAGCTGTAGAGGTATAAAATTTTATGAAGCCATCTTCTCCTTTTTGTGTTGCACTGTTCTTGTTTTCTGTCTCTTCAACTTCAACTTTACATCTGGAATAGGATGCATTTGAAGCTGCTGATTTTAGGGAATATTGTCCACGAACTCGGGAGTCTTTATCATGTTGGAATCCTGATTCAATCGGCTTTAATCTCATTGAACACGTGCTTTGCCATATTGTTAAAAATGAAAGGCCTGGTGCTGTTTTGGTGTTTATGACTGGTTGGGATGACATTAATTCTTTGAAAGATCAGCTCCAAGCTCATCCGCTCTTGGGGGATCCAAGCAGCGTTTTGTTGCTTGCATGCCATGGTTCCATGGCTAGCTCGGAGCAGGTAACCTTACCATCTGCAATTTCTTCTATGTTTTGTTTTGTATTAGTATCACTTTTTGTTTATGAAGCATTTCTGGATACCTTGCTGTTTTCATATTTGAGACTGTTGAGCAAGAATGCCCGATAATATATTTTCATTTTTTAGTTTTTCAAACAAAAATGCTAAGGGTTGTTTTTTGAGGAATTTTGAGCCTTGTGAGGCAGGGTTATAAGAAACCAACTTGAGGCACAATATGCAATGTCACGCAAGTTTTACCACTTGATTCTCACATTGAGGCTTGCCTTTTAACTGAGAAACATGTAATTTCATGACTACCCAAATCTTGGAAGTTTTTTTTTATGGGGTGTGGACTTAAAATTTTTCCTCTCGACTTTCCATTTATTGCATCTACTATACCAATAGTTATTATTTCAAACATTTAGAAGTTTTAACAACTTTTCATTTTTATAAAAAATTGAAGGATTTCGTGATGGTTGTTGGAAGTAATTTAAGGTCACTAGTTTGCGATTGAGGTCATTTCTAACGTCCTGTCACGATTTGCTACATACTGAATTTATCCGTAGATAGTGAACGGCTCTCCTTTACGACTTTTTGGCTAAAAATTCCTTTAAACGAATCTCCTTTATGAGCAAAAAATTCCTGGAACTATATGGTCTTTGTTTGCCGAAAAGCTACTATCCTAATATGTTTACTTGCATAGGTTCATATGTCGGACGGAATATAAGCTAACCACAGAACTATATGCTTAAGTTGTTTGCTTTTTGCCCCTTTTCCCCCCACTTTGTAATATTGTATACGTCTTTTCAGTCTCACTTACTTTTGACAATCTACTTTTAGAGAGTTTCAAATTCATTAGATTAACACCTTGATTCTTATAACCTTGCCGGAGGATAGATAAGGAGTAGGTGAGTGAGTGAGTCCTCACTGACCTGAGCGATTTCGATCACCTAGCAGGCCTTTTATTTGGTAGGTAACATCGCCAAAGCGTATCATCAGATTTGACTACGAAGGAAGGAACTCGAAGTGAAAGGGCCCCGACTTATTTCCAGAATTAGAGTTCGACCGCAGCTGCCCCTTTTTTTGGGGGGGGATCAAGTTCCTTGCCAACTATCGGCCCCGATCTCTTTTCATTTGTTTTGGGTATTACCAAACCTAGCCTAGCCTTCGTCAATCAGGCCTGAGACGTTTTCGTTGAAAAAACCAGGGGATTTCTAAAAAGGGGATAATATCATCTGCCAATGCATTCATTAGGATACATTTATTCACCCTTTCAACCCACCCTTACTAAAAAAGCGAATTTGCCTCTTCCTGGTAATGAATTGAGCAGCAGCAAGGAGGTCTGGTTCCATAGTGATTTCGTCTGCTTTTGGAACTTTGATTCCCGGGGCAAAGAAAGTTACTCTGGAGTTTTGAATTCTCAGAACCTCCTTCGAATTACAGAACTTGAGGCGGTCTCACAGGCATCTCTCTTTGAGCGGCAGTTCAAGTTCGGATGGTGTTAGCGCTGGCAGAAGGTCCAGGATTAGTTTGTATTGGTGTAGGTCCCTGAGTTTTTGGCTAAAAATTCCTTTCAATGACTCTCCCTTACGAGCTAAAAATTCCTGGCAAGGACATTAATAAGTCTATATGGTTTTTGTTTGCCGAAAAGCTTACTATCCCAATATGTTTACTTGCATAGGTTCATATGTCGGACGGAATATAAGCTAACCATAGAACTATCTGCTTAAGTTGTTTCCTTTTTGCGCCTTTTCCCCCCAGTTTTGTAATATCGTATACTTCTTTTCATTCTCACTTATTTTTGACGATCTACTTTTAGAAAGTTTCAAATTCATTAGATTAACACCTTGATTGTTATAACTTTGCCGGAGGACAAAAAGGCCTTAAACTCATGATGCAATATGGCGTGGTTTATTTTTTGGGAAGTAGTGTCTTCCATATTCCTTTTCCTTCGGAGTATATAGATGGGGATTACGTATCACTGATGTATAGAAATTATATGTATTTTTTTTTGCGCGTATAGTGTACTTGTTATGCATTTGGGTCAGGTGTTTTTGTGTACTCTCTCCCTCTTTCTTGTGTGCGTGTGCATATGTGCAAATATAAAGTTGGTTTAGTGCATAGAATTGTAGATGTTTGCTGTATGGTTCTTTAGTTGCTTTTAATAACTAAACCTCCTTTAGGTTCTTTTAGTGGCAGTTGATAACTAAACCTCCTTTCTTTGTTGAAATAAATTGAGAAATAATCACCATCTGTTAGCATGAGTGGTATTTCTTACCCTCTCCAAATGAGAATGTGTAGATTCCAAGTCCTGGTTGAGGTAGGTAGGTTGGGGAGGGTTTATAATTTGTGAAAAAAGAAAACCCTGGAAAAATAATGACTAGATCAATACAAATAAGTCATAGCTTCACATTTTGTTTTGGGTTTGGACCTTCTAACGTGTGTTTTCCTTAGAAGACACCAGAAGATTACCACATATTTTGACCTTAAACATAGGAACAATAGAAAAAGGATTAGGCGTACGTTGGTGTTTGGATGTTAGAGTTGGTAAGTTTGAACTTTGAAGCGTAGTTATTAGAAACAACCAAGCCATTGATCTGTTTTGGTGGCCAGGTTGTGGGTCAACAGGTTGAGCTGTGGGTTTACCCAGTTGAACTAGTCCTGTTCAGACACTGTTTAAATTTAAAACTTTAAATATTTTACTACGTCCTTGAATTGGTTTGGTGGTATCAGCGTTATATTTGTTTATAGGTGGTACAGGGTTTGAGTCTTGCCCATACAGAGTTGTTCAATGATTTTTTTAACACAACACAAACTTCTGGTTTTTTAACTCTGAACTCGCCCAACTGAGTGTTTGGTTGGCTGGTTCGCCAGTTCGATCAGCTGGGCCAGGTTGGTCAGGCTTTGATAGCAATGATTTGAAGTTCTTGCTAGATGGGGGATATTTTATCCTTGTATTGCCATTATGTTTACATTCTTGTCAAGTGGAACTAATGACAGGGAAGTGATCATAAAGGGTGAAAGGTGCGAAAGTATATATTGGTTATAGATAATGTCACTCGTTATGGAGTTCAGTTGCTTGAGGAGTGAATAATGACACTTATGGTGAGGTTAGAGGGAGTGGGCCAATTATAGGGTAGGTAATTTACTTAAGAAGCAGAAGGAAGAGAAGAGGACGGAGCCTTGACATCATCAGCGAAAGGGTTGTGTGAATGAGATGAGGGAAAGAAAAAATACATGTTAACTGTTGGATGCAACTGCAAATGGCTATCTGAGCAGAATATGCAGTATATCTAAGGACAGGCCTAAAAAAAAAAATGATAAGCTCGGCCAAAAAAGTGATGTGGCTATGCTTTAGAACTAATAAGGGCCTAAGCTCTAGGTGAATCTAACCTTTTCAAAAGCAGAATGGTCGGTGGGACAAATCTATAGGCCATCCGAACAGGCAACCTAGAACAGGTTGTGCGTAAAGATTTTTGGCAGAAGTTCAAGTTTAGACCAATCTTGTCCAATTGAAATTGGGACACAAACCCACCTTGAGGTCTAGGCCTGCAATCAGGTGGGGCTGGGTGGGCCCATGGTAGCTCTGGCTCAGCTTAAATAAACTTTCGTAAGCTCAGTCCTGATATCTGCCCGATTAAAGCTATCCTCATTTACTTTCTGACTTAAAAGTCCAACTGCAGATTGGAGGTGCTTCTCAGGTGAATACCACCTATGCAGCTACTCTCCATTATCAGATGGCCTATCTTGCTCAAAATCATGCTTTTGATCTATCTATACCAAGCAACACTGGAGATGCTTTGTTTCTTAATACTGATACTCCAGATCACCCTTCTTGTGTATACCTTCCAAAACAGTTTTCTAGAGCTGATCTTTTGAAAATTTTGCCAGCTAATTGGATTACCAACTATGAGAAAACTCACCAAAATTCCTGACCTGTCTAGTCCTCACATCCCTACTACCCTCCCCTCAAGTTAGCCAATTTAACGCGACGAGCTTTAGGCTAAGTGCTGGTGAGCAGGCATTCATTTTTTTAGTTTTGATTATCTTAAAATATATAATAAAAATAATTGTTGCTCCCTTTGCAAGGCCAGGCTGGAACTTGAAACTGTATATTTGTAGTGGAAGTCTTCAAGCACCAAGTTAATGCTTGTTTTTTTTTTTTAAAAGTAAAACAATTTATTTACATATAATATTTTTAAAAATATTAAAATTGTATGAATTTTAGTTGGCTAGGTCTAGTTTGGGTTGACCTAGGCTTAACTCAAGCTCAGCCTGAAAACGAATTTGGGCTTGACCTTATGGTCAAGCTCAGCTAAACACAAAAAAAACTCGGATCAAATGGGTGGCTTCTGTTCTTGTTGACCCAATTAACAATCCTACTAAGGCAAGCCTAACAAATGTCAACCAACCAACACCAATTGGGGATGCTGATGGAGGGAAGGCATGAGAAACTTATAATGGCACATTTAAAATCTAGATGGACCGGAGGTGCAAGGGGGTTCAGTGGATATTATGAAGTGGAAGCACAATCAGGGGAGGTTTTCAGTTAGATCATTCTACTCCTTGATGTTTGAAAGGGCAAGAAGTTTATTTCCTTCAAAAAGTGTATGGGGTTCAGGTGTTCCATCGAAGGTGGCTTTTTTTTGTATGCACAATAGCGCTTGATTCTATCCTTACTATTGGCAACTGGGTTAAAAGAGGTTTCAGATTCCCTAATTTGTGTTGTGTGTAAAAAGGCTGAGGAGACAGTGGACCATTTGATGCTTCATTGTGAGGCCGCTAAGGAGTTATGGCCCATGCTTTTGTTAGTGTTTGGCATGTATTGGGTAATGCCAGAATCAGTCATGAGATTTTTTGAAGGTTGGGAATCGGGGTGTAGTTTGATGAAAGCTTGGAGGTTAGTGCCTTTATGCTTACTGTGGAGCGTATGGAGGGAAAAGAATCTTCGGACTTTCGAAGAGACTTATGTTTCAGTATAGAAGTTAAAGTTGTCTTTTGCATAGTTTTCATTTTTGTTGTGAAGGGAAGTTTTGTGATTCTTCCCTATCTCTCTTAGAGTTCATAGATGAGCTCAACTGTCATGTTAAGCTTTTTTGATTAATTTTTATATAGCTGTCGTATATGGGTTGTGCCCTTTTAGCGCCTATTTATAGATATCCTTTTACTTATCAGGAAAAAAGAAAAAACTGGATGAATTTTGGAGAGGCTTATAAATGGTGATGAGTTTATGTGCAATCTTTGGGGAAAGGTGTGTATTGGGTTATCAATATCTAATCTTGGGTAAGGGCCTTATCTTAGTCTACCTAGTTTCAACATGGTATAATTTATGAGATGGGAACCTTGGTCATTGGGGAAGGGGGTTGGTCTGGTGGGATGATAGGATGGAGCTGTGTACTTACAGCATTATTTTGGGGAGGGACAGATCGACTAATCATTACTAAGTGATGATTCTTGCCAGGTGATACTATGGCCATAAGTCCCCTTACCTTCCTCAAGTTCCCCTACCCTGTACTATTGCTACCCATCAATTTACCTTCCAATGCATAATGTTACATAGCATTTTTTTTTTCACATATATGTTGACAAATAAATTTATAGTTCTACTCTAATGCTTTTTATCTTTCCCACTTTTCTTTTATGTTTTCTGGCTTGCATTTCAGAGGTTAATATTTGATAAGCCTGAAGATGGAGTTAGGAAAATAGTTCTGGCCACTAACATGGCTGAGACAAGCATCACGATTAACGATGTGGTTTTTGTGGTTGACTGTGGAAAGGCGAAAGAGACATCATATGATGCTCTTAATAACACTCCATGTTTGCTTCCTTCATGGATCTCAAAGGCTTCTGCTCGGCAGGTAAATTATTCTGATCTGCATTTGACTTTGTAGATAGCTTATAGGTTTTATTTTTGGTGGGAAAGTCACTGTTCGAATAAAGATCAGTTTGTTTGCACTTCAGGAGTTCCTTGCAAACCATTTGTGTGGTCTTGTGGATGAGTAATACTAATTTTTTCTTCCATTCTGCAGAGAAGAGGTAGAGCTGGTCGTGTTCAACCAGGCGAGTGTTACCATCTTTATCCTCAATGTGTATATGATGCTTTTGCTGATTATCAACTTCCCGAACTTCTAAGGACACCTTTGCAGTCTCTGTGCTTGCAAATCAAAAGCTTACAACTGGGGAGTATTTCAGAGTTCCTATCAAGGGCGTTGCAACCACCAGAGGCTTTATCTGTAAGTTTCAGATGATGTGTGTTCCCTAGCCCTACGTCTAAGGATAGATAGAAAGGGTTGGAGATAAATCTTTGTGCTTATGATCCTCAGACCATATTAGTGGAACCTAGACAGAAGACTATGTTCTGCGTTTTTTACTTAAATTAGATTACTTCAAAATTTCCAAGCATTTATTTAGGTCATCAATGTGCTTCTGTTTGTCTCATTATTATAATCTATTTGCAGTTTTTCCTAGTATTTCTTTGGATAACATTTTCTTTGCAGGTTCAAAATGCTATTGAATATTTGAAGATCATTGGGGCTTTGGATGAGAATGAAAATCAAACCGTGCTAGGTACAGAAGATATGTATAGTTTCATCCATTCTCTGCTCACTGTTAGTCATCTTTGAAAGCTGTTTTTGGAAAATGCCTTCGGAATCATTCTATAAAAAATAAACATAAAGTCATGCTCATTGCTTCACAGGACGCAACTTGTCAATGCTTCCAGTTGAGCCCAAACTGGGGAAAATGCTCTTATTAGGAGCAATTTTCAACTGCTTAGATCCAGTAATGACTGTTGTTGCTGGTCTAAGTGTCAGAGATCCATTCCTGATGCCATTTGACAAGAAGGATGTAAGTTAGTTTACATTGTGTAATAGTTGCAGATGACCCTCAATTTTACATTGTGTAATAGTTTTGATGTTATACTTTCTTTTGTTTCTGTTGTTGCTGCTGCTGTTATTTTGTTATTCGTTTATTTTTTTATTAGTTTTGTAATAATCCTCATGTTATCAGCTTATTCTGCTCTATAAGTATGTACGGAGCATTGATTTATCTCATTCTTTTTATTTCGACAAGTGAATGGAGCATTGCTCAATTTTGAACGGTCGTTAGCCATCCTCAAGGATTGCAGGACTGTATTGCATTTTAGTGCTTTATTTGCACTCTGCAGTGGTGGCTATGGTGTCATTTCATATACAAGCATGCTTAATATGGATACAGTTTGATATTTCCTAGAAGCAGTTCTAATGTTAAATAGAAGATACTTGGCGTAAGTCTTTTTGAGAAGTCAAATTAGTTGTTGGTTTTTAACCAACCAGCTGATAAAAGGTCAAATTCAGCAGGCTGCTGGCACGAGGCTGTGCTTGGTTGTGGAGTATATGTTGGCATTGAAATTCAACTCGGTCTTGGTCGCATGCATCTTGTTTAACAATGAAGATAATGAAATCCCATTTAATCCTTTCCCCTATCCTCCCCTACCTCAGTCTCCTTGTCCTCCACCTCAATCTTTTGTATTCCCACCCTGTATCAACTCATCAGCACTTTTGATTTACAATAAAATTTAACATCCTGATTCATTTTTGTTTTCCCCCTTTATTTTTTTTAGCTTCTTATCTTATTTTGGTTCTCACCTGTAATGGTTTTAGAAATCACCTTTATTGGTCTCTTGTTTACTTCTTGCAGCTTGCAAAGTCTGCAAAGGTCCAGTTCTCTGCCCGTGATTACAGCGACCATCTGGCTCTTGTCCGCGCTTATGTTGGTTGGAAAGATGCTGAAAGACAGCAATCTGGTTACGAGTATTGTTGGAAAAATTTCCTTTCTGCACAAACTCTCAAAGCCATTGACTCCCTTAGGAAGCAGTTTTTTTATTTGCTTAAGGACACTGGTCTGGTTGATAACAACATGGAAACTTGCAACACATGGAGCCATGATGAACATCTGATCCGAGCCATTATCTGTGCGGGTCTCTTCCCTGGGATATGCTCTATCATGGTGAGTTTTGGATTTTTCTTAATTTATTTATTTTTATTATAAGATTTTCTTATTAATTTCGCTGTATTTCAAACTCTTCTTTCTCCTTTCTAGCTTTTGTGGCATTCTTAAAACAGTTTTTTTTTGGTACTCTTTTCTTTCTTACTACTTTCTTGTTCTTACCTCTTAAATTATTCTCTTAGATTATTGCTTTTAGGTAGAATAGTTGTTTCTTGGGTGTTTCAGCCAAATATTAGGGTAGTATGTTAAATAGTCATTTTCTTTGCTATGGTCAGTAAACCATCTAGAACTGATTGAAATTTATCTTTACAGAACAAAGAGAAGTCTATATCATTGAAAACAATGGAGGATGGTCAGGTACTTCTGTACTCGGTAAGTTTCTCATCTTTTTCCTGCTATGGTGTTTAGTGAGGCGTTGTTCAGAAATGTTCAGAAACTGGTTTCAATATTACAACAATCAGCAGATATAGGTATTCTATTTTTTTCTTGTCTTTTCATGTGGACTGCATTTCCCTTTTTTTTCCCCCCAGAATTCTGTGAATGCGCAGGAACCCAAAATTCCATACCCGTGGTTGGTTTTCAATGAGAAGGTTAAAGTGAATTCGGTGTTTCTCCGGGATTCAACAGCGGTATCTGATTCTGTGGTTCTCTTATTTGGAGGAAACATTTCTAGAGGGGGCCTGGTAAGTTTCTTATTTCATCTGGACTCCATCCTATCACCAATATCAGTACATGCAAAATATGTCCAGAACAATAATTTTTTATTCACCTTATTGTGCCATAATTTTTACTGGGACCATTTCCTGCTTTTGAATAGGATGGACACTTAAAAATGTTGGGAGGATACTTGGAGTTTTTCATGAAACCTGCCTTAGCAGATACATATATAAGATCGAAGAAAGAGCTTGAAGAACTTATCCAAAAGAAGGTAAGTATTTTGTGATATTGTTATGTTTGATACAAGGGATGTAAAAGTAGGGGGGAATTGAAACAATGGTCGAAAGAATCATCCCCTAGGCATGGATTTTGGGTTTTCTCCTGGTTGCGTGTTTCAGTGGAAAGGAAAGGAGGAAGGAGTGGAATTCAATTAATACTATTGTATGATTATACCCTTGTTTTAGTGCGGAGAAAAGTAAATTACATCTTAAAATAGTGGAGTTTTTTGTTTCCTTTCATCTGGATGGTTTTTGGTGGCCTGGTCCAATTTATTGGCTTTCCTGTCCTTTCCATTCTGTCATACCCCCAATACCCTGATTTATTGGTTTTTGGAGGCAGAATCTCTCTGTGTCTCCCAATTTGTGTTGAGAAATAACAGCAATTTGAAATTTGCTTTTTTTTAACATGCTGTATTTTTTATGGCAGCTTTTGAATCCCAAGTTGGACATACAAAACCACAATGAGCTCCTGTCGGCGGTAAGACTGCTGCTATCAGAGGACCGGTGTGAGGGTCATTTTGTTTTTGGTCGGCAAGTGCCAACATCCTCGAAAAAGGCAGCAAAAGAGACACTGCCAGGCACACCCTCGACAAGTTGTGATGTTACCGGTGGTGATAATTCCAAGAGCCAGCTGCAAACATTGCTTGCCAGGGCTGGACATGGATCACCCAGCTACAAGACAACACAACTGAAAAATTACAAGTTTCGTTCCACTGTGATTTTTAATGGGTTGAACTTCGTCGGTCAGCCTTCCAGCAATAAGAAACTTGCAGAAAAGGATGCAGCGGCCCAGGCTTTACAATGGCTGACGGGCGAAACTGAATCATCACAGAAAGCTGTTGACCACATGTCAATGCTTTTAAAGAAGAGCAAAAAGAAACATCAAGTGCATGCTACCAAGTGGAGGTAGTTGCCTCTAAATAAAGAGCACTGACATTATGATATCATTATTGCTTACCGAGGAAGATGAGTTCCTGGTTCAGATTGTGATTTTGGTGGACTAGAAAGTGCAAGTCAATCTTTCTGGTCATTTAGTTATCAGTCAGAAGGGAGAGAGCAGATCAGATGTAACACGGTTCCTGTCTGTTCCAGCCCTCTTCCGAGTGGGGGACGACCTTCAGGGGTCGAAATGCAAGATTTTACCTAGTCCTACTACATACACAAAGCCAATGTCTGGACGCAGGCGATCCCAATTCAGCTCAAGGATCAACTTCATCTGCAAGTACTGCTGCATCAGGTGGCCACTGTTACTTCTTGTATCATATTCATTCATATTACCTTGAAGAATTAGAAGATAGGTCCTGACAGGAGAAAAAAGAATTAGCAAGATATTGTTCCTCTGTGAAGTGTAAGCAAGAATTCTGCAGTCATTGATGCGCTTTATATCTATAAATTGCGTCATTTAGTAATACTTGGTGTTTTAAAAAAAAAACCTGACTTGACTGGTGCCTAAAATTTCTGCCTTTTGGGCATATTAATTATTTTAGTACTTCTAATGAAATAGACATGTTAGAGGGCTTGTGTATAGGGTTCTGCTCCATTTTACTGTTTTTCTGGAGTCTGCAATATTGGAGGAATTTGATGAGTGATATTCATGTATAAAAGCATGAAAATGGCTGGATTCAGCATTGGGGGTAGTGTTTATGCAACTTCCCCTGCATTTCGTTAATGTTCAATATAATCTGTTGAATATGCCTTGTGGTTGATGACTACTGATTGTAATGAGGCGCCAATTCATTCATGCACTCTGGACTGGACTTATATTTATTACACTGACTTGATAATATGCTTGTATTGTTCTTTGTTTTCTTTTTTGTGTGTGTTTCTACATGCAATGCATGCACTTGTTTAATCATATGGAACAGGGACGATACTTTTTTTTTTTTCTAAATACACAAAAGAATGTAATAGCATGTTAGTATACGTGTCAGTTCCAACCCGAGACTTGGTGAGCGGGCTGAAAACGCCCCAACTCGAGAGCTACAGTACATAAATGTAGTTCTCATGCAGCCTCACAACAGCTCAGGAAGTGAGATGACAGCAAGTATGGTTAATGGAAATGCACAAAAGAATAGAATTTGGTTCCCTAGATTATTGAGAGCATTTGATTTTGTGGTGTTTCCCTTTATGGTTGGAATCCTCTTAACTAGTAGCGGCAGAACTCTTAATTCTTTTTATTTTCTGTTCTGTTTGAGTGTGTATGCTTGTGAAAAAAATCTATCAATAGATGAATTGAGTTTGATTAGACTTTTTACCCAGAAGATGCCATCTCTAGCTGCAATGGTAAAGCCTGGGCTGTTTTCCATTTGCCTATCCATTGTTTGAATACTTCATGTTTGGGGCGAGGGATTGGGAATGTTATTTACGGAGTTCACCTAATTTTATGTTTGGAGCAAAAAAGTGAAGGAGGATGGGAGATGTAATCCTCCAAAGTGGAGGATAAGCCATCCCACATTGGGGTGGGATGCTACATCCATAAGTGGGAGATATGGTACCAAAAGACTTTTTTTCACCTCTCACATTTTTGTGTTATTGCATATACACTGCATGATATTATATTAATGTTATATAATTGTTATATTAATATTTATTTTGTAGTTATAAATTATTATATTAAAATTACTTATCCTATTCCTTATCCTACTTTAATCAATAACAATATAAGTAATTTTTTGTCAAATCATGGTATTATTTATCACCTATTATCGCTTTCTTAATCTTACAATATTACTTATCCTGTAAACAAACGTGGTCTACTATTGCCTAGTTACTACTTACAAGCTATGGTACATGAACTCAGGTACCAGTGTTGAGTATATGTATTTGTTGGAGTTTCAGTAATTTTCATGTTTAAGGACACCCGGAAATGAATAAATTTCATATTTTTTAAAGTATATATATATATATATTATTTTTTAAGGTAAAATGGTATTTACAAATTAAAATAGAGAATTTTTATTCATAAAATAAAAGTTTTATGCATAGGTCTATAGTGAACTTAATTATTCATACATATTTGTTAGATGCATGTTCAAATAATCATATTGGACACATATTTCATATCTGTATCTAAATGTTGAGTGTTCGACATATATATTTTACAAATTTAAAACAGTACATGTAAGATAGCTTTAAAGAAACCATTGATTGTATGTGATCCTCCTCCGGTACTTAAAAGAAAGGAAAAAAAGAAAAGAAAAGGAAAAACCTAATTGTGAGCAAACTTTCTTTCTTTTACTTGGTTGGATTAGAAAAATGATAAAAAAAAAAAAGGGCATTTTTTAATTTTTTTGATTTGGTTATCTATATAAAGTGAATATGTATAAATAATTTTATTTTCTTTTTCTTTGACAAATTTAAGATCTAAGCATGATGTTAATGGTAATGGGTTCACAAGAAACTTGCAGATTAAATTAAGAATGTGATTAATTGGCAGTATCAAACATGTTCTTGGAATTCTGACTGCAGAACAAGTAATTTGAAGCTCGACTAGTCGTTTTGTGATTCTTACTTCAAGGTGCTGATTTTACAACCAAACACAGTTGAAGAGTCTCTCTCTCTCAAAAGAACAATATTTCCTGAAGTATCTCCCTTCTCTAGATTAAAAAAGCTGTAAAATAAAACTGAAGTTTTTGTAACAACTAGCTAAAGTCAGGAAAAATATTCAGTGGTCAAGTAGTACGTTCCTACTAAATTAGAATATGAGGTGTTTTATTACATCAGCAACATGAATTAGTAATTAATGAAAATACTTTTAATGCAGTAAATAATACATGACAAAATCTATTATGCATGAGTATCAAAGAACCTGTGTGCCTGATGACTAGAATTGTTTTTGCTAAAGTGGAAACATGGGCTTTAAGGGCTCGTTTGGTATAAATTTTTTTTTTTATAGCTTTTTTGGTTTTGTTTTTTTGGCTTATAAGTAAAAAAAACTAGAATTTTTTTTTTTTACTTTTATAAGCTAAAGATAATCAAAAAAGAAAAAAAAAAGAAGCAAAAAAGTGAGAAAAATTTGACTTTTTACTTGTAAGCTAAAAAAAAATTAGGCGAAAAAACTTTACCAAAGGGTCTTAAAGAGAAGGGTGACTTAGGGATTTGACAGTTACTTCAATTGCAAATTATAGGTTTATCTCAACAAAATCATTTACAAAAGTTCTATTAATGTGTGTACAACAACAGAGAAGCAACTGGCTTCATACTCTAAGCCTAAAAAAAAAAATTCATGTCACTCTATGCCTTGAACTCCAATAATGCGCTTCAATTACTGTATCGTGATATAAAAACAGCAGCCTCACACGGTGTTATTTACACCTCCCAAGAAAGAAAAACCAGCAATTATAATAAAAAAAGGTTAGCTTATATACATACTATTCTTTGTGCTGGAACTTGGAATA
This sequence comes from Euryodendron excelsum, assembly GCA_033060915.1. Taxonomy (NCBI): domain Eukaryota; kingdom Viridiplantae; phylum Streptophyta; class Magnoliopsida; order Ericales; family Pentaphylacaceae; genus Euryodendron; species Euryodendron excelsum. The sequence continues at coordinate 20,788,149 of CM065384.1, read as the reverse complement.
CTTAAGAGGGTTGAGTTAAACTTAAATGTTACTGCTATGTTAGGGTTTTGGATTTTTCAAGGGAAATGAAAATGAGAGAAAAATAAAATTACTCATATACATTCAACTTTTATGGATAATCCAAAAAAAAAAAAAAAAGCATTTTTGACAAATACACATTTATTTTTTTTCTTCATATTTTTCTTACCCAAAAAAATGAAGTTCTTTTACTTCATTTTCTTTCTTTCTTTTTTTTTTTTCTTTTTCCACCACAAACCCTAGGTCCAACTATAGCATAAAAAAAAGATTGGCAGGGATCTAGTTACCTAACAACTACTTGTGTTCTTTGATGCATACTAGTCGGTGTCAGGCATGTGCTTCTATTGACAAAACATGAAAATTAAAATAAGAAACTAATTTTCTATATATTATTACTGTTTTTTTTTCTTCAGAAAACTGTTGATTTGTATAGCATAAAAAGTCTTTTACACTATACGTTCAATTGATGGCTAGCTCCAAGAAGTGATTATCTATATATTTTATTAAGTTATCCACTCGAATGAGATCTAAAATTTTCAAATGATTACCAACTTAAGAAGAAAACGATGTAAGATGGAGAATAACAACTGCCCTAGTTGAGCAGGTGGGTATTCGGTATGCTATGGGGCCGAATCAAATTTGTTTGATTAGAGGCTATTCTATGGATACAAAAAAAAAAAAAAAAAAAAAGAGAAAAAAACCCACGTCTCTTCTTTTCAAGTCCCCTTATTGTTAAATAACTTAATAATAGTATTATTGTTAATGTTGTTTTTGTTAATCGGACATATCCAAGCGGTTAGGAATTGACTTTGGATAATAAACATAAACCATAACAATTGCATTTTTGAGGTGTATCAACTAACACTATATTCACTCTCACTATTTTGCTACAGAATTTCATACGAACACTTTCAAGATACAACAAAGGCTCAACAATATTTGATTTTTAAAAACACTAATATTTGAAGTTTTCATTAAGAAATTCGGCCAAACCAAATGTGTATTAGAGAAATAAATTCTGCCAATTATTATTATATTCGGAGTGCCAAATGTGCCACGCGATTCACTTGTGTATGGTGTGTAAAGCTTCATAAATGTAAGAAAATTTTGAGAACTTTGTATGTAGGGCAAATCTCAATACACAAAATCTACTAACAACTTAACATTGGAAAATACATATGACAATTATATAACACTTTGCTTCATTAAATGCGTGGTTGTAATATAAAACTTTCTACTATTTAGCGGTGAGATTTAAACTTTACAGGAAGGGACTTACAAAATATACGAAAAACAAAAAATCATAATGGACGTAGTACTTAAAAATGGAGGTGTGTTATGTTCCATTGGATTTTTTTCCGTTCTTATGAGTACTGGCAAAGTGAGATCCGGGCCACCCATTAAATTAACGACGATATACAAGAGTGTGAACCAATTACAACGCAATATGATAATTTTTCAAGGAAATTGATTGTCGTTTGCATCAAACACAACACAACATGATAATCTTTCAAGGAAAAGAAAATCTAGCATGGGTCGCGACTGATACTTAATCACTAACTAATGCTTAGACATGCTCTTAAAAAAATAAAATGATACTTGTCAGAAAAATGATCCTAGCTGGTGTAAATAGGACATACACTAATTGAAAGCATGTGCTTAGAGAAAATTGAATGAACATCATTTGTCCCCACCCAACAAGCCCTGAAATCAAAGTAATAGAAATGAGCATTGCATTTTTAATCACATGGATGCTTATAAACGGCCTTGCAAGAATTTCACTACCTTGTGTTCTTCATAGTTATGAACATGACTCCTATTGCTTCTATGAATAGGGCATTGCTAGCAAAATAGTGGTGGAGGTATGCAAAAGAAAAAGGGTCACTTTGGAGGAAGGTCATCAGCCATAAATATAGGTATGACAGTGGGGATTGGTTTCCAGGGAAAGTAGTTAGGAAGGAGGGTTCTAGTATATGGCTGGACATACTCAATATGGGTGGGGACTTATCATTTGTGAAAGAAGCATTGCTTAGTAATATTCATATTAAAATTGGGGATGGGAGGAGTGTAAGATTTTGGAAAGATGTATGGATTGGGGACACCTCTCAGCAATGTTCATCCTAGACTGTTTTCTTTGTCTCTACAGAAAAATACAATATTTAATAGTCGTCAGAGGTACAGTAGTCAACAGTTGTCAGAGGTATAATAGTCAATAGTCGTCGGAGCTACAATACTCATTTCTCCTATAAATAGTCAACGGATCTCTCATTTTCAAGACACAACCAGAAAAAGAGGAAGTGGAATTTTTTTTTACTGGGTTTGAGAGGGTCAGTTGAGATGGGTGTACAAGGGTTTAAGGGCTTGAGTTTGGGTTATTAAACTTGAGTGTATACTTGTACCATTGTTCTCAATTTTTCTCAGTAGTAAAGAAGGAGACTGGAGCATGCTTGTGGACGTAGGCAATCTTGCCTAACCATGCTAAATACTGGTGTCACTTTTCTTTTGTGTGCTTTGATTGCTTTGATTTATTTTATTATTATTTTTCTGTCATTTGTACTGACCAATTGCTATGAGAATTCCCAACAAGTGGTATCAGAGCTTTCAGGTTCGACTACGGAGGTGAGGCATTAAAAACAAGTGTACATAGTTCTTATTCACCGGAACTAGTACGATGACAAGAAAAGAAATCTCAGTGGAAAAATTTGAGATGGAGTCTTTTGATGGAAAGAATAACTTTAGCTTGTAGCAAAGCATGGTTAGAGATATCTTGGTGCAACAAGGAATGATCAAATCACTTTTGGGCAAAGCAAATAAACCAGCAGACCTGAAAGATGATGTCTGGGAGGAACTTGAGATGAAAGCTGTGAATTTAATTTGTTTATGTTTTGCACCAGAGGTAAAATACAATTTTTTGAATGAAATATCTACTCCAGTGTTATGGAAAAAATTAGAAAACCTTTATATGTCAAAATCACTCACAAATAAATTGTTCTTGATAAAACAATTATATCAATTGTAGATGAAAGAAGGAACAAATATTATGGATCATCTTAATATTTTTAATCAGTTTATTAATGAACTTTTAAGTGTTGATGTAAGAATTGAAAAGGAGGATAAAACTATTTTTCTCTTAGCTTCTCTTCTGAATTTTTTTGATACACTTGTGACTATACTTTTGGTTGGAAAAGATACTCTCAGTATAAATGAGGTGACAACGACTCTCTTAGAGACGAAGGCACTCAGAAAGCCGGGCAACAGTCCCTAAGCAAAAGGGTTAGTGGCTAAAGGAGAATCAAGCCAGCAGCGCGGAAGAAGAAACAATAGAGGCTCTGGAAATAGGGGATGATCACATTCAAATCAAGAGGAACGAGTAGCAAAAAATTCAAGTGTTATTATTGTTAGAAGGAAGTACACTTGAAGAGGGACTGCATGTAAAGAAAGCGAGATCTAGAGGGAAAAAGAAAATCTCTGAATTCAGATCAAGTGCGCTTTGTGCAAGCTAGTGCAGACGGTAATGGTGATTTATTATCAGTCATCACAGGTACGAACTATCTTGCTGACAAATGGATTTTGAATTCTGGATGTTCTTACCACAAGTGTCCTTATAGGGAATGGTTTGATACTTATAAATCCTATATTAAAGAAATAATTTTAATGGGTAATGATGCAGCTTGCAAGACTGTTGGAATTAGAACTATTAAAATTAAAATGTTTGATGGTATGGTTAGAACTCTAGTTGACATATGACATGTCCTTGACCTCAAAAAGAATTTAATTTCTTTGGATACACTTGACTCTAAGAATTTTACCTTCATAGCAATAGGCAGGGCCTTAAAAGTTGTTAAAGGGGCCATGGTTGTTATGAAAGGGAAAAGACAAGGAAACTTGCATATACTGTGTTGGGGAGTACAATTATAGTTGGAGCAGTTGTAACAACTTCTTTGGATCCAGGTACTAATGACACTACTCTGTGGCATTTAGATCTTGGCCATATGAGTGAGAAAGTACTTCAAGAACTTCACAGACACAATCTGCTTAATGGGGTAAAAACTTGTAAACTTAATTTTTGCAAGTATTGCTTTTATGGCAAACAGTGCAGGGTTAGCTTTAAAATAAGACATCATACGAGCAAAGATGTGTTGGAATATACACACTCTGACGTGTGGGGACCCACGACAATTCCATCCAAAGGTAGAGCACTTTATTTTGTCACATTTATTAATGACTTCTCCAGGAAAGTATGGGTCTACTTCATAAAGCACAAAAGTGAAGTGTTTGAAAAATTCAAGTAGTGGAGAGCAGAAGTTGAAAAGCAGACAGGAAAGCAAGTCAAGTACTTACGGACAGACAACGAGATGGAGTATAAACACTATAAGTTCAGAAAATTTTGCAAAACAGAAGGGATCACTCGTCATTATACTACACTAGGAAGGCCACAACAAAATAGTATAGCAGAAAGAATGAACAGGACCCTGTTAGAAACAGCAAGATACATGAGAATACATGTAAGCTTGCCAAAATCATTTTGGGCTGAGGCTGTTAACATGACATGGTATATTGTTAACAGGTCACCATCTTCGACTATTAATGCCAAAATCCCTGAAGAGGTTTAGACAGGTAAACCAATTAATTATCCTAATTTGAAAATATTTGGTTGTCCAGCTTATGTTCACTTGCAGGAATAACATCGGTCAAAGTTAGAGCCAAAGTCAAAACAATGCATATTTGTTAGTTATGAAAAATGCGTAAAATGGTACAAACTTTGGGATCCAGTTGCACGGAAGGTTGTGATCAGCAGAGATGTCGTCTTCAATGAAAAACACATGCTGAGTTTAAATAGGGATGAAGTCAATAAGGAAGTGAAAGCTCATGGAGAAAAATTATCAGTCTAGGTGGAGTCAGATGAAACACAACGGCCTAGTAGTGATGATGATGCACCAACATATTCTCTAGTAGAAACATCTGATAATGAAAGACAATAAGAACCCATTACTATTGCTGTTGGAAGAGAGAAAAGGACCCATAAGGCACTAGTTAAGTATAGCTTTGAAGACATGGGTTCTTTCATATTAACTGTTGATAATGGAGATCCATCTTCTTTTCAGGAAGTGGTCAACAACAAAGAAAGTGAAAAGTGGATTATGGCAATGATGGATGAGATGGAGTCATTACTCAAGAACAATACTTGGGAGCTTGTTGAAAAACCCAAGGGACGAAAGGTGATTGGTTGCAAGTGGGTATAACGGAAAAAGGAACCTACATCGGAGAACGAAAGAGAAAAATTCAAGGCTTGGCTTGTAGCTAAAGGGTACAGACTGTTGAGTCAAGATTAATCCTTGTTGACTCAAGGTTAATTCCCATGTTGATTTTGATGATAACTAAACCTTGTGTTATGTTACTAATGAATCTACTTAGTGTGCAGATTAACAAGTTCATAACTTAGACTTAAAGTTAGATCTTAAGTCTAATACATATCAAAGGAATGCATAACAAGTTTAAGATGTAAGCAATGAATTCAAAGGGCTATGCAATGAATCAAATCGAGAAATGATGCCTATCTCTAGTTCAAACATGTGTTCTACATTCGAAGAGATTGAAGAATATGTAAAGAACAGTTGAAGAAATGCAATGCTCAGTTGAAGATGAATTGGTTGTTGAAGAATTTGGAAAATGCTCAAGAGATGATCTCATCTGGTATGCTTAAGACCAATTCAAGACAATGAGATTGAAGTTGCTGAGAAGATGACTCACAATGAATATCTGATCTCTACATGGAATTCAAGTGAAGAATTCTTCTATAGTATAAAGAGTCAATGAAGATTAGATGTGTGAAAAGATTCCATCAAGTCTGCAAAAGTCTCATTGAAGTGATTTTTAAAGAAGAATGAAGAATTGCTAACAAAGAGGTGAAATCAGAAATGAAGCATTGTGAAGCTCTACAGGAAGATTAGCATTCAAAAAGATGTTCTACAATGATTGAAGAAGCTTTGTAAATGAAGAAGTAAAGTTTAGCTTTAATCAAATAAAGCTTTGAGATTCAAGAAGAAGATCAACATCCAATGATTGATTCAATCCAAATTTAAATAGAAGTTAACTCTGATGAGTTAAGAAGATTTGATTGATCATCATACCCCAAAGACATACTCCTTGAAGATCTTATACCAGTGCTTTGATAAGCTTGATCAATAGAAATCTGAAGGCTGAATTCTGGGTAATGAGGGGACTCATGAAAATGAGGAGTCGCCTCCTGATCACAGATGCTAAAAGGCCTGAAGACATATTGAACAATGAGGGGACTCATGGAATTGAGGTGTCGCCTCTTGCACACAGAAGCAAATTGTCTGAAGACCAAATGGAAAATGAGCGGACACATTGCAATGAAGTGTCACCTCATGAAGACAGACGCCAAGGCTGGAAATTTAAATGATCTATGAGCGGACACATGAAGATGAAGTGTCGCCTCATGAACACAGACCCCAAGGCTGAAAGTTTAAATGATCAATGAGCGGACACATGAAGATGAAGTGTCGCCTCCTGGTGGCAGAAGCAAAAGGCTAGAAGTTTAAATGATCAATGAGTAGACACCTGAAGCAGAAGTGTCGCCTCATGACAGCAGAAGCCTAGTATGAAGAAGACAGATGAACAAGGAGTTGCCTCATCAACCTGAAGAGGGGACTCATGAACTCAGTGAACTATATCTGGTAAATGCAGAAGCAAGAAGTGTCGACACCACAAAAATGGAGCCGACTCCCTCTGCTGCAACGGTTACTTTTCTTAACGTTATAACAGACTGGACGTGCATTTATGATACCCAACCACCTCCAACGGATGGAATCAATGCAAGTGTATATATACTAGCCTCCAACTGTATTTATATACAAGAATCAAGAGGAAGAAACAAGGAGAGACGAAAATCTACTGAATCACTGATATTCCTGAAACATTCTTCCTGTTTTGTTCTTGTGAGCTTTGATTGTAAATCTACTCTAGTTAGAGAGTTTGTTTGTGAGTTGTATACTCCTATACACTTGTAACTGAGAGTTTGAGAGTTCTCTTGTATAAAGCAAAATTCTTGTAAAGTTTGAGTGGAGCTTGGACAAAACCACTTGGGATTTGAAGAGCTTGGTGAGGAGTTCTTGTAGAGTGAGTTGAGCACTTTGTCAATCAACAGCCCATCTTGTAATAGGTGATTACATAGTGGAAGAAGGTTTTAAGGAAGTCTTGGGATGAGGACGTAGACCACGGTTTGTGGTTAAACCTCGGTAAATCTGTGTCTCTCCTTCATTGCTTTGTTTTCTTTGTTTTTATTGATAACTTTGCTTTGCACATAGATTAGCCTTTGCTATATTGTTTAGATTAATTTTAATTAATCTTAACTTGTATTAATTTTTGAAAAACCCAATTCACCCCCCCTCTTGGGTTGCCTATTGGACTAACACAGACAAGTCTAGGGAATTGACTATAACAAAAATTTTTTTCCTGTTGTAAAGCATTCTTCTATTCGTGTTATGTTAGCCATGGTAGTTATGTTTGACCTTGAGTTGCACTAGCTTGATGTCAAAATAGCGTTCCTTCATAGGAAATTAGAGGAGAAAATATTTATGGAGCAACTAGAAGGATTCAAGAAACAAGGTAAAGAGCATCTGGTATGTAATCTCAAAAGATCTCTTTACAGCTTAAAACAGTCTCCTATATAGTGGTACAAAATGTTTGATTCCTATATAGTACATATTGGCTGCATGAGGAGTAGTAATGATAGTTGCGTTTATTTTAAGATGCTTGGAGATGGTTCATTTTATTATTCTAATTCTTTATGTTGATGACATGTTAATTGCTTCAAATAACATGCATGAGCTAGATTTGTTGAAGTTGAGATTAAGAGAAGAATTTGACATGAAGGATCTTGGCATTGTTAAAAAGATTCTTAGAATGGAAATCCAAAGGTACAGAGAAAAAGGCAAACTATGGGTGTCACAGAAGAAATACGTGGAGAAAGTGCTAGAGAGATTTAACATGACAATGCAAAGCCGGTTAGTACTCCTCTAGCTAACCACTTTAAATTATCTTCTTGATCTTGTCCTTCTACAGATAATGAGGTGGAGGAAATGTCCCGAGTACCATACGCTAGTACAGTGGGAAGCTTAATGTATGCCATGGTTTGCAGTCAGCCAGATATGTCACATGCAGTTAGTGTTGTGAGTAAGTACATGGATAATTCATAAAAGGAGCATTGGAACGTAGTCAAATGGATATTCAGGTACTTGAGTGGTACAATGACTTTTGGTATCTTGTATCAGAAACAAGATAAAACAGGACAGGTTGTGGGCTATATAGATTTAGATTATGCAGGAGATTTGGGCAAGCGGAGGTCTACTACAAGTTATATATTTACTCTTGCAGGTGGGGCTATCAGTTGGAAAGCTATGCTTCAATAGACTTTTGCCTTATCCACAACTGAAGCGGAATATATGGCAATAGTGGAAGCTGCCAAGGAGGCTTTATGGTTGATAGGTTTGGTCAAGGAATTGGGGTTGAAGCAGGAAGGCTTGGAGTTGTATTGTGACAGTCAAAGTGCCATTCATTTGGCGAAGAATCAAGTTTATCATGCCCGGACAAAACACATCAATGTGAGGTATCACGTAGTTAGAGGATGGGTAGAAGAAGGCATGATAACTTTGAAAAAGATTCATACTGAGAATAATGCAGTGGATATGTTAATAAAGTCGGTGACTACATAAAAGTTCAAGCACTGCTTGGACTTGATTAATCTTTTGCACTGTTAAAGATTGGAAGAACATCCTAGGGCATGGGGATGAGCATCTACATCTAGATGCGAACCTAAAATTTTAGGTGGAGGCATTTGAATTTTTGCCAAGATGGAGAATTGTTAAGAGTGACTGCAAATTCAAAGTCGTCAAAGTTATAATAGTCAACAGTCGTCAGAGCTACAGTAATCAACAGTCGTCAAAGCCATAGTAGTCAATAGTGGTCAAAGTTACAGTACTCATTTATCCTATAAATAGCCAATGGATCCCCCATTTTCAAGACACAGCCAGAAGAAGAGGAAGTAGGATTCTCTTTATTAGGTTTGTGAGGCTCAATTGAGACGGATGTACAAGGGTTTAAGCGCTTGGGTTTGGGTTATTAAACTTGAGTGTATACTTGTACTATTGTTCTTAATTTTTCTCGGTAGTATAGAAAGAAACCAGAGCATGCTCGTGGACGTAGACAATCTTACTGAACCACTCTAAATATTGGTATCATTTTTTTTTGTGTGCTTTGATTTATTTTATTATTATTTTTCTGTCATTCGTATTGATCAATTGCTGCGAGAATTCCCAACAAGAATGATGACAATTTTTCTGTTAAATCTCTGTAAGGCAGTAGTGACAATCAATGAACTGAATACAGAAATCTTGGCTAAGGTATGGAAGGTAGTGGCTCCATTGAAGGTGTAGATTTTGGATGGATGGCCTTGATTGGGAAGATAAAAAACAAAACAGATGTTGGTTAGAAGAAAATGTATTCCCCAGGTATGCTCTACTTTATGAGTAATTTGTAAGGAAATGGAAGAGGAGGCATATCATCTCTTACTCAAATGCAAGGCAGTGTGGAAGATATGGAGCTCCATTGTGAGATGGTGGGGGATTGAGTGGGTGAGTCCAGGCAACTTGTTGCGTTAGTTTCAATGGTGGATTAGCTTGAAGCATAATAAGATGGAATGTTGGTTATGAAATGCTATGTTCTCATCTGTGATTTGGCGTGTCGATCTGGAAAGCCAAGAATGATTTTATATTCAATGGTGAGTCTTTTAATTGGCAGAAGGTAGAAGAAGATTCTAAGATAGCTGCTGGCCTATGGGTAAAGGCAAGAAAGCCGAAGGCTGAGTTCTCATTAAATGACTTGTTCTACTCGATTCAGGGGGTGAGAGGTATTAAAGGATGAGGTGGGTAGTGTGTTTTTATGGTTTTTGCTGATAGCTCATCAGTAATGCTAAGGTAGTGTATTATCTTGGTGTGGATCTTGTATGTAGAGCTCTGTCTTTGATCGAAGTCCTATCCCTTGATGTAATTTATTTTGGTAACAATATACATGTTCCTTTTGCTATTGTCAAACAAAAAAAAAAAAAAAAAAGTTGTTATGAACGTGTATTGATAAACTTCTACAGCTACTTCCACAGAGAGAATAAGGTTGCTTAACATGTAGGGAAAAAACAAAAAATGTATTTTTCACCATTGCAAGGAATGCCTAGCTTGGAAAATGAGAAAGAAAATAAATAAGGATTACAAATGCATTTACACTCTGAAATCTCTTTAAGATTCGATAAACCAAATCTAAAGATGAAGAAGCTTTAGAGCATCCGACAGTGGTTCTCTAAACCTACCCACATCAAGCTTTACATTTTGTTTATCTAAATAAACTGCCCTAAAGGCAAGCCATCCCCCTTTATGTATGGAATAAGGGTCCCTAAAAACTTGATGGTCAAGTGGGTATTCTTGTATTAGAGAGCTCTCTTCTCTACCAATCTGGTATTGAAGGTACCTTAGGTTCATGTCCTTTGCAGGCTCTCCAAAGTCAGTTCTGGCCATCCATTCCATTCTCCCCAAAGGAACTATTTGGATGAAAACAGCATTTTCAGGAAGAAAAACAATGTTGGTGAGGCCAGCTCCATGCACTCCCATCATCACATCACAAGAGTTCACCAGCTGCGCGAATCGTGCTAAATTCGAGTCTGCCTCAGTGACAACCACCTCGAATCCCAAGCTTCTAGTCACATTAACTATTTCACCTTCGTTGATAAATGACCGGGTTCTTCTCCTTGAAATCATCAAAAGACGAGGCCTTCTAACTTCCCCATCTCTCAGTTTGATTGCTGTTTCTCTCTTCAACGAGTAGGCTCCTCTCAAGAATTTCCTGAAGTCTTTCATGGAGTATGGAGATCTTGAAGGATCAATATTGAACTCTTTGTGAGGTTTAAGACCGACAACCATGCTAGGGAAGCAATGGGCTCCAACTTCTCTATCAATGTCAATGATCTCATACTTAGACAACTTTTGCAGTACTGCTTGATACTTGGTAATCCACCGCGATTGTTTGTTAGTAACAAGAAATTTCACTTCTCCATCAAATTCTCTGGATGTTAGATATAGCGGAATCACCACGTCTGTGAAGTCATGAAAGTGGTTTCCGGCGTATCCACCGGTTGAGAAAACAATGGCGGGAACAGTGTGATTGTGGGTGCAATGAGGGATGTCTTGGGACGAAGATGTTACCATCTTGACTGTGAATTCCCTGACACTCCCCATGGCATTTCTGTCTCCTTTTCGAGCATAAGGCCTTATGCTCCATGAACTTTTTTTGGGCATAGTGGCCGTGTCATGAGTTAATGCAACGAAAACTGTGGATGAATTGCCTTGAATCCGTATATCTCCATTCATCTCGCATACATCTGACCTTGGTTCTGAAGTGTTGCAAATTGGCTTGACTACTTTTTTTGGGACATCTGTAACAAAATTGACAGAGAAATGGTTAATTAATGTAATCTTCTTAATTAATCAAGCACCATATATATGCCAATCCACTGAATGAGCTCAATTTGCTTCTTACGCTTGCTAGGAACTCTGTTTTAAGTACTGGAACTAGTTACCAATGCTTTTAACTCATTTCATGTCAACAAGTTAGTATAGACTTACCTATTTGATGGGGGCTTCTTATTTCCTGAGTCATTAGCATTTTGAGGCCGTCACCCACTGACACTCGCAAATTCACTGTAAAACCAATTGGATTAGAGATTTACATAAATAAAAAGAAGAAGAAGAAGAAGAAGAAGAAGAAGAAGAAGAAGAAGAAGAAGAAGAAGAAACAAATCATGGTACTATTGCAAGAACCAAAAGAACTCCAAATGATTATGAATTTTTTTTTTTTTTGAAAATTCTATTTTTGAAGTTAATTGTTAGTTGGATAAAACACAAAAAGGAGGACTTACAAACTGGCAGAGGGCCCAAATAAGGCTTAAACACAGTGCAAATGCTAAATGCAATGATCAGGCAACCAACAAAGGCACCAAATCCCAGCTTCTTCTGTTCATGCCTGCCAAAACTTCTTGCCAAAATCGTGTCATACGTCATTTTGGTTGCGTCGACTAGGATGGATCTCTTTGCAAAGAACTAAAAGGCTGTTCCACAAATGAAAGCTTTGTCCTGGATTGATAGCTTTTAAAGCTTTCATGAACTAGTTGCCGGCATTTCCATGGCAGGCTGGAGTTGGATGATTTGGATCAATGGGGTTTTCTATGACAAATGGAGAAGGTTTAGGTGCATTTTATTTCAATGATTGCTCCCCACGACTAACGTACACAGCTGATGATGATTTTCCAAATCTAATTAAAAATCGGGCTTGAAAGGGACTTTGAGGTCGACTGTTGAGACAAACTTGTCTAGTGCTCATTGTTTTGGTTCTGTAGGTTTCTTGCATGCATGTATTAAGAATGAACAGCCGGCTATTATTATTGGTTTTGAAAGGTATCTACCAACTAAACTTCTTAGAAAAAAATTGGAGAACTATATTTATATATTAGTTGTTATACATACACAAACATATAAATAAGAACATGTATGGCACAAGAGTTTGCTCAGAAATTTCCTATTTGTGTCCTCGTTTTCATTTTTACTACATTTTAACCATACATGCATAATCAATATTCAAATTAAAGATGAAAATGGGTTCAAAGGATTTTCAATGCAACCACAGCATGATGCAACGCTAATGTTTCAGCATTTGCATTGGGATCAAGATTAGTACGGGTGTAACGGTTACACTTACAGTTGTTACCTAATTTTTACAATATTCTGCTTTTGATAATACAATGTTTGAGTGAAAAAAATCTTCTTTATCATTTTTATATTAATATCGTCCTTTATAATTTTTACTCTATACTTGGTACCGTTATACTGTTATAATTTTTCTTGAGAAATGATAAAATTTGAATTCATGTCATTGCTCTATGGTGAGCCTTACAATTGGGTCAACGGCAACTTGAGCCTTTTTTTTTAGTTAATTGGCATATACTCGTCGTAGATTTTAATGTTTAAATTAATATGAAAGATCGTTTCCTTATGACAGGGCTTTGCAGCTACACGCATATGGTTACAATGTATAAACAAGTTCAGCTGATGATCAGGGAGGTATAGATACTGAAATCTTTTGGAATATTAGGACCCTAAGGTGAGATCTAATTTTCTATCTGTAGTTCCGTGTGATAAAAATTTTCATATTACATTTTGTCCAATTTGACCTCTCACATTCTTTAAAGCAGTAACATACTCTTTTATTCTTAATTATCATAAAATCTTCTGCACTTCTGCGTAGTAATAGCAGTGAAAAGCTAATAGAGACATTAATGTAAAAGCTGAAAATTACTAAAATTTCATGCACTGTGAATTGACAACCTTCTGCTGAAGTGAAAGAAGGATAATTTAGTTATTGAATAAAACTTGATTATTATTATTATTATTATTTTTTTTGTGCAAAAGAAGAGGAGAAATCATGAGAAGATTTTGGGGCATTCATGGTAGGCTATGTCAAAATTAAAGGTGTACTAACCATCGACTATAATACGGACTTGGAAAGTTTTCCCTGATCTGCTCTCTCCAGGGTGCTATGGAAGAAAACAAGCATCGCCTCAATCTGTATTGCCCTTGAACCTAGACCATGGAAATATGGTTATAGCCCAATTCCATTAGTGGGATCCATAGCCTACGGGTCTTTCCCAAGCCAGTAAAAGAAGAAGGTTGTCGAGGACTACCCTAAGCCTACAAGTAGGCAGGACTTTCAGTTACACAACTGGCTAGTCTCTCAAAATGAAATCATGCCATATCTACTATCACGAGGTAGATTTGGATTCTCTCCATTTCATAAATTGAAATGGAGATTTACATTTTATTGATTGAGGTGTTGACACGTCATTTAACATAAAAATAAAAGGTTCAGATGAGTTGACTTAAAATTTATTTAAAAATAAATAATTTTATAATTATATATAAGAAAATAAATATTAATACAAAACGACGTAATTTTAGTAAGACACGTGATAAAATTATATTTAGACTATTGATTATAAAATGAAAATCTCTATTTCAATTCATGAAATGGAGAGAATTCAAATCATTAAGCATTTCTTGAAATGACTTCCTTCGTCTCTCAATCTTTTTGTTTATATTTCTGTTTTTACTGCCTTGTTATTGGGAAAAGTATTAAAAAGATACTTTTAAGCATGACTTTTCTTATGTCAACATTCAATACAAGGTTAGGGCTTAAAAAAGTGTCTTTATTTGTTAAAAAATGCCGACTCCCTCACACTTGCGTGTATTATAAGATGACATTCAAAAATTCAACGTGCAAAAGGCTAAATTTGAGAAGCCAAAAGATCTTCTAGCTTATTTTTACTACTTCACAGAGTTTATGCACAATACGTGGAATAAACATTTGTACATACATATATATATATATACACACATATATACAGCTTAGAAAGTCTATTACGTTTGAAAGTTGGTGAAAGGTTGAGGCCTCCAACTGAGTTGTTGGGTAGAGTAGGACATCTTAACAATCTCCCTCTCAGCTTTTGTGGGATGCACGATAACGCATGATGGGCTAGGACTCCGACAATTTATAGTTATAATATATTGTTTCTTCTCCAGACGAATACGTGTATGCCTTTTAAAAGTTTAATTAACATTGTTTGGCTCTAATAGTGCATATAAAGGCACATAAATATATTTCCTTAGTGTTGGACAGCTCTGGACAAGTAGGGTTGTTGAAGGAGAACTATCAAACAATAATACAATGTCTCCAGGCTCTTCACATCCCCAGTTGAGACACAGGATAGTTTTCAACTCTCCCTCTCTCTCTCTCTCTCTCTCTCTCTCTCTCTCTCTCTCTCTCTCTCTCTCTCTCTGTGTTATTATATATAATGCTGCAAATGTTAAAGCATCTCACCAAAATCATTTGACCTTATTTTGCGAAGATGTAGGTTCTTTGAAAAATGTGCATATATTACTACTGTGAAGTCAATGTTTAGGTAACATATGTAAGCACTGGGAAAGCTGATATACATTCTGTAATCCACCGTTAGGACTGTAAATTATTCGTTATATTGGAGTTTGCCTTGGATTAATATGTCCACCACAAGATGCGTAGCATGGTGGGAGTGCCACCACTAGACTAACCAGGCTCCTCGTTCTTTCAAATGCTATTCTTGCGCTGGTCTCCATGGTGAGGACCAATTAGCTAGGATGATTGGTGAGACACACTAGCAGGAAGCTATCTCAATTATTCAAAGCCTATTCTCTTTATGTTTTGGATTATGAAGTTTTTGAAACTCACACAAGCATGGGTCATGTCCATCCATAGCAAATTGAGTAGGGTGTGAGAATTTAATGTGATTGAATTTTTTGCACTACCAAAAATGCTTCTTAATTGGACACTTGAATGGGTAAAAAATCTGGCGGCTCATAGACTTGGGATTAATTGCGTGGACATCTTCTGTCATCTAGATCTTCACCTAAAGAATGATCAGAGGCGATGATTAAGGTTTAGATCATCATAATTAATGTTTGTCAATGACAATTTTCACATTGGGTGTGGTGTTTCAAGATTTAGGTTGATTTTGTTAGATTAAAAAAACATGGGTTAATGGGTTATGCTTGATTTGTGTTACGATAATTTTATTTCAACCCAAGCATTTTCTGACACTTCTCTGCGCTGACAATGAGAAGCTTATTTTCAAGTTCAGGCCTGAAGAAAGATCATATCCGTGTGATGTGTATACTGCTCATGTGTTGGTTGGTGAGTCTTGTTTAATTTGCTTATGTAGCTATAATAACTTAGAATATGCCAGCGACATTCCTGCATTTTTCTTTCTGGAATGCCCAAGTGCTTGGAACAAGTTTAGTTCTCAGTGCAAAACTTCTTTACCACCCTAAACAATTTGGGGGCACGCCTCAGTTCACCAGGCAAATTTTTGTAGTTTGGGTTCAGTTTTACTGAGAAATAAACAAACACTACCATAGATGTGTTAATCTAGGCCACCTAACATTTTGTGAACACTATTTTATTCTAAGAAATAAAAAAAAAAAAATTATAAAATATGAATATTTTAATGTGTTTCAAAATTATCGTGCGTGTAAATTTGACGAATTTAACACTCAAACGTAAAAGTATCGACAGCCGGACCCAAACCTATGTACGTAACATAGGAAGGTAGCGTATGGGCAATTCACTGTCCAATATTGTCAACGAGCGTGAGATAATATGGTTCAACAAGTGTGCTTATTAAGAGGGTCCTTGGTCATGGTTAATTGGTTATAGTTAGTTAATGTGTCCGCGAGAAGCAAGAGATGGGTGTAAAGGAAGAATGCTATTCTTTTAAAAATTTTGTACAGAAAGCTCCTTTAAAATAATATAGCAGTAATATTATTGTAATTAAAAACCATCATTATGGATGTTTCGTTTTAAAGTGAATGATTCTTATTCAATCACATTATTCTGATGATAAATTATGTATGAATTTTTTTGTTTTTATAGCATTATCCAGGTATAAATCTTTTTCAAAAGGAGCTACCTCTTGAACTTGATATATATATATATATATGTAATGTATTTACTAGGGATAAAATTTTATTGATAGAGCGAGCAATTCAATCTCCATTAGAAGTAATATCTCACACCCTGCTTGTGAACATTCTGAGTTGGCAATAATTTTCGTAGTTTTTCCATGGTGAATTCAGCATCTATGGAGTTTGCAATGAAATCTTAGAATTTGAAACTGAACTTAACAGTTAAACAAGAGAGGCTGATTCATTGTTAATCTTGTGTGTTCAGTGTTCAATATTTGAGCTTTCATTATAAAATATGGACGAAACACAAAACTTGAGAGACCCTCCTGAAACCATTCAGTGTTTTCTTAATTTTGCTTCACATTGCCAAACGAGTTTTACTTAAGAGTTGGAAGTTGGAACCACGGCCACCATGCAAGAATAGAATTTTACATCCATGTCTTTTGTTTTCTGATATAGAACGAGTTGTTTAAAAGTTTTTAGAAGTTTGAGAGCACTGATATAGAACAAGTTGCTTAAGAGTTCTTAGAAGTTTGAGAGCAAAAGAAGTTCAACTGGCGTCCAAAATGCAATAACGGACAAAACTGTTATTTTATTGATCTAGCTTAGAATTACCTAAAATTTGGTGGATTAATTAGAAATGACTTGGAGAATAGTACTTCCCGCTTAACTATGATGTAGGACTTATTTTGGCCAAATTCGATCGTTTAGGGCCATATTTTAAGTGAATTCATGAACATAATTTTTTATTTTTTTAGAACAAAAAATAAATATGCAGACAGAGTATTCTATACATCTGGAGCATTTTTATTTTCGTACACCCATATCTTTTGTTTTCTGTTTGGGCTCATAAAAACGGCACTGGGCTAACAAGCATGCCCATAGAACTAACAAGCACATAGACTAGCCCTAGTTCACCGTGTAATATAAAGCAGGAGAATCTAAGTGGGCCTTTCTAGAAAGCAATGCTTCTATTCGCTTCCTTCAAGGCCGTGACTAGCAAAGTGAAAATACGACCAAGAAGTCCTGATAAGCATTCAGCCACCGCCAACCATCCATCTTCTATGAACCAAAACTTCTACAAGAGAAATTTTGGCTGAGCCTACGGGGCTGAATAGGGGGTGGCAAATGGGAGGGTTTCGCCCCCCGGGGGGGGGGGGGGTGTTTGGATCAGGGCAAAACGTGTCACTAGAACGGCATTTTTAAAGCCTGATTTGGGGTTGCTTCTTTAAGGGTGCTACTACTTTTTTCTACGCAGTAGCACCAAAAGATGTTTGGTCATGAGGTTGGGATTGGCTAAAAATTATGCAGATATCTTGCTCATATTCATAAGCACCTTTTATATCAGAAGTAATTATTTAGGATGACTGTCACACCACGTCATCAATTATTCAGGATGACTGTCACACTACGTCAGCATGATGATATGGTGTGACATTATATTTAAATTATAACATATATACAATTTTTTACATGGCGGAAATTGTAAATTTGAAATGCCACTATACATGTAAGATAATTCCTATAATATCTCAAAAAGTGTTGCCTCTCTGCACACATGGCATTACATGAATAAACAGTAACATTACATAAAGATGATGACATGGTATGATGGTTACATTGAATAATTTTCCGTATATCATGGTTAATGGGGGCCCACTCATATTCACAATGAGTTACATTTACTTCTGAACTTGCTCTCGAATAAAAGTGACAATTACCATCAAGTGGTTGGGTCCGGTAAGAATTTGAATTTTTTTTGCTTGCTGCTGGGGTTGAGCCTTCATATTTGTTCGGTGAGATTAAATCTACTATTCAGCACCCAAAATACATGGCGGGAGCTAAGTTTTAACCCTGATGTAAGTGCAGTGAAATCTCCCGTAGATGACTACTTGATACTAAGAGAAAATGCTTTTTGATGAATGTGTGGTGTAAGTCTATCTGCGTGCATGCCCTATTTCAGCACTTTATAAATAACCTTTGCCAATATATGTACAGAAGTTATTTTATCGGTACCTCTAGATAAGCACCTTCATCAAACCAAATGAGGCCTAAGTCATCCAAACACGTAGTGGATAAGAATAGGATGTGAACCAAGCTTTTGCCTTAGCATGTTGTTCAAGTGTTGAACACACGAACAAAATGGGTAGTTTTTATTTATTTTTAATTTAAAATGCCTTTTTTTTTTTTTTTTTTTTTTTGTGTTACATGGTGTGCAAGCTTTCAATTGATGACCTCTACAGCTCATGCAAAGCCATCTCCACACAAATTAAATAAACTTCATACGTCGCACAAATAATAAGAAATGCAATTAGATCACAATATGTATATATATAAGAAATATAGATACGAAGGAATTATATTATAATACACATTATAAATAATAAGGGGCTTAATTTTTTTTCCACATAATAGATAACTTAATTAGATGAAATAGATCAATAAAGTGGGTCAAACTTTATACTCCTATGAGCTGACATTTTAAAATTACTAAGAGTGCCACGAAGGCAACACATAGAAAAGAGAGAAAAAAAAAAGTAACCACTACTTATATATATATATATATATATATACATACTAGTAGTGAACCTGTGCTATGCATAGCGGGTTGTGCATGTGAATAAGAAAAAATAGGGTAAAAATGTGTGGGGGAGTAACCCCCGGCCCAACCCAATGGGTGAGGCCCAATCTGCTCGAATTAAAGTTGAGGCTACCTGGGGGCCCAAATCAGTTATGAGGGAAGGCCAGCCCAAACTGCCGACCTCCTCCAAGCGTAGCTCAGACAGCGAACAGTTTGCCTAAACCGCTAGCGGTCTTTGAGCATTAAATGCGGAGTTGACTTGCATTAAATGCACGAGCGGCTGCCCACACAAATGTCGACGTGCACGTCGGGTCAGCCGGAATCCTCCACGACGGTGCGCTAGACCCTGTAGGTAGCCAGGCGGCGTCAATGATGATGCCTAACCAGCAGACCATGAGAGCCTGCTGATAGGCCAAGAAAAAACACACTTCCTGAAGGACTCTATAAAGACCCAAGGAATCGAGAGCCAGGTATGGAAAGTTAACCCCTGACATACACAACTTTCATTCATCCTTCTCGATTAAGCTTGCTAACTTAATCTTCGGAGTGTGATCGGCCCACCTAGGGCCGACCCATTCTAACCCCCTTGTCTTGCAGGAAGAAGTTTGGACTCATCCATTTGGGGCTTGAGAGCTCGGCCCAGCCTTCCCGAAAAATCCCACCTACAATTGGTGCCGTCTGTAGGAAGGCTTAGAAAAACCATGAGTCTAAACGACCGGAGACATAGGAAAGAAAACTACGACGGGAGAGGCTTCGGAGCCTCCTCCAGTAAAAACCAGACCAGTTCGGCGCACTGCCAATCTACACCAGTAGATCGGCAAAGGGGAATACTGAGGTCAGAGATACGTACGCCCGCTGAAAGCCACTAGGAGACGCAAGAGGAAATGCAGAGGGATACGGGCTATGTCAGGGACAGAAACTTCCGCAGGAATCATCCTTCGAATCTGGCCCCGTCACCCTCCAGTGGGCGGGTCCTAAGCGAGGATACGCTCCGTGCAGCAAAGAGGGAAATTCGGCGGCACGGAGAAGAGATAGCCTACCTCACCTCACAAGTGCGGGCAACGAAGGAGGCATTCTCTACCAGGAATGGGCGTAGGAGAGATGGGTCCCCAGATCGGGAGCAGGTTGTTGGCGCCAGGGATGAACCAGCACCACCGGTAAGAGGAAGTTACACCTCTAGTACCGCGCGTTGCGTTAATAGGCGCACGGGTCGGCGAAGGGACAGGAGCAAAACCCCGCCGCACGACAGTCCAGCGGAGGGAGATCGGCGGAAGGAAGACTGGAAAAAGTGGTACAATGAAAAGCAGGAGGATAGAAGGCAGCAAACTAAGGAGCGGACAACCCATGACCTGATGAGAAAGGCCCTTGACCAGATTGCATCCACGCCATTCACTAAGGAGATTGAATCCCATTCAATTCCTCGAAAATTCACCCCGCCAAAGTTCACCCTCTATGACGGGAAGTCCGACCCAATTAACCATGTTTGGCATTACAAACAACTCATGGTAGTGTGGTGTAGTGACCAGATGCTAATGTGTCGGATCTTCCCCTCCAGCCTGGGAAGTGTGGCGTTACGGTGGTTCAACAAATTGCCACTTAAATCCATTTCTAACTGGAGGCAACTAGCCGAACTTTTCACAGCCCGTTTCATAGCAAATAGCCTACAGCCGAAGGAGGTTGATTTCTTGTTGACATTGCGAAAAGAGGAAGGAGAAGGATTGCGAGCATACGCCCGACGCTACTGGGAAGCTTATAACGAGATTGACGAGTGCAGCGAGCAGTTAGCTGTAACTCAGTTCAAGATCGGCCTTCCCAGGGAGCATCACTTACGACAATCCCTACTGAAGAAACCAGCCCTCACCATACAGGAACTAATGCTGAGGATCGAGCGCTATGCGCGGCTAGACGAGGACGTACCCCAGGGGGAGACAACCAAGGTCGGCGCTGCAGCCGAAAAGACGAATAAGAAGGATGCCAAGAAGCCCCGATCAGAAGACATCGGCAGAGGAAAAAGAGTGACTGATGGGGTCTACACAGTCTTTAAAGACCCCATCTATAAAATATTGCCCTAGATCCGTGATAAGCCCTTCTTCAAGTGGCCACCAAAGCTGGGGGGAGATCCAGCAACTAGGGACCAGAAGAGGTTCTGTTCCTACCACCGCGAGAAGGGGCACAAGACAGAGCAGTGTCGGCATCTGAAAACCCATTTGGAAGACTTAGCCAAAGCAGGCCACCTTGACTAATTCATTGATCGGGAGAAGACTAAAGTTGAAGCCGAGCAACCACGAATGCAGGAAGCAGCCCAGAAGGAACCAGAAGTAAGGCCGGTTCGGGTAATCAATGTGCTGCACGGTTCGGCCGAATCAGGAACCATCGACCCACATAGGTACAGAGCCGAGATGCAGAAGGCTGCACACCTGAGGGAAGTGATGCAGATACAACCACCCAGCAAGAAAGCCAAGGTCGGCGATGCCCATGCGTCCATCTCCTTCACCGACGAGGATCTCGGTGGAGTGCAGATCCCCCATAATGATGCCTTGGTTGTTACGTTAAGAATGGCGGATTGTAACGTTAGAAGATTGCTCATCGACTAAGGGAGTTCATCTGAAGTTATGTACTACAGCTTGTTCAAACAATTGGGGCTCGAGGAGTCCGACCTCCAACCGTCGCTTAACCCATTGGTCGGCTTCAGCTCGGACCCAGTCTGGCCCATGGGTAAAGTGATGATTCCTGTAACGGCCGGAGGGATCACATTACAAACCGAATTCCTGGTGGTTAACGTACCATCCCCCTACAATGCCATCATGGGACGAACCTGGTTGCACCTTATGAAGGCCGTTCCCTCCACATACCATCAGCTGCTTCGGTTTCCGACCCCAGCAGGAGTTGGCGAGATAAGGGGAGACCAGGTGACTGCCAAAAGGTGTTTTCTAACAGCATGTGCGACCAAGACAAAATCTGAGAAAGTGCAGATGATGGAGCTGCATGAAGACACCCCCACTATTGATGATGTGGGACAGATGCCCGAGAATAAAGCTGTAGAGGACCTGAAGAAGATATACATAGATCGGCAAGGGGAAAAATACTTCGTCATCGGCACCACTTTGTCTAAACAAGAGGAAAAGTCCCTCATTGAGTTACTGACAGACTTCCTGGAAGTATTCGCCTGGACCCCTTATAACATGCCTGGGATCGGCGCCGACGTCGCCTGTCATCACCTTAATGTTAACCCAAATTGCCGACCTGTTATCCAAAAGGGGAGAAGGGCAGCTACCCAGCATGTGGACGCTGTCTTGGAGGAAACAGAGAAGCTTTTGGAAGCTGGAGCGATTCGAGAGATCAACTACCCAAGCTGGTTGTCAAACACCGTAGTAGTAAAAAAGAAGGATGGCAAATGGAGGGTCTGTGTAGACTTCACTGACCTCAACAGGGCATGCCCCAAAGATCCATTCCCCCTGCCCAAAATTAACCAGCTTGTGGATGCAACCGCCGGCTTCGGGAGGATGAGTTTCCTGGATGCCTACCGTGGATACCACCAGATCCCACTTCACCCCGACGACCAAGAGAAAACGGCCTTCATCACTCCAAGGGGTATTTACTACTATAGAGTTATGCCCTTTGGCCTGAAGAACGCCGGAGCCACATATCAGCGACTGGTCACAAAGATGTTCAAGACGCAGCTCGGCAGAACTGTCGAGGTCTACATCGATGACATGGTGGTAAAAAGCAAACTGAGCGACACCCACTTGGCAGACCTAAAGGAGGTACTCTATATCCTGAAAGACTACAAAATGCGGCCGAACGCTTCAAAATGTGTCTTCGGGGTCGGCTTAGGCAAGTTCCTGGGGTTCCTGGTCACGCATCGGGGTATTGAAATGGACCCCCGGCAGATTAGTGCAATTCAGAGAGTTCACGCTCTAAAGAATGCCAAAGAGGTTCAGAGATTGACAGGAATGGCCGCTGCACTCAACAGATTCATCAGCCGTTCATCGGACAGGTGCCGACCCTTCTTCCAGTTCCTAAAGAAACAGGAACGGTTCGAGTGGACCCCTGAGTGTGACTCTGCCCTTGCCGATCTAAAAAACTACCTAACCAAACCACCCCTGCTCTCCACGCCTGTCCAGCACGAGGAGCTCTTCCTCTACCTTGCAGTGTCAGACCATGCAGTCAACGCGGTCCTACTCAGGCAAGAAAATCGGCAACAATTCCCAGTCTATTACGTCAGCAAAACCCTTCTTGGAGTCGAGAGCAGGTATCTACCCCTTGAAAAGCTGACACTCGCACTGGTGGTAGCATCCCGAAAGTTGGTGCATTACTTCAGATCTCACACCATTAACGTCCTCACCAACCACCAGCTCAAACCTCTTCTAAGGAAAGCCGACTTCTCAGGAAGAATTGCAAAATGGGCCGTGGAGTTTGACATCAAGTTCCAACCTAGATCGGTAGTGAAGGGGCAGGTTCTTGCAGATTTTATTGCCGAGTTCTCTGTCGAGATGGCACCAGAAGCAGCACAGACCCCAGCAACTGGCCAACCGCAACGCGAACTCCCCCTGGACCTTTGGGAACAATCTGATCATTGGAAACTCTACGTGGACGGAGCTTCCAATGACCGGGGGGCAGGATCATGCATCGTACTCATTGCACCAGATGGTCTAACCATCGAGCAAGCCATCAAGCTGGAGTTCACTGCCTCCAACAATGAGTCAGAATACGAGGCCTTGCTCGCCGGAATACGTCGAGCCATTGAGCTTCGAATTCCCAAAATCGTCATATATTCGGACTCCTTACTTGTCGTAAATCAAATCACAGGGGAATACGTCGCGAAGAACGACAGAATGACGCTGTACCTAGCAAAGGCCAAGGAACTGCTCGGCCAATTTAAAAGCTATAAGCTTCGACAGATTAGCCGAGATAACAACTCACATGCGGATGCCTTGGCGACCCTGGCCACGGCTCTGAAATCTGGTTCGAGAAGGACGATCAACGTGGAAACCCTTGCCAAACCCAGCATTTTCCGCGAGGAGGAGGAAGCCCTAACAGCGGAGAAGCTGGGACCATCATGGATGGACCCAATCATTTCTTACCTTGACATAGACAAGCTGCCAGACGATAAGGTTGAAGCTCGGCGAATCAAGCATGCATCTCTCAGGTATTGGCTGTCGCCAGGTAAGGAACTTTACAGACGTTCCTTTACAGGTCCTTATTTGCACTGTGTCCATCCGGACCAGGTACAGAGCGTCTTGTTCGAAATCCATGAAGGGATATGTGGAAGTCATGTCGGCGGAAGATTGATAGCACACCGAGCCATCTCACAGGGATATTGGTGGCCTTACATGTAGAAGGATGCAGCCCAGTACGTCCTGAAGTGCGACAAATGTCAGAGGTTTTCCCCCATTATCCACCAGCCAGCCGAAGATCTTGCTACTATCACTAGTCCGTGGCCTTTCGCTCAGTGGGGACTGGACATTGTCGGACCTTTGCCTCGGGCTCTGGGCAACAAAAGGTTTCTCATCATGGCCACCGATTACTTTACCAAATGGGTAGAAGCGGAACCTTTATCAAACATCAGCGAAATTGATGCCAAAAGGTTCGTATGGAAAAGCATTGTCACCAGATTCGGGTTGCCCCGTGCCATTGTATCAGATAATGGCACCCAGTTCGATGGTAACATCTTTAGATCATTTTGCGAAGGATTGGGGATCAGAAACTATTACTCAACACCAGCTTACCCCCAATGCAACGGACAAGCCGAAATTTCAAATAAAACCATGCTGAGCGGAGTCAAGAAGCGTCTTGAAAAAGCCAAGGGGAAGTGGACAAAAGAGCTACCCAATGTCTTGTGGTCCTACAGAACAACCCCAAGGAGGTCCACAGGAGAAACGCCGTTCTCCTTGGCATACGGGGTGGAGGCAGTCATCCCCCTGGAGATCGGACTACCAACTATCAGATCGGCAGCTTTTGACACCGGTGTTAATGACCAAACGGTTGCAAGAGACCTGGATCTTGTCGAAGAAAGAAGGCAAACCGCCTTGATCAGACTCACAGAGTATCAGCGACAGCTTAAACGCTCTTACAACAAGCGGGTCCGCCCAAGAGACTTTGCTCCAGGAGATCTGGTTTTACGAAAAGTATTGGGGGCAACCAAGAAGGCGGCAGATGGAAAGCTCGGCCCAAATTGGGAAGGCCCCTACAGGGTCACATCCCAGGTCGGCATCGGCGCATACAGACTGGAGACCGTCGAAGAAGGGCGACCGTTGCCGTGACCATGGAATGCGACCAACTTGAGGAAGTTCTACCAATGATATGAAACCCCAGACACTGTAACAGTCCATGAAATGTATAAAGCTCAGCTGAAGAATCAATGAAAATGAAGTTATTCAAATGACTCTACTCTGACCATTCTGCGCAAAACAAAAACCAAGTGTAAAAACTTGGTCCTGTTCAAGTTGGGCAGGTCGGCCAAAGAAGGCCAAAACAAAAACCAAGTGTAAAAACTTGGTCCTGTCCAAGTTGGGCAGGTTGGCCAAAGAAGGCCAAAACAAAAACCAAGTGTAAAACTTGGTCCTGTCCAAGTTGGGCAGGTCGGCCAAAGAAGGCCAAAACAAAAACCAAGTGTAAAACTTGGTCCTGTCCAAGTTGGGCAGGTCGGCCAAAGAAGGCCAAAACAAAAACCAAGTGTAACAACTTGGTCCTGTCCAAGTTGGGCAGGTCGGCCAAAGAAGGCCAAAACGAAAGCCGAGTGTCAATCCTGTCCAAATTGGACAGATCGGCCAAAAAAGGCTAAAGAAAGAAATTAAGTCTAAGCGACAAAATCAGATAAAGGAGATTCAGTAATAAACAACAGATGAGTTTTTCTCATTAAAAGGCATTGGTGGTTACAAAAATGGAGAAAGAGAAAGAAAAGCTATGCCGACTTCTCCCCCGGCTCTGCAGTTACCCCTAGCGAAACCTCTACCACATTCTCCAGGGGTACAGCTGCGGTCTTCAAACTTTCAATCCTCTCCTTCTCAGCAGTAGCTGCTTCGGCCGCGTCTTTTAACTTAAGCTCCCGTGCGTATTGGGCATTGGCCAGGACTTTCTTCGGACAGACGACGCCGTCCTCGGTAGTATCAAAGTAGTCCGGGCAAAGACCCCACACGTCGGAGGCCTTATCCAACTCTGCCACAATAAGGGCACCATTCCAACCCTGTCGGAATATGGTGCGGCTGAGGTCCATCATCTCTTGAGCCAAATTCTTGGCTCCCCTCTCTTCACCCCGCTTTAATATGGCCTCCTCCTCCACCTTCAGCTTGGCCACCTCAGCCTTAAGGGTCTCCACCTCCTCATTGGCATTGTGCAGATCCACGGACTGCACATCAAACTTTTTCTCGAGGTCGGCAAGATCCCTGTCCCTCTTTTCAAAGTCGGCCTTCGTCAGCAAAAGCTCGGCGGAAGCCTGCTCGGCCTGTTTCCTGAAGGTAATCCGCTCCTTATTTGCTTCAATCCACTCGAGCTTCAAACGACCGTGCTCTTCAATGAGTTGCTGGTGAACCTCGGCAAGCTTTTGGAAGCGCGTCATCGCCTCCAAGGAGTTTAGACAGCCCTACACAAATCGAAGAAGGTTGTTGTTAGGGCAAGTGTCTAAAAAGACTGTAGTCATCAAAAAGTCAGAGCTGTCTTACCAGTATGGAGTCATGGAAAACGCCCATAAAAACGGCCGAGTCGCTTGCTTCGCCCAGCTTCGCTATGTCCTTTTTCTGAAGGACGCTCTTCATAACACCAAAAGCAACCTCGGGCTGATCGATCATAGAATCTACTGTCGTCATAGGACGGCCCAGAATGTCCGGAGTGATGGTCACAGTCTCGCCGACCTCATCCACCGTGGCTTTGCCTTTCTGCTTCTTGGGCGTTGGAGTTGGAGCGACATCGGGCCTTCTCTTTCTTTGTTGCCGAGTCTCCGGCCTCTGTTGCACAGGTGGGGCCTCCTCCACGGGAGCTACCACCAGCTCGGCTGGAGGAGTTTCGGCAGGAGTGGGTGTGGCCGACCTCAGCGGCTGTCCCGCCAGAGAAAACATTCTTTCCTTCAGACTCATGCCGTCCATCTCGTTGGGTGATGGGCTCGAATCACTTGTTCGGGTGGGAATCTCAACTCGGCTGTCGGGCACAGTGTATGGTGACGAGGTGGATGCCGAACTGAGTGACTTGGTTCGCTCTTCTTGCCGTTCTTCACCAGGTGATGCAGATGGTGGAGCAACCGCAACTGTCACGCCTGTAGGGATGCGCGCCTTCTCGATTGCTATGCCAGTAGGGATTTCCTCAAAGTCCCCTTCGACACCTTCGTCCGCCAATCTTGCTAGTACACTCTGGGGGACTCCAGTCTCGGCAGTAAAAGTCGAGTATCGCAGTGGATAGGAGAGCAAGATATGTGCTGCCCGAGCTATGTATCGTAGCCGACCTTCACTAACGTAGTTCAAGACCTTGTTGAGGTCGTCAGAGTTAACCAACCAATCACGAGCTTTCGACCGCTTCCTTGTGTCTGCAAAAAGTTCGAGAGTTAGTATGGAAGCGAACTGAAACTTAAAATGATGCACAGTGCGAGAGATCGGCTTCAAACCTAGTTCGACGGGCACTCTAGGGCATCGAATCACCGGTCTATCCTTCTCGGGAACGTTGCCGAACTCCCATGGACCGGTTACCCAGACCCTAACGTCGTCGACGCCCTTCCCTGAGGAAGACAGACACTTCACTAACTCTAAGGATTTCTTTACTACACGGAGGTAAACCTTGTTACTACCTCCGACTTTACAAAGAGTATAGCAGTAGTCCAGTTCGGCAAGGCCCGGGTTCACCTTCAGGCGCCGATTTATTTCTAGCATGCCAAAGAAGATTCTATATACGTTCGACGCCAATTGGGAGGGCGACACCTTATTTTTTACTATGAATTTATGAAGAAGAGGGTGGAGGGGAAACCTAAGCCCCCTTTCTCGATAGCAATGACTGGGAACGACACCCCTTTCTCGGTCTCCCCCATGCGATAGTCCTCGGGATCGACCAACTCTAAGCCGATTTCATCCGGGACTTCAAACCTAGCCCTAAACGCGGCAAGGGCCGACGGACCATCTAACATTTTTCGAAGACAGGATGCCATTAGGGGACAACCGTCGAGACACAAGACGCAATGAAGAACAGAGGAGTCGCGGGCTCAAAAGACACTTACAGTGGTGGGTGCCGAAACACCTGACGCACACGCTATTCAGAAGGCAAAGGAAAGAGATCAAGTGTCTCCTAACTGATTAGGGCGTCGGTCTTTTATACACGCCAGAGCCGTCGGTTCATGCACAGTAAACCGACGTTAATCATGACGCTCCGCCGAAGCGTCACGTCGGCTGTCAATTTAATAACGCCCCACCATTGAATTTTTTAAAAATCCCCGCCATTTACGTGGCCGGGTGACCGTTACATCCCTTGGCCGTTTCAGAATCTCAAACGACACAATGGCTGGGGGGCAATTGTGGGGAAGTAACCCCCGGCCCAACCCAATGGGTGAGGCCCAATCTGCTCGAATTAAAGTTGGGGCTATCTGGGGGCCTAAATCAGTTATGAGGGAAGGCCAGCCCAAACTGCCGACCTCCTCCAAGCGTAGCCCAGACAGCGAACAGTTTGCCCAAACCGCTAGCGGTCTTTGAGCATTAAATGCGGAGTTGAATTGCATAAAATGCACGAGCGGCTGCCCACACAAACGTCGACGTGCACGTCGGGTCAGCCGGAATCCTCCACGACGGTGCGCTAGACCCTGTAGGTAGCCAGGCGGCGTCAATGATGATGCCTAACCAGTAGACCATGAGAGCCTGCTGATAGGCCAAGAAAAAACACACTCCCTGAAGGACTCTATAAAGACCCGAGGAATCGAGAGCCAGGTATGGAAAGTTAACCCCTGACATACACAACTTTCATTCATCCTTCTCAATTAAGCTTGCTAACTTAATCTTCGGAGTGTGATCGGCCCACCTAGGGCCGACCCATTCTAACCCCCTTGTCTTGCAGGAAGAAGTTTGGATTCATCCATTTGGGGCTTGAGAGCTCGGCCCAGCCTTCCCGAAAAATCCCACCTACAAAATGGTTTAAGAATATATTTTTTACATAAAGTATTTTTATATTTAATATAATGTATATAATTTATAAACATAGTGAATATATTGATATATGATTAAGAACATAATATTAGGCCACAAACTTAAAGAATAAGCTTTTTTAGTCCAAAATGGAAAATACTTGCCACTTTAAATTAATGAACTACAAAAAAAATTAGTAATAGACAAAAATTGAAGTGATCAACTTAATTTTTGCAAAAGAATATTGATAGAAATATTTGAATTGGTTGAATTTAGATTTTTTTTTCTAAAAAATGATTAATAGATTTATTCCTTTAGACCCAATCATAATTATATGAATAGGGTTTTAATTAAATGTTGGACCTAGGATACCAAATATTATAGAAAAGAGTAATCTGGGTATTACACATACTAAATTTAATTAGGGTTCACATAAAAGCTATAACAAAGATTTATATAAAAAAAAAACAGTGATTAGCTGATATAGCTATGTCAAATTTTTCTAAATTTATAACTCTAACAAATTGAGTTAGGATTTTGAACTCAAAAACCAAACAACTAGTTACTATAATATACTATAATTGCATAACAATAGGTGTATATTTTTTAAAAAATTGAAGGGAGTGAGTTTAGAAAGTGCACAATAGTTTTGAATTTTGATATAGATTTTAGGAAACTATGATATTAATTGATAGACTTTATTCATTATAGATCCATCTATATTATATATATCATTCAATTAGTAAGAGTTTGAAAGTTAACTTAAAATGATTCGTATATTATAAAAAATTAAAATATGTCAAAACTGGATTAAGAGTTGAATTACAACATATTGTTATAATACATATAGTATTGATATACATAGATAGATGGATTGAATTTATAAAATCTAGAAAATAAGAAAAACTTAGAAAGAACCAATACTACTTTGACACATATGTCTTGTATATGATAAAGTACTAATAATTTAATGACACATGTCTTGTATATGACAAAGTATTAATAATTTAATAACACATATTTTTTTCTATTTTAAAATATAATTTATGATTAAGAAAGGTTTCTTTAGGAGCATTATAATTAAAGTATTTAAAAATGTTACCATAACTATCCGTAGATAGAATTTATAAACAATAAATAACAAAAAAAATATGAAAGAATCAATGATATTTTGACACATGTATCTTGTATGTAAGAAAGTGCTAATAATTTAATGATACATATTCTCTTTATTTTAAAAATTTAAAATCTTATTTATAATTAAGGAAGATTTCTTTAGGAGCATTATAATTAAAGAAATTTAAAGATGTTACCATACCTATCAATGAATAACATTTATGAAGCTTAGAATAAATAAATTAAGAGGAACTAATAATAATAATATGTCACATGTACTTTATTTTTTTAAAAAATTAAAATTTGCATAAAAATAAATTGAAACTTTTAGCTTCAAAAACCTCCTAACATATTGCTATAATATATAGTATAGATTCACCAGTTGTTGACCCTTGTATCACACGGGAAAGAACATGTTTTTCAAAATAATGTTCTATAAGTATTGACCCATCTATCACATGGGAAAGAACATCTTTTTCAAATAATAGTCATAATAGAAAATTTTTAGATTTTTTTAACATAATAGGGATCTTAATTAGATCACAATACGTATATATATATATATATATAAGATATATAAATGTGAATGAGTTTTATTTTAGTATACTTCATATACAATAGAAAACTTAATCAAATCACAGCATGTGCATCTATAAGAGATACAGATGTAAATGAGTCATAATTTAATAAAGTTATTAAATAATAGAGAATTTGCATCTTCGTAACATAATAAGAAACTTAATTAGATCTCAACAATATAGTAATAGTGTCCCAAACTCTATTGCCCCCTATGAGATGATATTTTAAAATTATAAGAGTATTAAGAGCACCACGTAGTAAAAAGATCAAAAGTTGGGGTAAACATAACTTGTATATATATATATATATATTAAATTAGATTGGTTGAGTTCTCATGACCAAAATTTCATAACAATAAAATGAATTTCGAATTCTCATTGAAAAAAACTACTAAAGATTAAAAAAATTATTTTATAAGTTGCTTAAATAAACTATATCCAAACAAGCTGTTAGTTTTATGCATGTGCATTGCACACAAAGAGCACTAGGATATGTTTATAGAAAATCAACTAAACACTTAAATTTATGCTTAAAATGCACATATTTCATATCTAACATAACTTCATCGTTCAAAAACCTTTTATTTTCTTTTGAACCAAATCTTTATTTGAATTTTGTTTTGTGAATAGAAAGTCAACTACTTAACAACCTATTAAAAATGAGAAGTTAAGTGGGGGTTTAATTTATACAATGCACACACACTCACACTAAATATATATCAATCTCAACGCATTAGTGGTCAGTCAATCAAATTTTAAATTCAGATAATTGTTTAGTTGTGGACCAAACACCTCTCACCAAATACTAATTACCAGATTGTAATCAACAATCTTTCTAGTGAATCATGCCAAAGAAAAATTATCATATGTGACCATTCACCCATAAAATATGTACAATTTATTCTAAATATTAAAATCATTATAGACGTCACACTATATGACTGTTACATAAACTAATTTTTAATACCATGAGTTAAAGATTCGTACGACTAAACGTATTGATGCGACATGTTTGGCGGCCACATGGGCTGCCCCATTATAGAAATGATGAGATGAATGCAAAAGTTTTAATCCGTTTATTAATCCCAAAAATACTACTAAAATTGCATAAACAAACAAGTACTGTTTTCTTTGATCATGCAAGCTCGTCAAGTTTCACGTCTCATACGCATTTTCTCAAATTTCCTAACTCTTTGATGTTATTTTCATGAAAAATGGTATTTTTTTAAATTATTATATAAAATTTTACATCAAAATGATGTGACAATGACAGTTTTATAATTAATATATACCTTGATAGGTTCTTTATTACGAAGTGACAGGATAACAACTTAGACACATCATTCTGATGATAAATTCTGTATAAATTTTCTGATTGTATAACATTACTCTATTCTTATTGATATTATTGTATTTATGGCCTCCAATCAGGATGTTCTAACCTAATGAACCTTGAAAGTCTCCGTTACTCCTCAAGATCTTGACCCTTGGTCTACATTTTTTGAGTCGAGCGTGGTTGTGAAATAATATATATACAGATATATACATCACTTCTTGGGAACGGATTGAGTAACCCAACACTGATTTTTGTTACTGGTACCTCTCTCAGCTCTTGAAATGATATTTTTGTTACTCTCTGCTCTTAAGTTTTGAGTCACATTTGTATCCATTATGGGTCACAGCTGTAGCAGCTGTCATCTCATTTTTTGTAACTGTACATTAAATTTTTGATATATGCTTTTTCACCAAAATTGCCTAAATTCAACTCTTGTTTTGCAAAGATTCCCATCCATAGATCTATTCCTTTTTGGCAAAAAAAAACCAAGCACTAAGAATTTGTAAGGTATCGCTATCCAAAACAATTGGTTGGTACGACCCACATAACATCAAAACAGTGTTTTCATAACCTCGTGACCATCACTATCACTGCACTTTTGAAATCTCGTGGTTTTTAACTCTTCACGACGAATGAAATAATTCAGCATGTTTAGAATACCACCTTTCCTCAATCTCACCTGTAAGAATGATGTGGTGTTCTAATTGTATTCTAAAAGTGTAATTTACATACATTAATTAGTTTTTTATTAGAGTTAAAGTATGATTAATTGTATAATTTTAGTTCTAATTTGTATCTAATTTAGTTTGTTTTATGTAAACAGAATTCATGCTAAAAAAGAACAAAATAGGACAAAAAGTGAACAACCATTCGAACGGTCATGGAGAGCGTTCGAACGGATGATTAAGTGTTCAAATGGTGCGGTACTCCATTCGAACGGTGCGTCAAACAGAGTTTCCCGTCAGAAATATAGAGAGCTATTTTCAGAATCGGTAACATAATTGGTTGTTGCAAGTGTATGGTTCCGTTGTAGCTTAAATTAGAAGTATATTTCAATATTGTTTTCGTCCAAGAGAGTTGTGCTAATCTAACAATAGGCAACAATTAATCAAATCAAAACTTGATTAAACTCAATTGCAACACAAGTGGAGAATTAATCATTAAGTAACTAAAAATTGATCGAAAATTCTTTTGGGTTTTGAAGATAGGGTTCTATCATTACTAATGTAAGAGAATTAAAGGCAATCAACAATTAATCTAAGGAATTGAGGACAACTATCAACTAAACAAGCACAATTACATCTAGCTAAACAAAGCAATCTAAATTAAAAGTAATTCTATTAAGCTTAAAATGCAATTAAAGGGTAATTGGATACAATTGCTCGAATTCACCAATTTATACAAGAAAAATTGAAGTGAAGGGTTGTTTAACTCAAAATAAGGATCTTACCATGGATCCTTGATTCGGACAATTTTAACGATGAAAATCTTGAGTCCTTCCAAATTAGAGTTAAATTCAATTAGACTTGGTAGATTCTTACAAGAAAATCACATGTTCTCAAACCATGATTATAAACCCAAGATTTCTATGGATGAACTAACTTCAATTAGAAGAGAATAGACAAAATCTAAAGATATTGAAGTAGATTCATGGACTTCCCTTCAATCTCCAAGCATTCCTTGGCGAATTCTCACAATTGCGTCTAATTGGAAGTTTAGCTAGCCATTCCCATAGTAGGAAGCATGTAGAAGAGTTTAGCAACCATTAATTGAAGTAGATCCAAAATTCTATTGGGAAATCAAGTGTTTCAATACAAAGAAAGTGGTGAGAAAATGAGAGAAAAGGAAAGAAAATACAAAGAACTCTCAATTCTCTCTCTACAATAACTCATAACTGTTTTTTCTATATCTCTCTCCTAGAACAAAACTACTTTATATCATCTCTTATTATCCTAGTCAGTCTTAGCCTTGTAGTGAAAAAAAACAAGGCGTCTGTCAATCGTTCGAACGGTGAAGAGGTCTATTTGAATGGTAGCTTCGAATGCACTTTGGACGCTAAAAAAAAAATCTGCATCACTTCAAACGGAAAATTGGGACTCGAACTTGCTTCAGACGAACAAAATCAACTCTGGATGGCCATGCATCTGACGTTTTGTTCGAATGCATCTCCCTCTCATTCGAACACTAATTCCATCCATTTGAATAGTGAAAGTCTAGTGTCACTTGTTGACATCATCTGTTCGAATGCCTTTGTTATCCGTTCGAACGGTTGATCTTCATTTTGCATTTTTTGACCTTTTGAGCCCAGTTTTCCTATAAGTACAAAGGCAAATTTAGAGTAGTTCATGGTTAAAAGTAGTAAATTAGGGGATTGTGACATTTTCTGATATTTAGGGGATTGTGATTACAGTTTTAGAGAGTAATCACTAGCCCCCACTTAGCTTTTGCTAGCCCCTAGCAAAATCTAAACAAGATGTAAAAGAAAGCAATATATATAAGAACTAAACTTCATTTTCTTAGGGAACACGGGTGCATTTAGCATATGGACCAAACCTTTAAACCCCTAGGTTACCCCTAGTGGACGAATGGTGTTTTGTGAGGGTTTCAGTGATTATACCCACAAACATCACCTTGTGAATTGCAAAGCAAGATAAAAATAAGGAGAATATGCATTAACCAATTCAAAATATCAATAGACACATTCTCAACTTCCATCATATGCAAAGATATGCACCAATTTGTACACTAGAGAGGTTTATGTGTGTGTATGATAAGTCATGCTATGATAAATCAAATGCCACCTACTGCTGCATCTCAAACCTCTAAGCTTTGATTCAATTCTTACCGGATATGCACTCACAATAAAAAGACCCATAAGGCTCTCACAATGATATGTCCAATCAATAGAGTAAATGTAAAAGACAATCGAAGTAAACATATCGAAAACAAGAACCGGAAGAAGAGATAAGTGTATTAACCTTAATATAACTTCATGAAAGAATATCCATAGATAAACATTGATCCAAATATATTGACATGCAATGACTCATCTTCTAATAACAATTTTTGTCAAGCATACTTTGCATCAACTATGCCCTTAAAAGGAGGATATGGTAGTGTATGTGGCTAGAAGGATAAAGATGATAAAAGGAAGGCCAAAGGTCAAGTCATGTGTGATCAAGGCATGTAATGAAGAATAAAAAACAATTCCCCTCTTTCCCTTCTTCAATATTAACAATACACTTAATAACTCTTCAACTTCCTCTTTTTTTTTCTTTCTTTGTATTGCCCTTTGAATAGCCTTAGAATATACTATTTCTTTGATGGAAATAGGCTATTTATCTTCTAATACTTGAAATGTTCTTTTCTTTTTCAAAACAACTCTTCTCCTTATTACTCTTCTTTATTGATTCTTCCCAACAACTTTCATCAAGTAAGCCCCTTTTCTTTTCACCCCTCTTTTTTTTACAACCTGCTCACAATTCTCCTAAAGAAGTCTCTTTTTTCGATAGAAGAGAGGGAATGTATAACATTGAGGAGGAAAAATAATGTCAAACAAAGTCAAGGAAAGTGTATAAGGTATAAATGGAGGAAGGATATGATCATAGACTAAATAAGGCAAATAGCATCATGCCACAAAAATATACAATCAAACATGTCATAGAAGCCAAGTGTCAATCATTATGATCAATAGTTTCCTAATGGACTAACGTCAAATGTAATGAAGCTATTGAAATAGCCGAGGACAAAAAGATTGTTCCTTGAATACATGTAATCACTCCAAAATACGATATAAGCTCTAAAACTCACAAGGCAATAATCTCCATTAAGTAAGGATGAAAATGCAAAAGATGGTAATAAATGATGTCACAATGCATGATGTAAGCACCCCATTTGTGCTCACTCGGCAATCTCCGACCCAATTGAACTCCATTTTAAAACCTCACAGGAATATCCAAGCTCAATAACCAAAATTCCCTCATGCATAGTCCAATTTTATCCAATCCAACACATCTTCCTTAAGATGGTGAGTCCATTCAATTTAAATCCAATCCAGTTTACCAATCGAGGTCTAATCACCCTTATGGGCCCCCACTCTAGGCACGTCTTTTAGAAAGTTCAAAATCTCTTAAGATGGTAAGTCCACCCTTCCAAAATGTTCTTAGATGGTTAGGCATACTTAATACGCCATCCTAAACAATTTTGGTCCCGTTCTGGTCAACTCCGGTCAAAATGACCGTTTTGCCCCTAGGTACCTCGGCACAGTACAAATCGCACCAAACAGTGAAAATATCTTCTAGGACTATCCCCGAATAGTCCGGCACGCTTAATATGCCACTCCAATCCATCCTGACCCTTTTTTCAACCAATTCCAGTCAAAATGATCATTTTATCCCTGGTGGCCTGAGCGCGTCCTAAAACTACACTAGCTTTGGATACCAAACTGGAAGATCCTATCATATGCCCATGGTGAATTCAAGAAGAGCCCCGTAACTTTAAACACTTCCAACTTAATGAAAGTCCCCTAGAGCGTCTTGTAGATGCTCTGCTAAGATTGTCTTTTTTTCCCGATTCCCGAGTTATAATGCACTGCAAAACAACTTCAGAAATGCATAAATCAGGAAATTCTCAAAAGTTTGTCCATAGGTCTTTCCATCGATACTACTCGATTAAATAGACAGCTTCCCAAAGCCCTCGATTGCATGGCTCGAAAATTGTTACTTTTAGAAACCCTTGTAGTGTCTCACAGATGCTCCGCCAAGGTTGTCTTTTCCTTCAATTCCCTGATTATAACGCATTGTGAAACAACTTGAGAAATGCGTAAATTAAAGAATTCCTGAAAGTATTTCTAGAGCACTTTCCATCAGTATGGTCCGATCAGAGAGATAGCTTCCCGAAGGCCCCGATCGAGTAGCCCAAAAACTACTACTTTTGAATATCCACAGAGCATATCACAGATGCTCTATAAATGTGTGTTTTTATGCAAGCTTCTCGAGGTGATATCTCACTCTTTTGAACACCTTTCAAGCTCCTAAAAAATTCTCGGTTCTTAAAAAACACTAGGAGAACATCGTGGATGCGACCGATTTTTCCAAATCCTTCCTGGATTACACAATTATCGAGGCAAAGTTTAAATGAAAATTTTCAATGGCAGAGCGTATGCTACATGCGTCCAGATTTTGATCAGATCAACCAAAACTTTGCTTGCTCCCCAAGTTGAGTCAGTACAGAGTGTGCCAAATGGCATTCAACTAGTGGAATAGTACTGGTGCATGTGCTACATTCGCCAGCCCTCGCCAATTTGCCTATAAATGTAGGCCTCTCCCTCTGCATATTTCAGAATTGAAAAACAATAGCAAAGCTTTGTAGAAATAGCTTTTGAACTCTGAAATTCTATATACACCTCACCCTCCAAAGTACCTAAGTTAGATTCAACCTCTCTCTAGCCCATACACTCCACCTACAAAGCTTCCAATGCCATAAAAGAGCTACTTCCAGCCCTTTCAAGCCTCTCTAAGGCTATTCAAGCTCAAGAGAAGTCATCCATGGAAGCTTAAAGTGTTTTGAAGATAAAGGTAGTATTCTCTTTTACATTTTGCCATTCCCACTCTTCTCTTCTCCCTCCTAGCTTACTTAGGCTATTCTTTATTTTAAACCCCCATCTTCTACCCCCCTTTCTTGCATACTTGAAACAAGTGAGCTCTTAGTTCATGCGTAGAGGAAAGCTTGTGAGAGCCACTGTGTAGGGGGATCTCTCACTAGCCTACTTTAGATGGCATGGCGTTGGAGCACCTTACAATTTGGTATGACCTCTAGTCTTGTATGATTTCATGACCCCTCTTTACATATAGTTATCATGTTCATGTATTGCTGCTTGGACCCATTTTCATGTCCATTATCATTTTGCAAAAACTTTTAATATCTCATTTCTATGTCTTTTCAAATTCCACAACAAGTGTTTTTTCAAAAATGGTACTAAGAATTGGTTTCTTGAAGCCTAGGTCAATTTTCACATCCTAGAGAACCCCCTTTAGTCTCTTGACTTCATTTTATATCATCTCATTTTATAATCTTTAAGTTGTATTAAAATGATTTTCAAACCTTGTATTCAATATCAATTTTCTCAAGTTTTACTCTCTTGAGTTTTGGGTTAAAATGGTCCCCATGGAACCCTCCTTTGAGTGGTCTCTTTATTTATTGATCATAGGAATCCTAGCTCATAAGAGTGGTTTTCTATACTCCAAAAGTGATTTTCAAAACAACCCTCTTTAAGAAGGGTTCTCAAAATTTTATTCTCTTTAATTTGCATAAAAATGAATCCCCAAAATTACAATGTTCATCTTGATGTTTAGAAGTTTTGCTCTCTTGAATATTGTAGTTGGAATAGTCCCATGGAGTCCTCTTTGGAGTGATTTCCTTCAAACTAACCATATGAACCCTTAATCTTTAGAGTGATTTCCAATATCTTAAAAGTGGTTTTCCAAAATCTCCTTTCCAAAAATAATTTTCAAAGGTTCATTCTCTTCAATTTTTCAATCAAAGAGGTCTTCAAAACTATCTATTTAATATTGATTTTCACAAGTTTTACTCTCTTGAGTTAGTGGTTGAAATGGTTCTAAGGCAACATTCTCTTGAGTGGTTTCCAGATACCAACAGTGTGAACCTAACACTCACTTGAGTAGTTTTCATAAAATGGCTTTCAAAACATACTTTCAAGTTTCATGCATAAAACCACCTTTCCAAAACCACTAAGTTCAAAACCACCTTTCAAAACCACTTTCCATCCCTAGGTTAACTTGACCCTACTTACCTAACCTTAGGTTAACTACCTTCTAACCCTGGGTTAATTTGAACCTAGTTACCCAACCCTAGTTACCCAAGTTAGTCAACCCTCGTTCAATCAAACCCTAAGTTAACCTAACCCAAGTTAGTCAACCCTAATTCAATCCAACCTTAGGTTAACTAAACCCAAGTTAGTCAACCCTAGTTTAATCTAACTCTAGGTTAACCTAACCCTAGTTAGTTAATCCTAGTTCAATCCAACCCTAGGTTAACCTAACCAGAGTTGGTTAACCTTAGATCATCCCAACCAAGGTTAGTAAGCTTCAAGGTTCCAACTCAAAGATCCTTTTTCAAATAATCTTTCAATTCAAAACCATTGTCAAGCATACTTTCAAAAACATCCTACTCTCTTAAGATTTTAAAAATCAACTCCAAAATTTTTTCAAATACTCCCATCCTCAATCCCTAAAATGTTTCTAAGAAATTCTTTTACACTTGTCTCGACTAAAATGGTTAGACATTTAACATTTTTAAAAAACTATGTTAAAAAATATTTTCAAAACTCACGACCCTAACCATTTATGGTTATAGATTCCAAGGAAAGGTGATACATTAAGTACAATTTTCAAGATTGTCCATATCAGGGTTCCAAAACCCTAAATGTTTTCAAAAGCTCTTTTCGAAAATGATTTTCAAATATCACATTCTTGAAGCAACCCTAATCCTTCCATGGTTAGGATTGTTCAAGTATAAGTGAGATATTCAAAAAGGGTTCTATAACCCTAAAGTTTTAAAAACCAAAAGGGAAGTCTCTAGCCCCCTTTTTCAAACATGTTTTCAAAATTTATAGCTCGAAAGGAGTTTATGTTCTTGAATGACTAACCTTTTAAAGGTGATGAAACATTAAAGATGCTTTTCATAAGATATTCAAAGACTATTTTCAAAAGCTTTTTGAAGACAAGTTCACAAAGAGTATTTCCAATCCAAACTCTACTTCCACAGTTTTCAAAACAAGACTTCAAAAACCTACTTCAAAATATTTCCAAAACTCCCTTGAGTTATTGCAAAACCTTTAAAAAATTCCTTTGAGTTGTTTCAAAGCACTTCCAAAACTCCCTTGAGTTGTTTCAAAAATATTTCAAAACTCTCTTAAGTTAATTTCAAAAATATTTAGAATCATCTTCAAACCCAAATTCAAAAACACTTCAAACATCCCAAGTCGTATTTCAAAGGCATTTGTTTTTTCTAATCTCTCAAGTGCTCTTTTTTCAGGCCCTTGCCCAAACTATGAATAACCTGATTCTTGTCAAATGAGATATGTAGGCAACCTAAAAAGGTACGGTCATAACCTTTATTTCAACCCAATTACCCTTTTTAAAAGTTTCTATCAATTCAAAATTTCTATCTTAAGTCCCTTCAAAATTTTCATGTTTTCAAACGTCTCTTCTCAAAACTTGCATCATGCATCATTTATCCAAAAAGTGATGACCAAATATATTTTTCAAAATTCTAATGTAGATATTAGTAACCGATTATTCAAGTGAGTGAATTAAGGGTGACTAGACGTGTAAGTACCGAAAGGGCGAGGTAGGGTGATGATCTTAGGATATATTCCCTACACGAAACCAATTCTCGGACCATAGATTTCTATTTCGAAGACCAAAATTGGAGTCACGTTTTCAAAAGGACTTTCAAAATGTTATTAAGACCTCTTTTTCAAAAACCTTCTTAAAAGGACATTTTCAAAACTTTTTCGAAAAATCTATGTTCAGTTTTTGGATTACACGTAGTTTTAGGTGACCTAACACATATTTAACTATGTTAGGTGGTGACTCCAAAATTTTTGCAAAAGCCCTTATTATTTCAAGATCAAACCTAGTTGCACTCACCTTTCTAGGAGGATGAGTTCTAACGAGAGAGTATCGTGCTTTTCCTGAGCCAAGAGGGCTTGGTTCTAAAAATCAGGGTGTGATAGCTGGTGACTCTGTTGGGGATACTTAGAGGGTTAGGCCATTATTATGTCTTTTCATCCTTCACTCACCCAAAATCCCTGGTTGCTTTGTCCAGTTTTATCCATTTTTCAAAATTTTTCTAAGCTCCCAAAACTTGATATTCTAAAAAACAAAATTTGTCAAATAAGTGTCATCACTTACATTCATTGCTTACATTCATGCCCTTGCATAGACCATTCATTTTATTTTGTGTTGAGTTTTTCAAAAAAGTTACTAACTCCTTGCATTTTCTTTTGTAGGTGGACCTTTGTTCACACTTTATTTTATGCCATATTAACTACCATGCATGTGATAAATGAACGGAATGAGATGTGTGTTGTTGGGTCCTTTTGTCTATGTTTTGAAAATTCTACACGCACTTGGTGCGCTCACTTGCATTTGCATCTTTGCATAATTATATGGTTACTATCCTTCTAGATAGAAGGGGGAACAATATATTGACTGTGGGCTGATGCTATATTAGTTTTCAGCCTACGGTCTCTTGATAGTTCTCCTACTCGAACCACCAACCAAAGATGGGGTTCACCCTTTCGCGGGTAGACGCCAAAGGTTTGAAGGTTAGGAAATCGATCTTTTGAGGA
Source organism: Euryodendron excelsum (assembly GCA_033060915.1). NCBI lineage: Eukaryota > Viridiplantae > Streptophyta > Magnoliopsida > Ericales > Pentaphylacaceae > Euryodendron > Euryodendron excelsum. Next base: position 20,746,437 of record CM065384.1, on the reverse strand, counting down.
AGCATTAGTAAACCCCCAACCTCATGCTCATGTAGCACTCCATGCATAGCCGAACCTTTGCCAGATTTGAGACACGCGTGTCAATTTCAAAACCAATTTACTTTCCTTTACATTCTGTCGCACCCAAATTTTTCGCACTCGAGGAATACTCACACAAGCGGGAAAAATGCTGTACTCTCTCGTTAGAACTCACCCTCCTAGAAGAATGAGTGCAACTAGGTTTGAATTGAAAATAGATTTGAATAAAGGGCTTTTGAAAAAAGTTTGGAGTCGCCACCTAACTTGATTAAGGTGAGTTAAGTTACCTAAAAACTAAGCAAAATCCAAAAACTACACTTAGGGTTTTGGAAAAGGTTTTTAAAAATATCACCTCAAGAGAGGGTTTTCAAGTAAAACAGGTTGTTTGGCAACCTTTGGAAAACATTTAGCCCTTTTTGAAAAATAACTCCTTTTTGGTCTTTAAAATCAGTGATCTAGGTTCGGAGGTTGGTTACGTGTAGGGAAGACGCACTAAGCCATCACCCTACCCTGCCCTTTCGGTACCTACATGTCAATCTACCCTAGATTCACCTATGAGAGTCTTTAATTAACTATTGTTCAATCCTGTCCACTTTGAAAAAGAATGTTTGAAAAGATATGATACATGATATGCAAGTGCAAGATAAGAGAAGTTGGAAAATAGATTCGGAAAGAAATTCGAAAAGAAGAATTTGATTTGATTTTAGAAAAGATTTGAAAAGATAGAATTGAAATTGGAAAGTTTGAGAAATTAGAAATAGAGGTTTGGAAATAGAAATTTGAAATTGAAAGTTTGAAAATAGATTGAAGATTTGAAAAGATTGCGGGATTTGAGATTTGAAAAATGTGGTGGAATTTGAAATTTGAAAAGTGTGGAGATAGAGACTTGAAAAATGTGGTGACCGCACCCATGAGGGTTGCCTACGTATCCTTTTGGAGGAATCAAGTCAGTCGTAGTTCGGACAAGAGTCCGATTGAAAATAGAAGAGTTAATTGGAAGAAAGAGATTGAACTGGAAATTGGATTGGAAGATTGAGAAATTGAACTTTGATTGGGAGATTTGAAAAGACTTGACTTTGGAAAACTTGGTTTTAGGAAACCTAGACTTAGGAAAGAGAGAATTTAGAAAGGACTTGAGATTTAGAAAGATTTGACTTGAATGTTGGACTTGGAAGATTTAGGGATTTGGGAAGGGTTCGAATTAGGAAAAGGTCCGATTTAGGAAAGTTTTGAATTAGGAAAGTTTCATTTTTGGAAAATTTTGAATTAAAAAAGTTTCATTTTTGGAAAGTTTCGAATTAAGAAAGTTTTGAATTAGGAAAGTTTTGGAATTAGGAAAGTTTTCGAATTAGGAAGGTTTCAAAACTTGGAAAGTTTTCAAATTAGAAAAATTTTCAAATTAGGAGAGTTTCGAAATTAGGAAAGTTTTGGGATTTGGAATGTTTTGAAATAGGAAAGTTTTGAAAACAAGAAAGTTTTGAGCTTAGTAAGTTTTAAATTTGAAAATATTTGAAGTTCAGGAAAATTTAAGATTTAGAAAGTTTTTAGAGTTTTAATTTCAGAAAAGCTTAAGATTAGAAAAGGTTGAGTTTAGGAAAGATTTGAAAACTTGGATTTGGAAAGTTAAGATTTGGACAGGGGTAGAATTGGGAAAGGGTTGAATTAGGAAAGATGTGAAAGTTAGGTTTTAAAATTTAGGATAGATTTATATGTTCAAGTTTTGGAAATTTAAGATTTAGGGAAGTAGAAGATTATGAAGGAGTTGAATTAGGAAATATTTGGATTTTGTTTCTAAGAAGAAGTGTTTTGATTTTGTTTCCAAAAACGGAGGATTGGATCTAATTTTCTAAATGGGAAGATTGGATTTGGTTTCTTAAAGGAAAGATAGGATTTGGTTTCTTAAAGGAAAGATAGGATTTGGTTTCCTAAAGGGAAGATTTGATTTGACAAGGGTTTGGAAAAGGAAGTTTCTAGAAACCCTAGATTTGGAAGTGGATAGTGTTGACGTAAAAAAGAGGTTTTGGAAATGTGTATGGTTTGGATGTGAAAACAAGAGGTTTTAGAAACCTAGGTTTTGAGGCAAGTTTGAAAACCATGTTTTTGGAAAGAAAAGTAGGGTTTCCTAATTGTTAGCTCTAAGGCTTAACTTGAGCATCAAGAAAAGGAATTTTTGGAAAGTGTGTTTTTGGAAACAAGTTTTTGGAAGGAAATCCTAGAGAGGAGTTTCTAGAGGGAAGATTTTGGAAATAGAGTTTTTTAGAAAGATTTTTGGAAAGAGATTGTTGGAGAGAGTTTTTAGGAAAGATTTTTAGGGAGTGTTTTAGAAAGTGAATTTTGAGGAAAAAGAGTTTTTGGAAAGAGATCCTAGCGAGGAGTTTTTTAGAAAGAGGTTTTTAAGAAAGAAATTTAGGAAGAGGTTTTTCTAAGAAGGAAACCTAGGGAACGTTTTTAGAAAGTGGCCTTTGAAGAGAGCGTTTTGGAAAGGAGTTTAAAAAGAGAAGTTTTGAAAAATAGATTTTTGGAGGGAGTTTTTGAAAACAACTTTGGAAAGGAGAGTTTTAGGAAAGTGTGTTGAAAAAAGAGATTTTTAGGAAAAGAGACTTTTGAAAAGAGAGTTTTTAGAAGGTATAAAACATCTCACTTTCCTAAAGCGATTTTAACCATAAGAAAGCTAGAACCATTTTAAGAAAGCGGTTTTAAAAACAACAAGATTTGAAAATATGGACCATAAAAATCACTTTAAATGTAACACTTTCCTAAAGCAACCCTAGCCATGGAAAGGATAGAATCACCCTAGGATTGTGATTTTAAAAGCAAGTTTTTAAAAAGGAGATTTTGATGCAATTTTGAAAATAAGTATGAAAACAATTTTGAAAACAACCTTGAAAATGACTTTTGGAAGAATGCAAGAATCATGATATGCACAATGCAAATTTGGGGTCATGAACATAAAAGGTTAAGGCTTCACCACATAATCAAGGGGGCCGAACCCACGTGGTCTCCTGTTAGCCTAAAGGAAAGCCCCCGATACGGTGACCCTCCGATAGTCTAATCCTACACATGGACCGGGAGTCCCCTTGTTTCAAGCATGCAAATAAAGGGGGGGGGGGGAAAGAGATGGGGGATTAAAATAGAGAAAACCCAAGTGGGTTAGGAGAGAGAAGAGAGAGGGGGGAGTGCAGAAATTTAAATAGAAAACCTACCTTGTATCTTGTTTATTTTGCACGCCTTGTTTTCTTTGGTCTTCGCTTCACTTCAGTCTTGATCTTCAAGGACTCGTCTTTAATCTTCAAGGCTTCGGTTTGCAGCTCTTCAAGTCTTCAAAGGAGGGTTGGAGGCTAGTGTATGAGTGTATAGGGATGTGTATGAGTGTATATGAGGTTAGGGTTTGTGTATGGTGGCTAGAGTTTGGAAAACCTAGGGAGGCTAGGGTTTAGGGAGTGTTCGAGCTCTGTATATCGAATATTGGTGTTTTTAGACTGAGTTTGCGGACCTCTTTCACGCTGGAAGAGGTTCTATATTTATAGAGAGAGGAATGCACTGGCGCCTGTTGCAGTGGCGCCAGGCCATTTGTTGGCTTGGCGCCACTAGTTGTGACGCCAGCCATTTAGGAAATATTTAAGGTCGGCAAGCAACGTATCTTTGACTAGATTTGGGCGCATGTACTAGTGACTACCATGCGATTTTTAGCCTGGCTTCACTAGGAGTGACTCCAGAAAGTCCGAGAATGATTTAAGGGATCGAGAATGGCCCGGAAGGCTGGAAAAGAGCAGGAACACTTAGAATAGCATCCCGGAGGTATTTGAGTTGAAAAATGAGGACAAGATGTGTCGGAAGGGTTGACCGAGCCTTTAGGGGCAAAACGGTCAATCGGGTTAAAAAGCTACCTAGACGGACTCAGACTGTCCCGGAAGAAGACTCGAAATTTGGAAAAATTATTCAGAATGTTTCCAAAGGTTGCCGGTTTGATACCCAAAGCCGGTGTGGTTGGAAAAGGTGACCGGCCCTCTAGGGGTAAAATGGTCATTTTGCACCGGGTTTGCCGGAACTGACTCGGAATGATCCGGAAAGGTAGAGGAAGGTTGAGAATACTATAAGAAGTAATCTCAGAAGGTTACCGGTTTGATACCCAGAGCCGGTGTGGTTCCCAGGGCGTTTGGATGCCTAGGGGCAAAATGGTCATCTTGACCGGAAAGTCTCGGAAAAGGCCCAAGGGGCAGTTTGGTCATTTTTCACCGAAGTGGGCTAGTAGGCACTAGTGTTGACTTGGGTTTTGAGTGTTTCCGCCATTTTGACAGCGGTCGTGTGATACAGGGGTTTGTTGACAATTCCCTATATCGACCTGTTTACGAGTATTTCTACTACTCTGACGGTTGTGATGTTTGCGAGTATTTTCGCTACTTTGACGGTTCGCGATCATTCCCGAGACTGCCTGATATCGGGAAGCTGCTAAAGGGACTTAGCGCCTGAGAAGTTAACTTTCTCGGAAGGCGTGCCTAAACGGACATTTCTGCATTGGCGGGCTAGCGGGCGCTAAAGGTGGACCGTTCTACCATCTAGGGGACTTGGGGTCTCGTCTCGGTCGACAGGTTTAAAGGGACTTACCGTTTCGAATAGGTTTTTTTTTGAAAAATGTGCCGGACCGTCTCGAGGAATAAACTATCTCGAGAGAGGGATTGAAATTGGAAAGGGGTCTTATCGTCTTTGGAAAGACGTGCCTGATTTAGAACTGTCTCGAGGGATAAACTGTCTCAAGAGAGGGATTGGAAAGGGGTCTTATCGTCTTCGGAAAGACGTGCTTGATTTGGAACCGTCTCGAGGGAGAAACTGTCTCGAGAGAGGGATTGGAAAGGGGTCTTATCGTCTTCGGAAAGACGTGCCTGATTTGGAACCGTCTCGAGGGATAAACTGTCTCGAGAGAGGGATTGGAATTGGAAAGGACAATGCCCCTAAGGGCATTTTGGTCATTTTGCCTCTATTTGGGCCTGGCGAGCCCGCGAAGCGATGGACAGACGGGATTTGGACTTAGAAAGTTGGTTTCGGTTGGAATATATCCACAATGACTTGAACACAAGTCTGGACGGAGTGTAGACTGCCAAGCGGTCAAAAATGGGGTGCTTACACATTCTGCTCGATCCATGCTATTGTGCTGCTTAATTCCTGTCATTATGATCTTTTGCATCATAATTACTTAGGCATCCGTATTCATTTCAAGACTAGAATTCCCAAAGTAACTCAAGTCCTTGCATCTCCATACATTTGATTACCCTCAAAGAATGGCTCCAAAGCCCTTCTCGCTCAAATCAAGCCAACCAAAACTCCTAAGGGTACCAAGTGACCCTAATGATTCATGGAATGCATTAAAATCATCTCATAAAGAGGGGCCCTAATCCTTCTTCGCTTAGGGAGATAGGGCCGCCAAGAGAACAAGCGGTAATCCGAAATTAAGGTCTCACACTGACTTCCATCAAAGAAGGCGAATCCGAAGACTCAAGAGTAGTTTAAGATTTCAAATGTAAAAATAGAATAGGCAAAAGTCCCAAAGAAAATGTTCCCCTTCCCCTTCAAATGTACTTTCAATTCCCTGTACAAAAAAAAAAAAGAAGGAGAATCAAATGCAATGAAATTGTCCTTCCTACTTTCATCGAATGAATGCATGAATGTGTGAATGAATGAATGAATATGCTCACATAGTTACAATATTGCATACAGGGGCAACCCCCTATCTCTAAAAGTGAGCCAACATATCATGCTTGGTCCCCCTCTCAAAGTAGGGGCACCCCTAGAGCATGCGCTGTATAAAAATTTTCAGTCCAAAGGCACTAACTTCTCTTTTTTTGTTTTACTTTTTACATTCTCTTGTCTTCTCCCTCATCTCCAAAGGCCAAGAGAGCCAAAGGATGAATTAAGAACAAAAAAAGGGTCTTTTAAACTGCCTATTCATTGCTATTATGCTACTCATGTATTTAATATTAGGCTCATGCATTAATATCCATCCCAAGATAAGAGTTCCAAGAAACTCAAGTCATTGAATTTTTATGCATTCAATCAACCGTAGAGAGAAAGGGATGATCCAATCTCATGCTAATCAAACCTACCTAAACCCCTGAGGGTTTCTCCAACCATAAGGGCATGCATAGGACCATATCTCAAGAGAGGCCCAAATCTCTCTCAGTCCATGGAGGCGGGATTGCCTAAATAAAGAAGCATCAATCGGCCTATACCGAAGAGGTATTATATTGCACACATGGGCACAAATTGATGTGCATGTTTGTTTGAGATTGAATCTTGTATGTATAATCACTTGCATAAAAATAAGTCAATGGTTTTGATGATCTTTACCATATTGGTGATTCATGTTTAACTTAACGCACACTTCTCGAGACTTCTTAGAATCTGAAATATGCCTTTATGATCTATTTTAGTTGGTTCTATCGTTGTTAAAAATTTGCGGATTATTGCACTCCTAGATTAATCTTTTGTTGATTCCCTCTCCCATTACTTATGGAAAGGGCTACCAGTGAGTGTAAGACAACTATTATTATGCGACAAGAGGAAAAGGCTACCTACTCATGTGTGTGAAAGCCGCTATATCTTTATGTTTTAATATTTCCATCATTGAAGAGATAGGGTTGGAATTCCATCAAAAAAAGAAAAAAGAAAAAAAAGGGATGATGGGATGAGACAGGTTTGACTTCTAGGTGTGCCAATCTGCATGCAATTAGATATGGTATGCCATCCTAGATCACACCTAGGGTCTATATTCTCATTAGTCTCTGTGAAGTTCACGCTTACGCCACTATATTGTCACTGATATGGTCTTGATCATCTCACAACCAATTGTGCTTGTTTTGTGTGGTTTCGTGCATATTTGATTTTGATCTTTTCAAGCTAAGCCGCATCTTGATATTTATGAATCTATATTTTCCTTCCAATGATTGATCATGTTTTTATAGGGCTCCTATAATTTGAAAAGTTCAATGGTTCTATAAACAAATTCAAGGCTTTCTTGCACTTTTAAATAGCTTTCAAAATTTTCTCGGGCTAAGGACGGAAGCTACTTGTTACTTTGCCAAAAGGCGATGTTGGCCATCACCAAACCCTAAAAGAAATTCCTAGAAAAAGCCAAGAGGCTTACCTAAGAAAGTTTTCCTTTCACAAGATAAAAACAAAATGATGAGAGGGTCAATAGGTTAAATATTTTAGAATGGTGAAAATGCTATCACATCTTGACAAGAAAAAGGCAGAATTAGAAAAGGAAATCCCAAGAGAAGAATAGAAGTTCAAAAGATTGGCTAATTTTGAGACATAACGCCTATAGCTGAACACAAACCCTGGGGCACCCCTAGGCCATGCATTTATTATCATCCTTTATAAACCTGCACATTCATGACATGGAAACTTGTATAGTCTTGGGCATTCATCAAAAAGTATGATATGCATTCGTTTTCAAATCTTGTATAATCCTGTGCATTCATAAAAAAATATGACATGCATTTAATTCAAATCTTGTATAATCCTGTGCAATCATAAAAAAGTATGACATGCATTTAATTCCATTTTTGTATAATCTTATGCATTCATAAAAAAGTATGACATGCAATCCTGTGCATTCATTAAAAAGCATGACATGTATTCAATTCTGTCCTTGCATGAACCTGTGCATTTATCAAAAAGTATGGCATGCATTCATTTCAATCCTTGTGTAAACCCATGCATTTATGTATTTATATTCCTGTCTAATCTATGCATCCATCCATCGGTGTAACATACGTCGTTCTAACTTCCTGTGAAAACTTTAAGCAGTTGAATCCAACATTTTTCAAACGATGAAGACTGGGGCAACGTCCCACCTTGACCTCCCAATCAACTTTAAATAGCCTGATCCAACCTTTTCAAACCGCAGAAAATGGGGCAATGACTTACCATCGACCTTCCTTATTATTTTTGAATAGCCTGTCTTAACCTTCGCAAATCATAAAAACTGGAGCAATGACCCAACCTGCACCTCCCATTCAATTTCAAACTAGTCGATCTATTAAAAAAAGAACCTACCAAAGATGTTCGATCCTCTAGATCCCTTAAAATTTTCAAAAGTGACCTCACCCCTTCAGAAACAAACTCAAGACATTCGACTTCAGAGAAGCATAACCCCTCAGAAGATATGTCAGCAAGAATCCTATTATGCTTAGCAAAAGCAAAACTCGACAATTAAGCAAACACCGAGTATTTTGATCTCAAGAAATCTAAATCTAAGAGAGCACAAGTGTCTCCCCTTCAAGCTCTGAGACAGAAAAATTACAAGCACAGAGCAGTCTTTGATGATTTCCTAGGCTCAACCATCTCCAAAACTTTAAGGTAAAGCCAATGTATAACTCTAACTGAATTGTCTCAAAATCAACTTTAAAAAAAAAGCCTTTGCTTTATTTCAAATCCAAAATTTAGTTTTTAAAAGTCCAAAACCTTTCAAGGCTTCGCCAACAAAAATTTTTTAAAGTCAATTTCAAAAGCTTTCAAAACTTTTTCTACAAAAGGTTTCAAAATTCAAAAGATCAAAGCTCATGCTTTCTTTCAAATTCAAAATCAATTTTCAAAAGTCAAATAAGTTTTTCTAAAATTTTTCTTCAAAAAAGCATCAAGTTTCATGTCAAAACGAATTTCCTAAATGTTTTGCTTTAAAAAAAAAAAAAAATAATCAAAAGTCTCAAGTCAAAATTAATTCTCTACACATTTTGTCTTCAAAGTTCAAGTTTCGAGTCAAAATGAATTTTCTATGCATTTTGTCTTTGACAGTTCAAGTTTCGAGTCAAAATAAATTTTCTATACATTTGGTTTTCAAAAGTCCAAGTTTTAAGTCAAAACAAATTTTCTATCCCTCGTGTTCAAAAAAAAAAAAAAAAAAGAAGAGTTTCCAAAATTTTGAGTGAATCCCCTTCAAATGGTTTCCACCTTTCTAGGTTTTTCGAACTTTTTCCTTAAAAAAAGTTTGATTTAAAAAATACGTTCTAGATTTTTGAAACTTTTCCCTTCAAAAGTTTCAACTAAAAATCAATCTCTGGGTTTTCTAAACTTTTTCCTTCAAAAAGTTTCCATTCTAATCATTTCACTGGTGTTCCATTGCTTTTTTCTTTAAATAGTTTAATCTCAAAAACATTTTTCTAGTTTCTCGAGCTTTTTCCTTCAAAAGCTCCATTTTTCAAAAATCTTGTGTTTTTTAGCTTTCGCCTCAAAATCAAAATTTTTGGGTTTCAGAGGTTTTTCCGAAAAGCGGATTTGATTTTTGAGCTTCCTCTGAAAAAACAGATTGGGTTTTCGAGCTTTCTCTGTCAAAAGCAGATTGAGTTTCTGAGCTTCCTTCGAAAAAAGCAAATTAGGTTGCCGAGCGTCCTCCGGAAAAAGCAGATTAGGTTGCCGAGCTTCCTCTGTCGCGCTCCAATTTTTTGCACTCGAGGAAAAATATGTGGGCGTGCTGTCGCGGGCACCCAAATATAAAAGCGATACCTGAAAAATAAATATGTAGTAGTGTAAGTAAGGATCATTCGCACGAAGAGTGTTTAGCCTAGTTTTATGCTATGTGAACAAGGATTGGGGGGTTTTGGATTTAATGAAAACTATTTTAATAATCACCACTACGAAACAATTCAGATTATAGTATTGAAATCAATCAAAAGAACAAACCTTGGTCTAGGTCAACATCCACCATCGGAATTTACAACTGATCATCGATGCAAACATATCAATTCACACATTGAATATTCACCGCTAGAATTATCTTCTTATCTCTCTTTAGTCATAGTTAATCAGAAACAAGCGATCTGATTAACCCTAACTATTAAACAACCTAGGAGAAGCACACCAGGCTTAATCTAGCAGCAGCCTTAAGAATTAGAGAGATCGATGAAACTAAACAACACAAGCACAAGTGGTTGCATTTAATTTAGTCGAATGCCCTTCCTAAGATATAATAATTCCCGACGCAGTAAATCATTAAATGTCAGTTGTTTCACAAATCAGAGGAATCAAACAATTACGGATTTGATATCTAACTCAGCAGTAGATTACAATGATTAATAAACTAGTAGACCTCCTAGCGATTAAACAACACAATCATGAAAATAGGCATAGAACAACATTCGATACTCAAATCATAAATTGAATAATGAAAACAAATTAGATCTCACAGTTTATTATTAATTCCAAGGTTTCTGTCTCCTTTGACCAAGATTCAAAGTTTAGCCACGCAGGGCCATGAAAACAACTCAAATAATAACCTTCAATAATATGAAAACTGTCAACAACCCTAGAAACAAAACAGTCCTAGCTTTTATAGGCTTCTGAAAATCTGCAGCTGCGCACCACCGTTCGAATGCCCTTGCCACCGTTCGAACGGATCGGACTATCCTTCGAACAGTAAAACACGTTCTCTGAATTTTTTGAACGCTCTTCGAACCTGGTCTTAACATGTATCCATTTGACGTAGCGTTCGAACGCATCTTCTACCGTTCGAACGCATCTTTGGACCGTTCGAACGCTTCTTCGAATGCTGCATGTATTTTTGCTCGAATTCGTCCCTTTTTAGCTAGGATCCTCTTTCTGGGCATTCCATGGCACCCTAAGTCAAAATATAATAATAGTGAGTGCCTTTAGATACCAAACAAGTATAAAAGATTAAACATTACAGGATAAAAATATGATATTTGCATTCTGATCAATACGCACAAGTGGAAAAAACACGGCACTATCTTGTTATAACTCATCCTGCTAGAAGGACGAGTGCGACTAGGTTTGAGTTGAAAATTGATTTGAACAATGGCTTTTAGAAAAGATTTGGTGTCTGTAAGCACCCCATTTTTGACCGCTCGGCAGTCTACACTCCGTCCAGACTTGTTTTCAAGTCATTGTGGGCATATTCCTATCGAAACCAATTCTGTAGGTCCAAATCCCGTCTGTCCATCGCTTCGCGGGCCTGTCAGGCCCAAATAGAGGCAAAATGACCAAAATATCCTTAGGGGCATTGTCCTTTCCTTTCCGATTCCAACCCCTCACTCGAGACAGTTTATTCCTCGAGATGGTTCCAATCCTAGGCACGTCTCCTCGGAGGCGATAAGTCCCCTTTCCAATCCCTCTCTCGAGACAATTTATTCTTCGAGACGGTTCCAACCTAGACACGTCTTTTTGAAGACGGTAAGACCCCTTTCCAATCCCACTCTCGAGATAGTTTATTCCTCAAGACGGTTCCAACCCAGGCACGTCTTTTCGAAAACGGTAAGACCCCTTTCCAATCCCACTCTCGAGATAGTTTATTCCTCGAGATGGTTCCAACCCAGACACGTCTTTTCGAAGACGGTAAGACCCCTTTCCAATCCCACTCTCGAGACAGTTTATTCCTCGAGACGGTTCCACTCCAGGCACGTCTCTTCGGAGATGATAAGTCCCCTTTCCAATCCCACTCTCGAGATAGTTTATTCCTCGAAACTGTTCCACTCCAGGCACGTCTCTTCGGAGACGATAAGTCCCCTTTCCAAATCCCACTCTCGAGACAGTTTATTCCTCGAGACGGTTCTAATCCAGGCACGTCTCTTCGGAGACGGTAAGTCCCCTTTCCAATCCCTCTCTCGAGACAGTTTATTCCTCGAGACGGTCCGAATAGCCAAACTACTCACAAAACCGTTAGAGTAGCGGAAATACTCACAAATAGGTCGATATAGGGAATTGGCAACAAACCCCTGTGTCACGACGACCGCCGTTAGAGTGGCGAAAACACTCAAAACCCAGGTCAACACCAGTGTCTGTTAGCCCACTTCGGTGAAAAATGACCAGACTGCTCTTAGGACCTTTTCCGAGACTTTCCGGTCAAGATGACCATTTTGCCCCTAAGCATCCGAATGCCCCGGGAACCACACCGGCTTTGGGTATCAAACCGGTAACCCTCTGAGATTGCTTCTTATAGTATTCTCAACCTTCCTTTACCTTTTCGGATCATTCCGAGTTAGTTTCGGCCAACCCGGTACAAAATGACCGTTTTGCCCCTGGTGGGCTGGTCTCCTTTTCGACCACACCGGCTCTGGGTATCAAACCGGTAACCTCCTGAGACTACTTTTTATAGTGTTCTCAACCTCCTTTTACCTTTTCGGATCATTTCGAGTCAGTTCCGGTAAACCCGGTGCGAAATGACCGTTTTGCCCCTGGTAGGCTGGTCACCTTTTCCGACCACACCGGCTCTAGGTATCAAACTGGCAACCTTTGGGAACATTCTAAACAATGTTTCGAAATCTCAAGTCTTCTTCCGAGACAGTCCGAGTCTGTCCCGGCAGTTTCCCGGTCCGATTGACCGTTTTGCCCCTAAAGGCCCGATCAACCTTTCCGACACATCTTATCCTCCCTTTTCAAGTCAAATACCTCCAGGACACTATTTTAAGTGTTCCTACTCCTTTTTGGCCTTCCGGGTCATTCCCGACTCTTTCAAATCATTCTCGGACTTTCCGGAGCCACTCCTAGTGAAGCCAGGCTAAAAATTGCATGGTAATCACTAGTACAGGCGCCCAAATCTAGTCAAAGATATGTTGCTTGCCGACCTTAAATATTTCCTAAATGGCTGGCACCACTAGTAGTGGCGCCAAGCCAAAAATTAGCCTGGCATCACTCCTAGTGGCGCCAGTGTAAACTTTGGCTTAGCGCCACTGCAACAGGCGCCAGTGTTGTCCAAACTCTATAAATACAGAGCCTCATTCAACGTGAAAAGGATCCACAAATTCAACCTAAAAATCATATAATTCGATATACAGAGCTCGAGCACCTCCTAAACCCTAGCTTCCCTAGGTTTTCCAAACCCTAGCCACCATACACTAAACCCTAGACTCCTATACACTCCTATACATCCCCATACACTCATACACTAACCTTGAACCCTCCTTCGAAGACTTGAAGAGTTGTAATATAAAGTTTGAAGCTTGAAGACAACTCTTGAAGACTGAAGGTGAAGATCAAGACGAAGACCGAAGACTGAAGACAAGCAAGGCGCGCAAAATAAACAAGATACAAGGTAGGTTCTCCATTTAAATTTCCGCACTTCCCCCCCCCTCTCTTATCTCTCCTAACCCACTTGGGTTTTCTCTATTTTAATCCCCCATCTCTTTTCCCACCTTTCTTTGCATGCTTGAAACAAGGGGATTCCCGGTCCATGTGTAGGATTGGGCTATTGGAGAGTCACCGTGTCGGGGGCTTTCTTCTAGTCTAACCAGAGACCCTGTGGGTCCGGCCCCCTTGGTTATGTGGTGAAGCCTTGGCCTTGTATGTTCACGACCCCAAAATTGCATTGTGCATATCATGACCTTGCATCTTCTAAAATTCGTTTTCAAAATTGTCTTCAAAATCGTTTTCAAACTCGTTTTCAAAATTGCGTCAAAATCTCCTTTTTCAAAACTTGTTTTCAAAATCACAATCCTAGAGTGATTCTAGCTTTTCCATGGCTAGGGTCGGTTTAGGAAAGTGTTACATTTAAAAGGATCGATACGGTTCATATTTTTAAAATCTTGTTGTTTTCAAAACCGCTTTCCTAAAGTGGTTCTAGCCCTCTTATGGTTAGAGTTGCTTTAGGAAAGTGAGACGTTTTTATACTTTCCAAAAAGCTTTCTCTTCAAAAATCTTCTTTTTCAAAATATTTCCCAAAAACTTTTCTTTCCGAAGTTGTTTTCAAAAAACTCCCTCCAAAATCTATTTTTCAAAACTTCCTTTTTCAACTCCTTTCTAAAAACTTTTTTTTTCTCAAAATTCACTTTCTAAAAACACTTCCTAAATTCACTTTCCTAAAAACTCTCTCCAACAACCTCCTTCCAAAAATCTTTCTAAAAAACTCTCTTTCCAAAATCTTCGTTCTACAAATTCCCCTCTAGGATTTTCCTTCTAAAATCTACGTTTCCAAAAACACACTTTCCAAAAACTCCTTCTCTTTAAAATCTTTTTCCAAAAACTCTATCTTCAAACACACTTTCCAAAGACTTCTCCCTAGGATTCCCTTCTAGAAAACCTTCGTTTCCAAAAACGCACTTTCCAAAAAACTCTTTCCTTAGAGCCCAAGTCAAACCCTAGAACCCATAATTAGGAAACCCTAATTTTCTTTCCAAAAATATGATTTTCAAACTTTGCCCCAAATCTAGGTTTCCAAAACCTCTTGTTTTTACATCCAAACTATACATGTTTCCAAAACCTCTTTTCTACATTAAAATTCTACATTTTCCAAATCTAGGGTTTCTAGAATCTCCCTTTCCAAATCCTTGCCAAATCGAATCTTCCCTTTAGGAAACCAAATCAAATCTTTCCGTTTAGGAGACCAAATCCAATCCTCCGTTTTTGGAAACAAAATTAAACCTTTGTTTTGAGAAACCAAATCCAATCCCTTCCTAATCCAAACCTTTCTTAATTCAACTCCTTCCTAATTTCCTACCTTCTTAAACCATAAGTTTCTTAAACCTAAACTTTAAATCTTTCCTCAAATTTCAAAATCTAAATATTTCCTAAATCGAATCTTTCTTAATGTTCTCACTTCCCTAAACCTTAAGCTTTCAAAACTTAAATATAAAAATCTTTCCTAAATTTTAAAAATCAACTTTTAAATCTTTCCTAATTCAAAGCTTTCCTAATTTGGAACTTTCCTAATTTGAACATTTCCTAAATCCAATTCTTCCTAATTTCCTAAATCTTCCAAGCCGAGCCAAATCTTTCCTAAGTCTAGGTTTCCTAAACCTTCGTCTTTTCAAAATAAGTCTAAATCTCTCTCTTTCAAGTTCGATCTTTTCAAATCAAAATTCAATCTTTTCAATTTCAAAATTCCAAATTCCAATTTTCAATCCTCTATTCAAAGTTCAATCTCTCAATCTTTCAAATTCAATTTCCAATTCAATCAACTCTTCTATTTTCAATCGGACTCCGGTCCGAACTACGACTGACTTGATTCCCCCAAAGGGATACGTAGGCAACCTTCATCGGTGCGGTGACAACACTTTTCAAACTTTCAATTCCACCTTCATGGGTGCGGTCTCCACATTTTTCAAATCTCAAATTCCAACTTATTTTCAAAATTCCAATTTCAAAATTTCTATTTTCAAATTCCAATTTCCAAATTTTTAAACTTTTCAATTTCAATTCCATCTCTTCAAATCTATTTTCAAATCAAATCAATTTCAAATCAATCTCTTTCCAAATCTATTTTTCAATTCTCTTAACTTGCACTTGCATATCATGCAGCATGTTAGTTTCTTTTCAACCATTGTTTTTCAAAGTGGATAGGATTGGCCATTAGTTAGTTAAAGACTCTCATAGGTGAATCTAGGGTAGATTGACATGTAGGTACCGAAAGGGCGGGGTAGGGTGGTGGCTTAGTGCGTCTTCCCTACACGTAACCAACCTCCGAACCTAGAATCACTGATTTCAAAGACCAAAAAGGAGTTATTTTTCAAAAAGGGCTAAATATTTTCCAAAGGTTGCCGAACAACCTGTTTTCTTTAAAACCCTCTCTTGAGGTGGTATTTTCAAAAACCTTTTTCCAAAAACCCTAAGTGTAGTTTTCGGATTATTCTTAGTTTTTAGGTGACCTAACTCACCTTAATCAAGTTAGGTGGCGACTCCGAATCTTTTTCAAAAGCCCTTTATTCAAACCAATTTTTCAATTCAAATCCAGTCGCACTCATTCTTCTAGGAAGGTAAGTTCTAACGAGAGAGTACAACATTTTTCCCGCTTGTGTGAGTATTCCTCGAGTGCAAAAAATCTGGGCATGACAGTGTCGCCACCTAACTTGGTTAAGGTGAGTTATGTCACTTAAAACTAAGCACAATCTGAAGATTACACTTAGGGTTTTTGAAAAAGTATTGAAAGCTTCCTCAAGAAAGGGTTTTTGGAGAAAACAGGTTGTTTGACAACATTTAGAAAGATTGAAGCCCTTTTTGAAAATAACTCCATTTTGGTATTTGAGAATAGTGATTCTTTGTTCGGAAGTTGGTTACGTGTAGGGAAGATATCCTAAGATCATCACCTTACCTCGCTCTTGCGGTACCTACATATCTATTTATCCTAGGTTCACTCATTTAAAATCTTTGATTAACAAATGTCTAATTATATCCACTTTGAAAAGAATGATATGATACATGATATGCAAGTGCAAGAAAAGAATTTGATTTTGTAAACATATTTGAAAAGAAAATTTCACTTTGAAAATAGATTTGAAAAGAAGATTTAAAGTTTAGAAGAAGGTTTTAGAAATTGAAAACTTGAAATAGATTGTGTAATTGGAGATTTGGAAAAAGTTATGGAATTAGAGATTTCAAAAGGGTTGTGATTGTACCCATGAGGGTTGCCTACGTATCCATTTGTTGGGAATCAGGTCAGTCGTAATTTAGACAAGAGTCCAATTGAAAATAAACACTTTGAAGTTTTTTTAAAAAGTTAAACTTGAAAAGATTTGATTAGAAAAAAAGGTTTGATTTGAACTTTGAATAGAAGATTTGAAATTAAACTTTGGAATTGATTTTAATTTGAGATAGAACTTGAGGATTTTAAAATTGATTTTGATTTGAAAAGATTGAACTTAGAAGAAAAACTCAGACTTGATTTGGAAAGATTGAGATTTGAAAACATTTTGACTTAGATTGAAATTGGAAAACTATCTTGGTTTTGGAAAGGAGTTTTTAAAAAAGAGTTGAAACTTCTTAACTTAGGATTAAGGTTGAACTAGGGTTTAGGTATCCTAGGGTTGGAGCATGTAATCGAATTGGAAAGATTTGATTGAAACTTGAGAAGTTTGATTTTAGAAAGTTGGATTTAAGAAAGGTTCGAATTAGGAAAGTTAGATTTAAGAAAGAGTTGGAAGATATTTGATTTGATTTAGAAACACTTGATGTGGAATAGTGGGAAAGATTTGATTTGAATATTTGATTTGAAAGAATTTAGAAAGTTAGGGTTTAGGAAAGATTGGATTTTAGAAATCTTTGAATTTAGAAAAATTTCAAAATAGGAAAGTTTCATTTTAGGGAAGTGCCAAGTTAGGGAAGTTTCATTTTAGAAAAGTTTTCAAATTAGGAAAAAGTTGATCTTGAAAAGATTTAAATTTTGAAAATTTTGAATTTAGAAAGATTTGAACTTTAGAAAGATTTAGAATTTAGAAAAATTTGAAAAGTTAAGATTTAGAAAGTTGAGATTTGGAAAGATTTGAAATTAGGAAAGGTGGAAATTAGGAAATGTTTGAATTAAGAAAGATTTGGTTCCTATTTCCTAAAGTAGAAGATTAGATTTTATTTCCAAAAATAGATGATTTGATTTAGCTTCCAAAATCGGAGAATTTAATCTAGTTTCCTAAACGGGAAGATTGAATTTTGAAAATCTAGGAGTTGGAAGTCTATGATTTGGTATAGAAAAAGAAATTTTGAAAATCTAAGATTTGATGTAGAATAAGAAGTCTTGTTTTTAGGAAAGAGAACTAGGGTTTCATAACCATGGAATTTAAGGCTTGACTTGGACTTCAATAAAAAGAGTTTTTGGAAAAGAGATCTTTTGAAGAGAGTTTTTGGAAAGTAGATTTTTTAGGAGAGTTTTTAAAGAGAAGTTTGAAAAGCAATTTGGAAAAGCACTTGAATATGAACTTTTAAAATCTTTTGATTGTCTCACTTTCCTAAAACGATTCTTACCATGGAAAGATTAGAACCATTCTAAGTTGGTGGTTTTGAAAACAACATGGATTTGAAATATGGATCATAATGACCACTTTAAATATCACACTTTCCTAAAACAACCCTAATCATAGAATGGCTAGAATCATCTCAAGATTATAGTTTTTGATAAAAGAATTTAGGGTTTACCCTTAAAATGTGGACCTCAATAGTCACCATGAATGTAACATTTTTCTAAAACAACCTTAACCATGGAATGACTAGAATCGTCATAGGAGGGTGATTTTGAAAACAAGTTTTGAAAGAAGAAGATTTTTAATGCAAGCTTTGAAAGATAATTTTGATGCAAGTTTTGAAAACCACTTGAAAACAAGTTTTGAATGGATGTATGAATATGACATGCACAATACAAGTAGGGTCATGAACATTCAAGGCTAGGCTTTACCACATAATTAAGGGAGCTGAATCTACATGGTCTAAGGTTGAGCTAGAAGAAAGTCCCTGACATGGTGACTTTCAATAGTTCCTCCTAGACATGAATCGGGGAATCCCTTGTTTCAAGCATGCAAGAAGAGGAGGTAGAAGATGGGGATTAAAATAGAAGAAAACCCAAGTGGGTTAGGAGAGAGAAAAGAGAGGGGAGAAGTACATAAACATAAAGAGAAAACCAACCTCGTATTCTTCTTGCTTTGTTTGCTTTGCTTGTTTTGCTTTAATTGGATCTTGAGAACTTCAAACTTGCAGCACTTGAGTCTTCAATGACTTACTTTGAGGCTGGTGTATGGGTGTATGGAGTGTATATAAGCTAGGGTTAAAGTGTATGGAGGTTAGGGCTTGAAGAGAGTTGAAGGAATTAGGGTTTGGAGAGGATTTGAGCTCTATTTTCAGAGAGGCAGCGTTTTTGGACTGAGATTGTGAACCCTTTTATGCAAGGGGGAGGGTCTGTGTTTATAGGCAACTTAAACCGACCTAGCGCCTGTTGCAGTGGCGCCATGCTTAAATTTATACAGGCGCCACTACTAGTGCCGCTAGGCCAATATTTGGCTTGGCACCACTTAAGGAAGTTTTTAGGGAGGCAAGAAATGTATCTTTGACCTTTGGTACACAAGGCAGAAGATTTGGGCGCTTGTTTTAGTGCTACCATGCAATTTTTGGTTAGGCTCTACTATGAGTGATTTCGGAAGGTCAGGGAATGTTTCAAGAGGCCGGGAATGATCCGAAAGGCCAGAAATGGGTAAAAACCCTTGAAATAGTGTCCTAGGGGTAACGAACTTGAAAAACAACATCGGGATTGTTAAAATGGTTAACCGACCCACTAGGGGCAAAACGGTCAACTAGATATGAAAAACCATTGAAATGGACTTAGAACACCCCATGGGAAGGCTTGAAGGTTGGAAACACTATTTAGAATGTTCTGAGGGATTGCTGGTTTGATACCCAGAGTCAGCGTGGTTGGAAAAGACGACTGGTCCACCAAGGGCAAAACGGTCATTTTGCTTCAAACTTGTCAGAATAGACTTGGAATGATCCGGAAAGGTGTTGGAAGGTCAGGAATACTATTAGAAGCATCCTTGGGAGGTTACTAGTTTAATATCCAAAGCCGGTATGGTTCTTAGAGGCAGTCAGATGCTTAGGGGCAAAATGATCATTTTGACTAGATTATCCCAGAATTGATCCGGAACTGACTGGAAGGCATTTGAACATGCTGGATTGTCCTTGGGACAATCCTGAAAAGGTGGACTTACCATTCTAAGGACTTAGGTACTTTCTTGAGAAACGTGTCGGAAAAGGCCCAGAGGTAGTTTGGTTATTTTTCACCAGAGTGGGCTAGCAGGCACTGGTGTTGAGCCGGGTTTTGAGTGTTTTCATCACTCTGATGGTTTGTGAAGAGTTGGTTTCCAAAGGTATCTCGTTCTTTGGTGAACATGTTACAGCTAAGAGACATGTTTAGTCCCGTGACATAGAGGGTTTGTTGGCAATTCCCAATGTCAACCTATTTGTGAGTGTTTCTGCCACTCTAACGGTTGTGATATTTACGAGTGTTTCCGCCACTCTGACGGTGTGTGTTCATTCTGGAGACTGCCTGATCTTGGGAAACTACTAGTTGGACTAATCATTTGACGAATCAACTTTCTTAAAAGACGTGTCGGATAATGGACATTCTTCATTGGCGGGTTAACAGGTGCCAAAGGTGAACCGTTCTACCATTTGGGGGACTTGGGTTCCGTCCTGATCGACGGGTTTGAAGGGACTTACCGTTCTGAAATTTTTTCTTGATAAACGTGCTAGACTGGATGGACTTACCGCTTGAGGGATTAACTTTCTCAAAAGGCGTGCCGGATTGGAATTGGATTAGAGATTGAAATAGGGACTTACCATCCTCGGGAAGAGGTGCCCATTGGAAACGGATCGAGCAATGCCGCAAGGACATTTTGGTCATTTTGCCTTTATTGGGCCCGACAGGCTCGTGAAGTGACTGATTGATTGGATTGAATCTGAAAAACTGGTTTTGACTTGAATGTGTCGTGTCAGTTTGAATGTGAGTTTGAGTGGACCGAAGATTGCTGAGCGGGCAAAAATGGGGTACTTACATCCTCCGAAAAAGCAAATTAGGTTCCTGAACTTCCTTTGAAAAAGAAGATTAGGTTTTTGAGCTTCCTATAAAAAACTAGATAGGGTTTCTGAGCTTCCTCCGGCAAAAGCATATTTGGTTTCTAAGCTTCCTCCGAAAAAGTAGATTGGGTTTACGAGTTTTCTCTGAAAAAGCAGATTAGGTTTTTGAGCTTCCTCCGAAAAAGCAGATTAGGTTTCTGTGCTTCCTCCAAAAAAGTAGATAGGGTTTCTGAGCTTTCTCCATTAAAAGCAGATTGAGTTTTCAAGCTTCCTCCGAAAAAGCATATTGGGTTTACAAGTTTTCTCTGTCAAAAGCAGATTGGGTTTCCAAGCTTCCTTTGAAAAAGAAGATTGATTTTCTGAGCTTCCTCTAAAAAAGCAAATTAGGTTGCCTAGCTTCCTCTGAAAAAGTAGATTGAGTTTTTGAGCTTCCTCCAAAAAAGCAGATTAGGTTGCCAAGCTTCTTTCAAAAAAGCAGATTGAGTTTCTGAGCTACTTCTGAAAAATCAGATTAGGTTTTCGAGCTTCCTCTAAAAAAGATGACTGAGTTTCTAAGCTTTATCCTTCAAAAGTAGATTGGGTTTTTAAGCTTCCTCCGCAAAAGCAGATTGGGTTTATGAGCTTCTTCTGAAAAATCAAATTAGGTTTTTGAGCTTTCTCTGTCAAAAGAAGATTGGGTTTCTAAGCTTCCTCCGAAAAAGCAGATTGGGTTTCTGAGCTTCCTCTAAAAAAGAAAATTAGATTTCTGAGCTTCCTCTAGAAAAGCAGATAGGATTTTCAAGCTTTCTCTGTCAAAAGCATATTAGGTTTCTAAGCTTCCTCCGAAAAAACAGATTGAGTTTATGAGCTTCCTTTGAAAAAGCGGATCGGGTTTCTGAGTTTCCTCCGTAAAAGCAAATTGGATTTCTGAGCTTCCTTCGAAAAAATTAGATTCAGTTTTAAAGCTTCCTCCAAAAAAATAGATTGGGTTTTTGAGCTTTCTCCGTCAAAAGATGATTTGGTTTTAAGTTTTCTCCTATGCCCAAAACACTTTTTAACCTTAAAACTTTAAAACTTGAACCCCATATTTCAAGATACTTCTATTCCGCTCCCTCTTATCGCCTCGTAGTCAACATGGGATCCTTCCTTTTTCATTTTATGCATTTGACAAGCAAAGAAAGAAAAAGTGGGGTAGCTGTAAGCACCCCATTTTTGCCCACTTGACAATCTCCGACTTGACTGAACTCTCTTTTAAAGCCCTATAGTAATATCCAAGCCGAAACCAACTTTTAGACCTCTGTCTAATCAAGTCAACAGCTTCACGGGCCCTCCGATATGCATGAGTACAACCTACCACCCACGGACAGATGGTCAATCTGAGAGAGTTATCTAAACCCTAAAGGATATGCTTTGTGCTTGTGAGTTAGATTTTGAAGGAACTTGGAGTGATCATATATCATTGGCTGAGTTCACTTATAACAACAGTTACCAAACAAGTATAGAAATGGCCTCATATGAAGTATTGTATGGATGACCTTGCCAAGCACCTAACTATTGGTTGGAATTGGTTGGAATCGGGCGAAAAGTTCTTATATGAACCAGAGATCATTCAAGAGACCACAAAGAAAGTAAGACTCATATAAGAACGGCTCAGAGCCGCCCAAAGCCAACAAAAGAGTTATGCAGATCAGCGTAGACGACCCTTAGAATTCCAAGTAGGTGACCAAGTGTTCTTAAAAGTAACACCCCATAAAGGTGTGATCCGTTTTGGCAAGAAAGGAAAGCTTGCACCTTGATTTATTGGACCTTTTTGTATTTTGGAAAGAATTATGTAAGTGGCTTACCGATTAGAATTGCCTTCGGAATTGGATCGGATACACAATGTATTCCATATATCTATATTGAGACGATACCACATTGACCCTACTTATATAATCCAATAGGAGAATGTTGCGGTACAACTTGATCACTCCAACAATGAGGGACCGAGTAAGATAGTGGACTGTCAAGTAAGAGTATTGAGAAACAAAGAGATTCCATTAGTCAAAGTAATATGGCAACACCACGGGGAAGAAGAAGCAATGCGGGAAGCAGAAGTGGATATGAGAGCAAGGTACCCCCACCTGTTCGAGACTAATTTCGAGGACGAAATTTACTAAAGGAGGTAAGATTGTAATACCCATGATTTCTCTAAATGGACTACATTAACTCTGATAAAATTGGAACGACCGTCACTCAAAAATTAGGCTAGAAATTTTTTTCTTTAAATCGTAGTTAAACGGTGAAACCTCGGCATGACACCATACTCGCGCATAATGGTGCCGAGAAGCATCTAGCTTGTAAACCGACTTTTCCACCATCAATTAAACACTTCATACGTTAGTAAAGGCCTCGAATACTGCATAATTAAATAGATTTGAACATCGCATACTAGATGTTATTTTTCTAAAGCCAATACATTAATTCTCCTTAATTTTTCTAAACACACTTGGCTTGATAACCGGATGGATACACCTTATAATATAAAGTGTGTTCATATATTCATAAAAAGTGCACTCTAGGCTATATGCATGGCCACCTTTTACCTTAATGCATACATAAGCACTTATATTATAGGATTAGTGACACTAGTGCGATGATAATGCATGTAATATTAATAACAAACACACCCACCTTGCAACCTACACCCTATCAGCCAACTATTGGCCAGTTCTAGTGAGTTAGAAAGAGAAAATTACACTATTTGTATATATGGCTGAGAGGGAGGAGAACCTCCCCATGAACCTATCAACCCACAATTGTGTAACCCATAGACTACACATATATATTATACTTGGTATTAGAGAAAGCCAGAGATAGAGAGAGAGAAAGTGAGAGAGATATAGGGAAAGATAGAGAGCCGTAGGAGTGGGAGAAACTCCCAATACACCAATCAAAAACCTAAGTTTACACCATCACCTTATGCAATTCATATGCAACGTATAAATAGCAATATAAACCCCTTAGTGGTTGGCCAAAGAGATATACATATATGTATATATATATATATAGAGGGAGACCATGCGGGGAAGGGGAGGGAGACCATGTAGGGAAGAGGGTGCTCCCTATGGTCCGACGAACCTCTCACACATGCCCCCACTCCACTATCTCTATAAATATGCATGCTAATTGTTTAAAACCCCTCCCTCGAGTGTATTTCACCAAAGACTCGAAGCTATAGAGAGAGATAGAGTTGTAAATAGAGGGTTGTAGAGAGAGAAAGAATGAGGAAGAAGAGAAAGTCGGGGAGAGAGAAAAGAACCAAGCCAAAGCTAGGTAGGAACCTATCCCTCACCCCTTCACCACCCTAAACCCACTGTAACCCCGCCCTCATCCCCGTCGTAGACGCGGTAAAATCAGAGAGAAGGGAAGAATGTTTCACGGCTGGGTTGATCGAAATTGGTCGGGCCAAGGCCTGAGGCCTGTCACAGGGGCATGAGGCTCCTCCTGGACCTCCAAGGGGTCCTAGAGAAACCTCATACCTCTGTGCATATGCCAGAATGGCCTTACAAATCAAGTTTCACCAAAAAACATGGGAAAACACATAACTTCGACCACCGGCCACCATTTTTGACAAGACTAGTGGGTCTTCTTTGTCTCGACATCAGGAACAACTTTCATGAAGGACACTTCTCCAGAATACCATGGGCAGAGACTCAAAAGTGTAGTTGCAGGCCTGGAATCCTAGGGTTCTACCATGCAGCTGAGCTTTTTTGACTATAACGGCCACCTCTGACCACCGTTGGTCGAGCTATGGCCATGAGTGTGTAGCCCAAGTCCTTGCTAATCTCTGGGACACATGCATGGCTCAGAGGACCAAGGATTAATGGGAAACGGTGAGGGAAGCCCCTAGCCCCACCAGGAAGAAGATGAAGGCACTGCCATCCTTCCCCACACGCGGCTGGTGGCGCTTGTGGGTGCATCCCAACTGGTACATTAAACGTTTTGTTAACTACTTTATCGATATATTTCCACTATAATGATTTCGAAGTTGCTTATGAGATTGCTTGCATCACTGGGAAGGAATAAAGGAGGAATAACCGGAATATGAACAGACCTGGAATTATATCATGGATGAAACCTGACCAACTGGTACACAAGGCTGCCACGAGTCAGCTTTATGATATATCGAAAATGAAGAGTCATGACATCCACCTAGAATAACTAAAAAAGCATACATACAAAAAGACATGGCTAAATGTATGAATATAATAAAAACTGATATCGATACCATATGGTGCCAAAAGATCTCCATCCGAACAGTACAAGTGGCTAATACATGTCAATGTTTGAATACACCTGTAACTAAAACAATCTAGAGATACAAGATAGAGATAGTGGCACTACAATCGAGAGGATATACAATGAAACTCAAAATAAGATCCACTATATCAAAACATAGAGTTTTAGATACATGATGATATAAAATGCTATGAAACTGTACAATGTATCTAAACTCTATCCTACCGGTCCTCCTCATCAGAAGCTAGAGGTGGAGGCTGCAACCTTTGGATCTCGCCGACTATATGGTCCAATGTCATCGCCTGAGCTCTAATGCGATGCTCTAGAGTGGTGATCTGAGTGGCATGCTCCTGCCTAGAGGCCACCAACTCCTCTCCCCTGACTATTAATATAGTCTCAAGCCTCCCAATCGCTGTCGACTGTTGTGTTTGAGTCTTGGCCATCCGAGCCTAAGTCTCGGTAATCTAGGTGAGACTCGCCTACTGCTGATCCACTGTAGCACTTAACGCTTCCAATGTCTGTACCTATTGAGTTAGCATCTTTTGCATCCACCAAAGAGTGTATACCATGTTCTACAATGCTGGTACTGGGATCTGCTGATCAGCTGGCTGAGCATGTTGATCTAGCAGAGCTGGCTAATCCTGGGCCTGTTGCTAAGGCCGCTGCTGCTTAAGTGGTGGCGATGGAAGATAAGATACAAACCTCCTAAGCTCGACCAGTCGATCGCCCCTCTCGGCTGTTGCTCTCAAAGAATACCTAGAATCGGGGTCGAAAGAACCTCCTCAATTAGTCTAGTGAGGATACACCCAAAAGAGAGAGAGCCCTAAGCTCTCGGGTGCAAGTATTCCTTAAAAAGTACATGAAACATGTACAAAGGATGGTCTAGAGTCCTACCCATCCCAATAGCCCATAGAAGTCTAACCCTATCCCTTTTAACCTCCAAATGTCTAACTATGGGAAAGATAGAGCTACAATAAAAGAGATATAAAGGAACATAATGACGGGCTAGAACATAAATCGGCATCTGCTGTCGATCCACCCACTGAGTGTCTGATATGCAGACCTTAGCAGAAACCTCATCAAAAGACTCAGGAGCCCCTATACTTGGAAAACTAAACTAGGCGTCTGGCATCCTCGGAGCTCTCGTCACTTTAGAAAATGAGGCGTGAGAAACCTCTATCTTATACCCCCTAACCAAGGATATAATCCTCTCATGCCCCGTAGTGATGCTATGGATCCCTATGTTTGCCATGAACTTGGTGACTAGGATATAGGCACAATCTCCTATGAACTCAGCCAGTTGATGCTAACCCCTGGAGTCAAACACCTGAGCCCATCCGAGCTTAGGGGCTGTAAAGTCCTTTAGAGTCATCTTGTACTTGAGGGGATGAGCTCTCAAGTGCTAGGTATGAATGTACGACTCCTGAGCATCCTTGTCAGTGAAGTGCTCAGGGTTAAATATAGAAGGTGGTGCTGGGAGTCCCTAAACACACCCTCGACTAGCCATGCTAAGATAAACTAACTAACTATAAAAAGAAACAAGGAAAGCATAAAAGAAAATACTAAGAAAGCTTTAAAGGAATACCTAGGATGGTAATGGAAGACTAGTGGAGAGTCTGGAAAGCATCAAGACCTCTTGCTACAGCTCCAGCAAGGCCTCGCTATCACAGAAGCTCTCAGAACCTCACAAAACTTTCTTTGGAACGCGTCTAAAGTGTGTTTTAAAAGAATTCAAATGCTCTTTTATTGTTTTTCTAAAAATGCATTCGATGGCTGTCCTAAGTGCATTCAAACATACTTCAGATACGCGTCAAACAGAGGAAGCCATCCCTAAGATAAGAGCTGATGTCACAACTTATGTCACAATGTTCGAATGGTGGTTGAACCGTTTGAATGAAGGAAATACCTGTTCGAATACAAGACCATGGTCTGCATAGAAACAGAAAGAAATGTAGAAAAGCCCATAAAACTGCTAAAACAAAGCTAGAACAGAGTTCTGCCTAAACTCTACCACCCTCCACTTAAAAGATTGCATGGTCCACGATGTAAAAACATAAAGGAAGCATAAGAAAACAAGCAGGGGATGGCCCAATGGGGTCACCCCACTAGCACAAAGATAAGAACAACTCCTTTTATTGGAAAGAAGAAAAGAAGCACAAAGACAATAGGGAGATAACATGAGTAACAAGGCTCAAAAGGCTATAAAAACAATAAGCATACATGAGATTAAAGCAGGCCCTAAGAACTATGCCTTTAACTATCATCTTCCCAATCAAAATGCAACTACTTATTCTTCTTCTTAACTCCAGTGGATGAGCTTCCTTTTGCTGGCTTGGATGTCACCGGCAGAACACAAATGGAGCGGGATGAGTCAGGAAGAAGATGGGGAGTGACCAAGCACGCCACTTCGATGGCGTGCTCCTCCTTGAGACTCGACTCAATAATCGGGACAAAAGCCTATTAAAAGGCTCCATAATCTGGGACAATGTCACTCCCCTTAATAGGAGGGAACTGGTTCTTTCCATCTTAATTTTTAGTAGCCATAAAGAAAAAGAAAACGAAAGAAATGAGCAACACAAGGAGAAGATGCATGAAGAGAGCTGGAAAGATAGGGCACAAATATGTAAAGAGAAAACTCCCCCCACCTATCAAAACTTTAACCTTGGAAGCTACCCACCAACCAACCACCAACCCCATCTTCTTCTAACATCTCATCCACCAGTTGTTAGCACCCCATTTTGGCCACTCGACGATCTCCGGCTGGACTGGAAGCACTTACAAACCAACACAAGCATACCCAAGCCTAAACCAGCTTTCTAAGTCCAATCCAATCTGTCAACCGCTTTGCGGGCCCACTGGGCCCAATGGAGGCAAAATGACCAAAATGCCCCTGTTGCATTAGCCAGTCCAATCTAGACTAGCACGTCTTCCATAAGACAATAAGTCCATTCAAATCCAAAGTGAAATCCATTTGTCTCGTCATTCGAGAAAGTTGATCCCTCATTGATGGTAAGACCATTCAATCCAACACGGCACGATCACTAAGAAATTTTATTCCTTGGAACGATATAGCCTCTTTCACCCTCATCTTTAAAAAGTACCTAAGTCCTCGAGATGGAAGAGCGGTTCACTTCTGGCACTTGTTAGCCTGCCAATGTAGAATGTCTGCTAACCCCGCACGTTCTTTGAAAGAGCACAAACCCCTCAAGAATGAAAGATCATCCCAATTCAGCACGACCTTTGAGAAAGTTTATCCCTTAAGGCGACACCGACGCCTGCTAGCCTGTCCTAATGAAAAATGACCATTTTGCTCCCAGTGGGCTTGACATGTTTTTTGAGAAAGTACTAAGTCCTTAGAATGGTAAAAACACCTTCTTAAGCAGTCCCTAGATGGTTCGGCATGTCTAGTGCCATCCAATCAACCTCGGTCCTTTCCCGGAGGTTCCTTAATCAAAATAACTATTTTGCCCCTAGGTATCCAAATGCCCTAAGAAACCACACTGGCTCTGGGTATCAAATCAGCAACACCCCAGTCAACTCTAGTCAACTCTGGTCAATTTTGGTCAACTCTAAAACTCCCGAGATGAGGTGACCACGATCCGGTCAGTCTCTTCAACTGTACCAGCTCCGGGAATCTAACCGATAACCTTTGGGACACTGTCTAGAGTGTCTCCTTCCATTTCTGGCCGGGTCCCACTGTCCAACACTTTCCTTTTAAAACTAGAACCTCCCTACTCTACTCTAAGTGGAGCATGACTGATTTTTAGCCTTGAGTCACTTCTTGAGGTGCACACTAGCTGTCAAAGGCGGTTACAAATAAACTAGCCTTCTGATCAGCCCCTATTTTCAGCCCTCATCAATGAACTTGTGCCATTTTTAGGAGCATATGACTTGGCTTTGGCTGTGCGCCACTAATAGTGGTGTATAACCCCCTAGAATCAGTTACGAATCGACTAGCCTCGTATCTAGTCTTTTTTTAAGTCTTCATTAAATCTCCCAACACCACTCTTAGTGGCGCACGACCAACTTTAGGCCATATGCCATTAAGAGTGGTGCACAACCCTCCTATTTTTGCACTATAAATACAGACCTTCCTCCCTCACTGTTTTGCGTCAAAAATTCTATCCAGAAACTCTCCCCCTTTGTTCCAGACAACTCTTGGAGCCCTCTCTCTTGAAGTCCCGCCGACCGAGCCCTAGCCTAAGGCTTCGAAGCCTTAGCCTCTAAGCTCCACTGAAGGTTCGTCTCGCTGCTCGGAAGTGTCGTGCTCAGATTTTTTGCACTCGAGGAATACTCACACAAATGAGAAAAATGCTGTACTCTCTCATTAGAACTCACCCTCCTAGAAGAATGAGTGCGACTAGGTTTGAATTGAAAATTGATTTGAATAAAGGGCTTTTAAAGAAGATTTGGAGTCCCCACCTAACTTGATTAAGGTGAGTTAGGTCACCTAAAAAAACTAAGCATAATCCGAAAACTACACTTAGGGTTTTTGAAAAAACGATTTTGAAAATATCACCTCGAGAGAGGGTTTTTAAGAAAAATAGGTTGTTTGGCAACCTTTGGAAAACATTTAGCCCTTTTTAGAAAACTAACTCCTTTTGGTCTTTGAAATCAGTGATCTAGGTTCGGAGGTTGGTTACGTGTAGGGAAAACGCATTAAGCCATCACCCTACCTTGCCCTTTCGGTACCTTCATGTCAATCTACCATAGATTCACCTATGAGAGTCTTTAACTAACTAATGTTCAATCCCATCCACTTTGAAAAAGAATGTTTGAAAAGATATGATTCATGATATGCAAGTGCAAGATAAGAGAATTGATTTAGAAATAGAGTTGAAAAGAATTTGATTTGATTTGAAAAGAAAGAGATAGAAGCTTGAATTTTGGAAAAAAGGTTTTGGAAATTAAAATTGAAGATTGAAAATAAAAATAAATCATGGAATTGGAAACTTGAAGAAAATTGTAGGATTGGAGATTGGAAGGAAATTGTAGAAATAGAAATTTGAAGAATGGTGTAGAATTTGAGATTTGAAAATTTTTGTGGAATTTGAAATTTGAAAGGAGTTGTGACCGCACCCATGAGGGTTGCCTACATATCCTTTTGGAGGAATCAGGTCAGTCGTAGTTCGGACAAGAGTCCGATTGAAAATAGAAGAGTTGATTTGGAAGAAAGAGATTGAATTGGAAGATTGAGAAATTGAACTTAGAATAGAAGATTGAAAATTGAAATTTAGAATTTTGGAATTGAAGAGATTGGATTTTGATTTGACGAGATTGGAACTTGGAAGAAAGATTTAGACTTGTTTTGGAAAGATGAAGGTTTAGGAAACCTAGACTTAGGAAAGATAGGATTTAAGAAAAACTTGAGGTTTAAGGAAGGTTTGATTTGAATGTTGGATTTGGAAAGATCTTGGAAGATTTGAAAACTTGGAATTTAGGAAAGATTCGGATTAGGAAAGTTTCGAATTAGGGAAGTGTCATTTTAGGAAAGTTTTAGAATTAGGAAAGTTTTCGACTTAGGAAAGTTTTGGAATTAGGAAAGTTTCAACTTAGGAAAGTTTTGAATTTGGAATGTTTTGAAATAGGGAAGTTTTGAAAATTGGAAAGATTTGAAATTTAGAAAGTTTAAGATTTAGAAAGTTTTAGAGTTTTAGAAGATCTTGAGATTAGGAAATGTTTGAGTTTAGGAAAAGTTTGAAAATTTAGAGTTGGAAAGTTAAGATTTAGAAAAGGGTAGAATGAGAAAAGGGTTGAATTAGGAAAGATTTGAAAGTTTAATGTTTAAGAAAAGATTTGAAAGTTTTAGGAAGCTTATGCTTTAGGAAGGTAAGAAATTAGGAGAGACTTGAATTTTGAGTTTTAAAGTTTAGGAAAGATTGTTATGTTCAAGTTTTGGAAGCTTAAGACTTAGGGAAGTAGAAGATTAGGAAGGATTTGAACTAGGAAAGATTTGGATTAGGAATAGGTTGGATTTTGCTTCTAAAAGGGAAGGTTTGATTTTGTTTCCAAAAACGGAGGATTGGATCTAGTTTCCTAAACGGGGAGATTGGATTTGGTTTCCTAAAGGGAAGATTTGATTAGACAAGAATTTGGAAAGGGAGGTTTTAGAAACTCTAGATTTGGAAGGCTATAATTTTGACGTAGAAAATAGTTTTTGGAAATATGTAAAGTTTGGATGTAAAAAGGAAGATTTTGAAAACCTAGGTTTTAAGGCAAGTTTGAAAACCATGTTTTTGGAAAGAGAATTAGGGTTTTCTAATGGTGGGTTCTAGGGCTTGACTTGGGCACTAAGGAAAGAGTTTTTGGAAAGTGCGTTTTTGGAAACGAAGATTTTAGAAAGAAAATCTAGAGGAGAGTTTCTAGAAGGGAGATTTTGGAAAGAGAGTTTTTTGGAAAGATTTTTGAAGAGAGTTTTTCTAGGAAAGAGACCTAGGGAACGTTTTTGGAAAGTGGACTTTGAAGAGAGCGTTTTGGAAAGGAGTTGAAAAAGGGAGTTTGGAAAAATAGATTTTTGGAGGGAGTTTTTGAAAATAATTTTGGAAAAAAGAGTTTTTGGGAAGTATGTTGAAAAAGAGATTTTTAGGAAGAGATTTTTTTGAAAAGAGAGCTTTTTGGAAAGTATGAAAACATCTCACTTTCCTAAAGCGATTCTAACCACAAGAAGGCTAGAACCACTTTAAGAAAGTGGTTTTAAAAACAATAAAGATTTCTAAAACATGGAGCATATTGGTCACTTTAAATGTAACATTTTCCTAAAGCAATCCTAGCCATGGAAAAGCCAGAATCACCCTAGGATTGTGATTTTGAAAGCAAGTTTTGAAAAAGAGGATTTGATGCAATTTTGAAAACAAATTTGAAAACGATTTTGAAAACAACTTTGAAAACGATTTTTGGAAGATGCATGATCATGATATGCGCAATGCAATTTTGGGGTCGTGAACATACAAGGTTAAGGCTTCACCACATAATCAAGGGGGCCGGCCCCACGTGGTCTCTGGGTAGCCTAAAGGAAAGCCCCCGACACGGTGACCCTCCGATAGTCTAATCCTACACATGGACCGGGAATCCCTTTGTTTCAAGCATGCAAAGAAGGGGGGGGGGGGAAAGAGATGGGGGATTAAAATAGAGAAAACCCAAGTGGGTTAGGAGAGAGAAGAGAGAGGGGGAAGTGCGGAAATTTAAAAAGAAAGCCTACCATATGTCTTCTTTATTTTGCGCACCTTGCTTGTCTTCGGTCTTTGTCTTGATCTTTGTCTTCAATCTTCAAGAGTTGTCTTCAAACTTTAGATTGCAACTTTTCAAGTCTTCAAAGGAGGGTTGAAGGCTAGTGTATGAGTGTATGGGGGTGTGTATGAGTGTATAAGAGGCTAGGGTTTAGTGTATGGTGGCTAGGGTTTGGAAAACCTAAGGAAGCTAGGGTCTAGGGAGTGCTTGAGCTCTGCATATCGAATTTTAGGGTTTTTAGAGTGAGTTTGCGGACCTCTTTCACGTTGGAGGAGGCTCTGTATTTATAGAGAGGGGAATGTACTAGCGGCCGTTGTAGTGGCGCCAGGCCAAAACTTACACTGGCGCCACTAGGAGAGGTGCCAGGCCATTTTTTGGCTTGGCGCCACTACTAGTGGCGCCAGCCATTTAGGAAATATTTAAGGTCGGCAAGCAACGTATCTTTGACTAGATTTGGGCGCCTGTACTAGTGACTACCATGCAATTTTTAGCCTGGCTTCACTAGGAGTGACTCCGGAAAGTCCGGGAATGACTTAAGGGACCGGGATTGACCCAGAAGGCCGGAAAAGAGCAAGAACACTTAAAATAGTGTCCTGAAGGTATTTGACTTGAAAAGTGAGGATAGAACGTGTCGGAAGGGTTGACCGGGCCTTTAGGGGCAAAACGGTCAATCGGATCAGGAAGCTGCCGGGACGAACTCAGACTGTCCCGGAAGAAGACTCGAGATTTGAAAACATTATTCAGAATGTTCCCAAAGGTTGCCAGCTTGATACCCAGAGCCGGTGTGGTCGAAAAAGGTGATCGATCCACCAGGGGCAAAATGGTCATTTTGTACCAGGTTTGCCGGAACTGACTCGGAATGATCCGGAAAGGTAAAGGGAGGTTGAGAACACTACAAAAGGGCATTCTCAAGGGGTTACCGGTTTGATACCTAGAGCCGGTGTGGTCGGAAAAGGCGACCGGCCCACCAGGGGCAAAACAGTCATTTCGCACCGGGTTTACCGGAATTGACTCGGAATGATCCAAAGGGATGAAGAAAGGTTGAGAATACTATAAAACGCAATCTCAGGAGGTTACCGGTTTGATACTCAGAGCCGGTGTGGTCGGAAAAGGAGACCAGCCTACCAAGGGCAAAATGGTCATTTTGCATCGGGTTAGCCGGAACTGACTCGGAATGATCCGGAAAGGTAGAGGAAGGTTGAGAATACTATAAGAAGTAATCTTAGGAGGTTACCGGTTTGATATCGAGAGCCGGTGTGGTTCCCGAAGCGTTCGGATGCCTAAGGGCAAAATGATTATCTTGACCGAAAAGTCTCAGAAAAGGCCCAAAGGACAGTTTGGTCATTTTTTTTACCGAAGTGGGCTAGTAGGTACTAGTGTTGAGCTGGGTTTTGAGTGTTTCCGCCACTCTGACGGCAGTCGTCGTGACACAGGGGTTTGTTAGTAATTCCCTATGTCGACCTGTTTACGAGTATTTCCGCTACTCGGATGGTTGTGATGTTTGCGAGTATTTCCGCTACTCAGACCGTCTAGAGGAATAAACTGTCTCGAGGGAGGGATTGGAAAGGGGACTTACCGTCTCCAAAAAGACGTGCCTGATTTAGGACAGTATCGAGGAATAAATTATCTTGAGAGAGGGATTCGAAAGGGGACTTACCGTCTCTGAACAGACATGCCTGATTTGGAACCATCTCGAGGAATAAACTGTCTCGAGAGAGGGATTGGAAAGGGGTCTTATCGTCTCCGAAAAGACATGCCTGATTTGGAACCGTCTTGAGGAATAAACTGTCTCGAGAGAGGGATTGAAAAGGGGACTTATCGTCTCCGAAAAGACGTGCCTGATTTGGGACCGTCTTGAGGAATAAACTGTCTCGAGAGAGGGATTGGAGTTGGAATTGAAAAAGATAATGCCCTTAAGGGCATTTTGGTCATTTTGCCTTTATTTGGGCCTGGCGGGCCCGCGAAGCGATGGACAGACGGGATTTGGACTTAAAAAGCTGGTTTCGATTGGAATACGTCCATATTGACTTGAGTAGAAGTTTGGATGGAGTGTAGACTGCCGAGCGGTCAAAAATGGGGTGCTTACAGGAAGCTCCCGAAGTCTTCCCAAGTCCAAGGCCCGAATCTAAGTGCGATATTCATTTGGATGTCTAAAATCCAAGTTAGGGTTTTGGGCCCTAAAATATGTTTTCAAAATACTCGATTTTTGAAACATTTATAAAACTTGCATTTGTTAAACCCTAGAAGTCCATTCCTAGGAAAATTCCATTTTTGCCTACTCAAAAACTTCCCATTTTCAAGTCAAAATTATACCTTTTTCAAACCCTCAAAATCCTCAATTTCCAAATCGATCAAAACTTTCATTTTCCAAACTTTCCTTTTTTAAATCAATCAAATCAAAACCTTCCATTTTAAATCCCTCAAATCAATCATTTTTCAAACCTTCCAAATTTAAACCCTAAATCTATTCCTTCCATTTTGGAAACTATCCAAACTTACCTTTTTCAATCAAATCAAATCATCCTAAAAAAGAAACATTTCAAAATCAAATCAAATCTTCCTGAAAAGGAAATATTTTCAAATCAAATCTTCCTAAAAAGGAAACATTTCCAAATCCAATCTTCTTGAAAAGGAAACATTTTCAAATCCAATCTTCCTGAAAAGGAAACATTTCAAAAATCAAATCAAATTTTTCTTAAAAAGAAAACATTTTCTAAGTCCAATCTTTCCTAAAAAGAAAACATTTTCAAGCTCAATCTTTCCTAAAAAGGAAACTTTCTAAAAATGAAAACTGTCTAGAAATAAAAATCCATTTCAAAATTCCAAGTCTTTTGAAATCTTATCCAAACTATGGCTGACCTGATCCTCTTTAAGGAGGTACATAGGCAACCCTTCATGGGGTGTTGTCACAAGCCTTTTCAAATTTCCAATTCCACAACCCTTTCCAAATTTCTAATTTCATAACCATTTTTCAAACTCAATTCCCTCTTTCAAGCTCTTTATTCAAATTTTGTTTTCAAATGTTTTCTAAATGGATAACATTAAACACAGGTAACCGGTGAGTCATAGTTAGGTGAGCAAAAGGTGAATGGACATATAGGTACCGCAAGGGCAGGGTAGGGTGATAGTCGTAGGACATCTTCCTACACGTAACTAACCCCCAAACTTAAGAAGTTCTATCTGAAAGACCAAAATCGGAGTTAATTTTCAAAAGGGCTTTCAAACATTTTTTAGGGTTGTCGAATAACCCTACCTTCTAAAACCATCTCATGAGGACGTTTTTCAAAAATACTTTCTAAAACCTAAGTTTAATCCTCGGGCTTTACTTGGTGTAGATGACCTAGCACATCTTTAAATATGTTAGGTGGCGACTCCAAAGACCTTTTCAAAAAGCCCTAATCAATTCCACTTAAAAAATTCAAAACCCTATCGTATTCGTCCTTCTAAGGGGATGAGTTCTAACGAGAGAGCATCGTACCTTTTCCTCCCAAGCCAAGAGGGCCTGGTGTTTGGAAACGGGGGCGCGACAGCTTGGCGACTCCTCTGGGGACAATTAGAGGGTTAGGCCTATGTCATGTCTAGTTAGCCTTTACTTACCTTAAGTTTTCTGATTACCTTGTTTAGTTATATCCACTTTCTAAACTCTTTAAAATTCTAAATTTTTCAAAATGACATTTGCTTTGCAAAAAGTCAAACATTGCATTCATTACATGCTCTTGCATTGTTCATACATTATATTTTGTTTTGCATTTGAGTTCCTCGAAAAGTACTAACTATGTGCATTT
This sequence comes from Euryodendron excelsum, assembly GCA_033060915.1. Classification (NCBI taxonomy): domain Eukaryota; kingdom Viridiplantae; phylum Streptophyta; class Magnoliopsida; order Ericales; family Pentaphylacaceae; genus Euryodendron; species Euryodendron excelsum. The sequence goes on along the minus strand of CM065384.1, from coordinate 20,710,876 downwards.
GTTTTTTAGGTGGACCCTTGTTCAAATTTTAATTTATGCTCATAAACTGCCATGTATGCTATGTATGACAGGATGTATGGGAGTTGTTGGGTTCTTTCCTCCAATTTTCAAAATCACACACACACTTGCATATGCATTTTCATGGAATATTGACCCTAGTTACTACCTTCTAATTAGAAAGGGGAATAATACATTGACTGTTGGTGGCAGGTAGATGTGTCACCTAACCAATGGTCTTTAGGTAGTTCCCCTGCTCGGATCACTAACCTATAATGGCACCACCCCAAGGAGTGGGCCTAGGTTTGAAGATTTGGGAGCCGAGCTTTTTAGGAAGCATTAGTAGCCTCAACCTCATGTTCATATAGCACCCATGCATAGCCGAACCTCTGCCTGATTTAAGGCATGTGTTTTTTAAAAACCAAGGAGGAAAGAATGACCGCTTTTCAATTTTCTTACTCCTGCTGTTATTATGCTTACATATGTGAATGCTTTGTTATCAATATCTTACCATTCCAGCTATTAAACTGCTCATGCATATGTAGTCATCCAAAGGAAAGAGTGTCAAAGTAACTCAAGCCACTTGCACTCCATGTATATGATCAACCTCCAAGAGAATGGCCCTTGAGTTAATCTCCAATCATAAGCCTACCGAATTCCTAAGGGTTCCAAACCCTAAGGGTCATGGCATGCATCTATGAATCATTTTATAAGAGGGCTCCCAATCCCTCTTGCTCATGGAGATAAGGTTGCCACAAGACAAGGGCCAATCCGGAGACAAGGTCATTCAACGACCTCCCAATATCAACAAGGCGAAATCGAAGACTCGAAAAGTAGTTTAGGTAGATAGGTGGAAAGTCCAGTGAAAAATGTTCCCTTCCCCCAATCTATGTAATTTTAGCTTTTTATCTCAAAAGAAATAAAATTTCTCTTTCTATTTCCCTTGAATGAATGGTTGTACATGATGTATGAAATAAGCACAGGTATGGTATTTGCATGCAGGGGCAATCTCCTATCTCCAAAATGAGTTTTAGCATCATGCCTAAATCCCGACTAAAAGGGACACCTCTAGGGCATGCATTGTATAATGCTTTTCAAGGAAAAGTATTAACTTTTCTCTTTTCTTTGCCTTTTTTTTGTTTTCCTCTCTCTTTCCCCCATTCTACAGGAATTAAAAACACATTCAACTCACCATTGCTCTGAAAGTAAGGAAAGGAAAAGACTTGGCATCGTCTGCCACTCAAGAACCAATCATCACCAAGCACAAAACATCACTGATGGCCAACAGAGTATATGCCACCGCTGACTGGTCAATTAAAGAATTCATGGAGGAGGTCCTTGTTGCTGATGGATGGGGAGAAGAATTCCTGCACCCCAAATATGCTAAGGCAGAAGCTCTTTTAGCTAAAAATCTCTGGCCCGCAACTGAGTATTGTAAGCACCCCATTTTTGACTGCTCGGTAGTCTATAGTCCGTCCAGACTTGAATTCAAGTCAATATGGACATATTCTAGAATTCTAGTCCCAATCTAGTCTATCCATCACTTCGCGGGCCCACCAGGCCCAAATAGAGGCAAAGTGACCAAAACGCTCTTGTAGGCATTATTTGGTTCGATCGCGTAGGCGCGTCTTTTCGAAGACGATAAGTCCCCTTTCCAATTCAAATAGACACATCTTTCCAAAGACGGTAAGTCCCCTTTCCAAATCCAAATCAGGCACGTCCTTCCGAAGATGGTAAATCCCCTTTCCAATTCCAACAGGCACATCTTTCCGAAGACGGTAAGTCCCCTTTCCAATTCCTTTTCCAATTCCAATTCCAATCCCTCTCTTGAGAAAGCTAATTCCTCGAGACGGTAAGTCTATCCAATCCAGCATGTTTTTCGAAGAAAGTCTATTCGGAACAGTAAGTCCCTTCAAACCTGTCGACCGGGACGAGACCCCATGTCCCCTAGATGGTAGAACGGTCCACCTTTGGCGCTTGCTAGCCTGCTAATGCAAAAATGTCCATTTCGACACGCCTTTTGAGAAATTTGACTTCTCAGGTGCTAAGTCGCTTTAGCAGCTTCCCGAGATCAGGTAGTCTCAGGAATGATTGCTGTTGCGCCCAGATTTTTTGCACTCGAGAAATATACGAACAAGCGAGAAAAACACTGTACTCTCTCATTAGAACTCACCCTCCTAGAAGAATGAGTGCAGCTAGGTTTGAATTGAAAATAGATTTGAATAAAGGGCTTTTGGAAAACATTTGGAGTCACCACCTAACTTAATTAAGGTGAGTTAGGTCACCTAAAAACTAAGCATAATCCGAAGACTACACTTAGGGTTTTTGAAAATACTTCCTCAAGAGAGGGTTTTTAGGAAAATAGGCTGTTTGGCAACCTTTGGAAAACATGTAAGCCCTTTTTGAAAAATAACTCCGTTTTTGGTCTTTGAAATCAGTGATCCTAGGTTCGGAGGTTGGTTACGTGTAGGGAAGATGCACTTAGCCATCACCCTACCCCGCCTTTGCAGTACCTACATGTCCATTCACCCTAAATTTACCTATGAGAGTCTTCAACCAACAAACGTCCAATCCTATTCACTTTAGAAAAAGAATGTTTAAAAAAAAAAAGACATGATGCATGATATGCAAGTGTAAGAAAAGAAAGTTGGAAAATAGATTTGGAAAGAGATTTGAAAAGAAATTGATTTAATTTAAAAGAGATTTGAAAAGATAAATTTGAAATTGGAAAGTTTTAGAATTTGAAAATTAAGATTTGAAAATAGATTTTTGGAATTGGAAATTGGAAATAGAATATAGAATTGGAAACTTGAAAAAGATTGTAGAATTGGAGATTTGAAAGAAGTTGTGGAATTAGAAATTTGAAAAATGTTGTGGAATTGGAAATCTGAAAGGACTTGCGAAAAAAGAAATTTGAAAAATGTTGTGATCGCACTCATGAGGGTTGCCTACGTATCATTTTGGAGGAATCAGGTCAGTCGTAGTTCAGACAAGAGTCTGATAGAAAATAGAAGGTATGATTGGAAGAGAGTTGAAGTTGGAATTCGAATTGGAATTGGAAGAATAGGAAATTTGGACTTTGATTGGAAGATTCGAAAAGATTGGTTTTGAAAGACCTAGACTTAGGAACTAGAAAAGAAAGATTGGACTTGACTTGAAAAGATAGAACTTGGAAGAAAGATTTGGACTTGTTTTGGAAAGATTGAGGTTTAGGAAACCTACACTTACGAAAGACTAGAGGTTTAAGAAATATTTGACTCGACTTAGAAGGGTTTGGACGATTAGGAAAGATTAAATTTAGGAAGGATTCAAATTAAGAAGCTTTCGTTTTAGGAAAGTGTCATTTTAGAAAAACTTTGGTTTAAGAAAGTTTCATTTTAGAAAAGTTTTGGTTTAGGAAAGGTTTCGAATTAGGAAAGTTTTGAAAAAGGAAAGGCTTTACTTTAGGAAAATTTCGATTTAGGAAAGTTTTAACTTAAGAAAGTTTTGAATTTAGAAAGTTTTCGAAATAGGAAAGTTTTGAATTTGGAATGTTTTGAAAGTAAGAAAATTTTGAGTTTAGAAAGTTATAGATTTGGAAAGATTTGAAGTTTAGGAAAGTTTAGAATTTAGAAAGTTTGGAAGCTTAGAAAGATTTAACTTAAGAAAGTTTTAAATTTTAGAAAGCTTTGGATTTAGAAAGATTTGAAATTTAGAAATTTCTAGAGTTTTAGTTTTAGAAAATCTTGAGATTAGGAAAGGTTTGAGTTTAAGAAAGATTTGAAAGCTTAGATTTGGAAAGTTAAGATTTAAAAACGGGTAGAATTAGGAAAGGGTTGAATTAGGAAAGATTTGGATTTTGAGTTTTAAAATTTAGGAAAGATTTTTATATTCAAGTTTTGAAAACTTAAAATTTTGGAAACTAGAAGATTAGGAAGGATTTGAATTAGGAAAGATTTAGACTAGGAAGGGTTAAGATTCCTATTTCCTAAAACAAGGGATTGGATTTTGTTTCTAAAAGAGAAGGATTGATTTTGTTTCGAAAAACAGAGGATTGGATCTAGTTTCCTAAACGGGAAGATTGGATTTGGTTTCCTAAAGGGAAGATTGGATTTGACAAGGATTTGGAAATGGAGGTTTTAAAAACCCTAGATTTGGAGGACTATAATTTTGGCGTAGAAAATATGTTTAGTTTGGATATGAAAAGGGAGATTTTGGAAACCTAGGTTTTAAGGTAAGTTTAAAATCATATTTTTGCGAAGGAAAAGTAGGGTTCCCTAATGGTGGTTCTAAGGCTTAACGTGGGCACCAAGAAAAGTGATTTTCGGAAAGTGAGTTTTTAGAAACGAAGATTTTTGGAAAGAAATTCTAAAGAGGAGTTTCTAGAAGGTAGATTTTGAAAAGAGAGAGGTTTTGGAAAGAAAGTGTAGTGAGGAGTTTTTAGAAAGTGAATTTGAAAAGAGTTTTAGAAAGGAAGTTTTTGGAAAGTAAAACTTTGAGAGAGTTTTGGAAACAAAATTTTGGAAGAAGCTTTTAAGAAAGAGTTTTTAGGAAAATGAATTTTGAGGAGAGTGTTTTGGAAAGGAGTTTGAAAAGAGAAGTTTTAGAAAATAGATTTTTGGAGAGAGTTTTTAGAAAACAATTTTGGAAAGGAATTTAAAGAGAGTTTATGGAAAGCATGTTGGAAAAGAGATTTTTAGGAAGAGATTTTTGAAAAGAGAGTTTTTGGAAAGCATAAAAATGTCTCACTTTTCTAAAGTGATTCTAACCATAAGAAGGCTACAACCACTTTAAGAAAGTGGTTTTGAAAACAACAAGGTGTTAAAAATATGGATCATATTTGTCACTTTAAATGTAACACTTTCCTAAAGCAACTCTAGCCATGGAAAGGCTAGAATCACCATAGGATTGTGATTTTGAAAACAAGTTTTGAAAAAGGAGATTTTGATGCAATTTTGAAAACAAGTTTAATGCAAGCTTTGAAAATAATTTTTTGGAAGAATGCAAGATAATGATATACACAATGCAAATTGGGGTCGTGAATATACAAGGTTAAGGCTTCACCACATAATCAAGGGGGCTGAACCCACGTGGTCTCCGGTTAGACTAAAAGAAAGCCCCCGACACGGTGACCCTCCAAGAGTCTAATCCTACACATGGACCGGGAATCTTCTTGTTTCAAGCATGCAAAGAATGGGGGGAAGAAGGTGGGGGATTAAAATAGAGAAAACCCAAGTGGGTTAGGAGGGAGAAGAGAGAGGGGGAAGTGCAGAAACTTAAAGAGAAAACCTACCGTATGTCTTGTTTATTTTGCTTGGCTTTGCGCGCCTTGCTTTTCTTCAGTCTTCGCTTCACTTCAATCTTCGAGGGCTTGTCTTTGATCTTCAAAGCTTGTAGTTGCAGCAATCCAAGCTTTCGATGTTGGGTTGGAGGCTAGTGTATAAGTGTATAGGAGTGTGTATAAATGTATAGGAGGCTAGGGTTTGTGTATGGTGGCTAGGGTTTGGAAAACCTAGAGAAGCTAGGATTTAGGGAGGCTGCGAGCTCTGTATATTGAATATTAGAGTTTTCATACTAAGTTTGCAGACCTTTTTCATACTGGAAGAGGCTCTGTATTTATAGAGAGAGGAATACATTGGCACCTGTTGCAGTGGCGTTAGGCCAAATTTCCTCTTGGCTCTACTAGGAGTGGCGCTAGGCCATTTCTTGGCTTGTAGTGGCGCCAGCCAGTTAGGAAAGTTTTAAGGTCGGCAAACATCGCATCTTGGGAAGATTTGGGCGCCTGTACTAGTGACTACCATGCAATTTTTAGCTTGGCTTCACTAGGAGTGACTTCAAAAAGTCCGAGAAGGATCTAAGAGGCCGGGATTGGCCTGGAAGACTGGAAAAGGACAGGAACACTAAGAACAGTGTCCCGGAGGTATTTGACTTGAAAAATGAGGATAAGATATGTTGAAGGGGTTGACCGGGCCATTAGGGGCAAAACGGTCAACCGGGCCGGAAAGCTAACGAGATGGACTCGGAATGTCCCGGAAGAAGATTTAAGATTTGGAAACAATATTCAGAATGTTCCCAAAGGTTACCGGTTCGATACCTAGAGCCGTTGTGGTTGGAAAAGGTGACCAGCCCACCAGGAGCAAAACGATCATTTTGCACCGGGTTTGCCGGAACTGAGTTAGAATGATCCAGAAAGATAAAAGAAGGTTAAAAATACTATAGGAAACATTCTTGGGAGATTACCGGTTTGATACCCAGAGCCGGTGTGGTCTCCGGGGCGTTCGGATGCTTAGGGGCAAAATGGTCATCTTAATCGAAAAGTCTCGGAATTGATCCAAAACGGACTGGGAGGGCACCTAATCGTACCAGATTATCTCTGGGACAATCTAGAAGGGTGGACTTACCGTTCTGAGGACTTAGGTGTGCTCTCGAGAAACGTGTTGGAAAATGGCCCTAGGGGCAGTTTGGTCATTTTTCACCATAGTGGGTTAGCAGGCACTGGTGTTGACCTGGGTTTTGAGTGTTTCCACCACTCTGACGGCGGTCTCATGATACAGGGGTTTATTGTCAATTCCTTATATCGACCTGTTTACGAGTATTTCCGCTACTCTGATGGTTCGCGATCATTCTCGAGACTGTCTGATCTCGGGAAGCGGCTAAAGGGACTTAGCGCCTGAGAATCAACTTTCTCGAAAGGCGTGCCTAAACGGACATTTCTGCATTGGCGGGCTAGCAAGCGCCAATGGTGGACCGTTCTACCATCTAGGGGTCTTGGGGTATCGTCCTGGTCGATAGGTTTAAAGGGACTTACTGTTCTGAAGAGATTTTCTTCTTTAACGTGCCAAATTGGATAGAATTACTGTCTCGAAGAACCAACTGTCTCGAGAGAGGGATTGGAATTGGAATTGGAAAGGGGACTTATCGCCTTCAGAAAGACGTGCCTGATTTGGAATTAGAAAGAGGACTTACCGCCTTTGGAAAGATGAGCTTGTTGGAATTTGCTTGACCGCTCTTTCTTATCGGCTTATTTTAACTCGCAAGTGCACGAGTGTACGATGTAGCAATTAACTCGGTGAGACTGAGGTCATATCCACAAGGAGCTAAATTTAGAATACAGTTTGGTGATAAAAACTTAAGAGAAATTTATTTGAAAAAAATTGGTTCACAATGAATGTGAAATTTTCTTTGAAAGATGAGTAGTTGTGAATAGTATTCAAATGACAATGCTTAAAATTACAAGAGAAATAAAAGTTTTGGCTCAAAGTCAATTCCAATGGTGGTATATTGGTGGTTCTTTTAAGATATTTAAGATAACTTAACCCAACATCAACAATGGTGATATTGGGTCGGAAAATATTACAACAAAGTTCAAAGAAATAAATGATTGAATCTTGCTTAGAAATGGAAAAATAGTTTCAAACTAGGCAAGACATTAAATCAAGCAATCCCTATACCAAAACTGAGGTTTGTGCATAGAAATTCAAGATTATAACATTGCCTAAATGATTTCTGAAATTTCTTAACAATTATCAATCATCCATGTACAATGTGAGAAAATAAATCATTGAGATGCATTAATACCTTAAAGAGATCACCTCAACCACCATCATCCTTGATCTTGAACTAAGAAAGAGCTTTGCCAACAACCATAATGAAGAAAAACAATTGCATCAACATAAAATAAGAGGTTTTTAACATTGAAGATAAAAAATCAACAAAAGAAAGCAAAATACAAGCTGTCCAGATTTTCGCACAAATCTGTCCTCTAAATTTGGACGAAGTTTTCACCCTCCTACACTCTGTTTTTAGAGATGATTATTAGACATATATTTATAGAGCTTCTTGTCTACTTTCCAGCCCCGCAAAGAACAAGTCATTTGGACATCTGAGTCAAAAGTTATGGTTCAAATACTAGAGGTTTGTCTAGCACATGGAGGGAGAGGCAGATTCAGCCAGCATTTTTAGCTGGTTGGTGGATCTCTTTATTCCATCTTTTGGACTATTTTTTTCTTCTCTCTTTACCCCATACTGAAGAATTATTGTACTCCACTTCTTTCTAGCCATGTGCATGCTCTCTTTTTTTTCAGAATGAAGAATTATTGTGCTCCAACCATGTGCAAACTCTTTTTTCTCCCAGCAACGTCCTACAAATGAGCTAAAATGGGCCTTCAAATTTCGGGCTGAAGTTTCCACAATACATGGAACAAGTTTGGGCTGAAATTTGCACAAAACATAGAGCAAGTTTGGGCTTAAAGTGGATCATCTTTTAGCCTCTTCTTGGATTTGAAATGGGGCAGGTTTGGGACACTTCGTTGAACCAAAATTTGCTTCAATCTTTGACTCAATTTCACTTCAATTCTTTGCTCTAAATGCCGGCCTCGAAGATCTCTGAAATACTTCATTTAAGCTTTATAAATCTATCAAAATATTAAACCAAACTTCATTATCAAAGGCATACCAAACCATTATGCGAAACAAAATAAACGAATAAATACATATGAAAAACTATAAATTTAATGACAATTTTGATGCATAATCACACCCCCCAACTAAGATTTTGCTTGTCGTCGAGCAAAGCAAAGCAAAAATAATTGTTATCTACTTTATTCAAATGCCACTTTTGTGGGATTCACAATTGCATTTAGCATATGCAATAAGCCTTTAAACCCCTAGGTAGCCCTAGTGGACGAGTTGTAGTCTAGTGAGGGTTGTCAGCGATGATACCCACAAACATCTTGAATTTTGCCTTCATCCAAATCTCAAGTCAACCTATTCACAATAACTTAAACAAGTATTAAATACAAAATACAGATTTCTCAAGTATGATATAAAGGACATGTATAGTTCAGAAGACTATCAACTCATAAAGACATTCATTGCATCCTTACTCGGAGTGTGTGTGAATAAACAAACATGATCATTTTCTCAATATCAAAACTTAGGATCACTCGAATTTCTATCGGAATCATGCTTCAACTCAAAAGCTCACCAGATATGCACTCAACAAATGAAACTCTCAGAAACATGTGCATTTGTGCTCTCTCAACATTTGTATGCGGAAGAAGTAATGCAAACAATCCAAAAGGCCGCATACCAAGACCCTGAAAAACGCAAGAGTATATGTAGTCTCATGAAAGAGTGCCAAGTGTCAGAAACCGGAATGTAACCACACCACCACATCTATACACATTCACAATTCAAACCATCTTATACTCGGGATCAATTAGGACTTCACTTTGGTTGTAATGTTAGGTAAGGAAAAGTGTATTTAGCAAGGGTCAATCAAAAACTCATGTGTCCGAGAATGGGCTAAATAAAGCATAATGTGGTTTTTTTTTTATTTTTTATAAGGTTTACCACTTTTTGAGATGCACCCAACTCTCTTTTCTTCCATTACATACACAAGTTCACATCGCCTCTCAAATTTCGTTTCTTCAAACTTGCATTTGGATATTCGGTTTTTTTTTTAATGCCCAAATTAACACTCCCTTCACTTTTGACTTTGCTCTTCACAGATCAAACCAAGCCCATTAATCTCAAAGATACTTTTGGTTGAGGAGTTCGAAAAATGGTTAGTATACAAAAGGCTCAAATTGGTAAACCAGGGATAAGTGTAGAAAGAAAAGAAACGAACAAGCTCAAATATCAACTATGGCCTAAAATCCTTTCCCAAGCATAACATGATTTTCCAAGTGTTCGTCGAATTCCAAATGTAAGTGATGTGGCACAAATGATGAATTTCCGACAACTCAACCAAATCAGAATGAATAATGAGACCAACCAACAACAATAATGCGTTTTCAAGAAAAATGCAAGAGTAGCTGTGATAAAACCCCTCCAAGAAGGAATGGCTCTAAAACTCACAACAAGGGTACAAGTCTCCACTTTGTTCCTCAAGATTTCCAAGTGATCCTTTATCATCAATTAAGACTATAGTCATGCAAGTTACGAGTGAAGTGTAAAAAGTCCGAGTATAGATGCCGTGAGATACTCTAACAAGAGGTTAGTATAATGAGCTAAAATGCCAACATATCAAAGCTAGAAAATCCATAACTCATGCTTAATTACTCAAATGAATTACTATGACCATGCCGACTTTCAATTAGTATGAAGAATAAATCTTGTTTTTTTTTTCTTTTTACCAAACCATCAAAAATAAAGTTTTTTTTTTCTTTTTTTTTTTTTTAACAAACCAACAAAAATAAACGCCTCACCCCCCAACTTAAACAAGGCATTGTCCCTAATGCATGAATCATGATAGAACAAGTAAATGCATGAGTCGGAAGAAAGGAAAAAAAAATACAATAAAATAAAACTAAAATATGTACCATGGTGGTTTATTACTTATGAAGCTTAAAATGGTGATGGATCTTCAAGATCCAAAGTCTCAATTTCAGCCACGAAATTTTCAAGATAAGGTTTCAATCGGTGGCCATTTACTTTGAAAACATTTCCGTTCTTGGGATTCTCTACCTCATGGGCACTATGCTTCGAGATGGACTTTATCGCAAATGGGCCAGTCCATTTTGTCCTCAACTTCCCAAGAAAGAGATGTAATCGTGAATTGTACAAGAGAACTTTCTGACCAACATGAAAGGACTTTCTAGGAATGTGTTTATCATGCAAAGCTTTCATTTTGTCCTTTGAAATTCTTGCATTTACAAATGCATCATTTCTCAATTCCTCTAATTCATCCAATTGAAGCTTTCTATGACTGCCAACAGCATTTTCATTGTCATTGAATTAGCGGATGGCCTAATATGCACGATGCTCAATCTCAATCGGGAGATGACAAGGCTTTCCATAGACAAGCCTATAAGGAGACATTCCTAAAGTGGTCTTGTAAGCCGTGCGATAGGCCCACAAAGCATCGACTAGTCGTAGGGACCAATCTTTGCAGTTCGGATTGACCGTTTTCTCCAAAATGTTCTTGATCTCCCTATTTGCCAACTCAACTTAGCCACTACTTTGTGGGTGGTAAGGAGTACCAACTTTGTGAATTACACCATATTTTCTCATCAACATACCTATGGGTTTGTTACAAAAATGTTTTCCTCCATCACTAATCATAGCTCGAGGCATACCAAAATGAGAGAAAATATTTTCTTTCAAGAATTTGATCACAACTCGGTGGTCATTAGTTCGAGAGGCGATGGCCTCCACCCACTTTAACACATAATCAATGGCCACAAGGATGAATTGGTAACCAAACGAGCTAGGAAATGGTCCCATGAAATCAATTTCCCAACAATCAAATATTTCCAATACAAGAACGGGATTAAGGGGCATCATGTTACGCCTAGTAATGCTACCAAGTCGTTGGCATTGGTCACATGCAAAACAGAAGGCATGGACATCTTTGAACATGGTGAGCCAGTACAACCCGCACTGTAAGATCTTGGCAGTGGTTTTCTTTGAAGAGAAATGCCCACCACAAGCCAATGCATGATAAAAAGAAATGACACTTGGAATTTCATGGTCGGGGATGCACCTTCTAACAATTTGGTCAGGGCAATATTTGAATAGGTAGGGGTCATCCCAGAAAAATGTGTGCACATTGCGCAAGAATTTTTGTTTGTCAAGTTTAGACCAATGGGAAGGAATCTGACCTGTGGCTAAATAATTAGCTATATCAGCGTACCATGGAGTGCCAATGTGAGAAACAGTGCCTGCAACAAATAGGTGCTCATTCGAAAAGTGTTCATTAATTGGAGGGGTATCAAGTGCAGTCTCGTGGCTCGAAAGACGGGACAAATGATCAACCACCACGTTCTGTACTCTCTCTTTATCTCGAATCTCAAGGTTAAACTCTTGGAGTAAGAGAATCCATCGAATCAAGCGTGGCTTGGCATCCTGCTTTGTGAGCAAATATTTCAATGCTGCATGATCAATGATAACAATAAGATGAGACCCAACCAAATAAGACCTAAATTTATCCAATGCAAAGACCACAGCTAGCAATTCTTTTTCAGTGGTAGTGTAGTTCAATTAGGCTTCATTTAAGGTCTTGCTAGCATAGTAAATGACATGAGGTTTCTTGTCTTTTCTTTGCCCTAAAACAGCCCCTACAATGAAATCACTAGCATCACACATCAATTCGAATGGTAAAGACCATTCGGGAGCTTGCATGATCGGTGCGGTGGTCAACAAACCCTTAAGCTTATCAAAAGCTTCTTGATATTTCGATGTCCACTCAAATTGGACATCTTGTGACAATAAATTGCACAAAGGTTTGGCAATGGTACTAAAAGAGTGAATGAATTTTCAGTAAAAACCAGTATGCCCTAAAAAGGATCTCACATCTTTGATAGTCCTCGGGATAGGCAATTTTTGAATGAGTTCAACTTTTGACCTATCTACCTCTATGCCTTTGGAAGAGACAATGTGGCCTAAGATGATGCCGTGTGTCACCATAAAATGACACTTCTCCCAATTGAGAACAAGATTGCTCTCCTCACACCTTTCAAGAACTTTTTCTAAATGCATTAGACACAACTCATAAGAATCCCCATAGACAGAGAAATCGTCCATGAAAATTTCCAAGAATCTTTCCACCATATCACTAAAGATACTCATCATGCACCTTTGAAATGTAGCCGTTGCATTGCACAAGCCAAAAGGCATTCTCCTATATGCATAGGTACCAAAAGGACAAGTGAAAGTGGTTTTCTCTTGGTCTTCTTGGGAAATCTCAATTTGGTTGTATCCCGAGTAGCCATCAAGAAAGCAATAGAAAGCTCTCCCCGCCACTCTCTCAAGGACTTGGTCTAGAAATGTGAGTGGGAAATGATCCTTCCTAGTCATGGCATTCAACCTACGATAATCAATGCACATACGCCACCCGGTTTGGATCCTAGTGGGCACTAGTTCATTATTCTCATTTTTCATCCCTGTGACTCCCGATTTTTTGGAACAACTTGGGTTGGACTAACCCATTTGGAGTCGGCAATGGGGTAGATGATACCCGCATCAAGCAACTTAAGCACTTCACATCTCACTACTTCCTTCATGTTTGGGTTCAATCACCTTTGCATTTGCCTCACAGATTTAGCCTCTTCCTCAAGGTAGATTTTGTGTGCACATAAAAGGGGGCTAATTCCTTTCAAATCAGTGATTGTCCACCCAATTGCTTTCCTATGTTTTCTTAGTACTCTCAACAATTTTTGCTCTTGCTCCATGGTCAGTTTTGATGAAATTACAACAAGATATGATTCATCTTCCCCTAGAAAGGCATACTTAAGATCACTTGGTAAAGCTTTCCTTTCTGGTTTAGGGGGTTTGGCAAGTGATGACTCAACATTAGCTTGGGATGAATCCAAAGGCTCAAATGATGGGGTCCATTGACCCACTGACATGATAGGCATCGACTCTAGACAAGTTATAAGTTCCCTTTCTTCCTTATCAACACATTCCAAAGGATCAAATTCCTCATTATGAATCAGAATTCTCCCTAACAGATCTTCTGTCCATTCTCTCTCAAAGTGCTCTTGACAAAATGTTTGGATCAAATCTACCTCCCTAATGTCCTCATACTTACCAATTTACTTGGAGACATTGAAAATGTTCATCTCCACAGTCATATTCTCGAAAGACAATTTCATCACCCCATTCCTATAATTAATCAAAGCATTGGATGTAGCTAGGAAGGGTCTACCTAAGATGACTGGGATGGGAGCACTAGGACCTTGTATAGGTTGGGTGTCCAACACTATAAAGTCGACAGAGGAGTAAAATTTATCCACTTGAACCAACACATCCTCCACAATACCTCGGGGAATCTTAACTGTTCTGTCAGTTAATTGAAGGGTGACACGAGTGGGCTTGAGCTCTCCTAAACCCAATTGTTCGTAAACAGTGTAGGGTAGCAAATTCACACTTGCTCCTCAGTCCAACAAGGCTTGGTCTACCCTATGATTCCCAATGATGCATGAAATTGTGGGACAACCGGGGTCCTTGTATTTAGGAGGGGTCTTCAATTGGATAATGGCACTAGTTTGTTCTGTCAGGAAAGCTTTCTCTTTCACATTCAATCTCCTCTTGACTGTGCACAAGTCCTTAAGGAACTTGGCATAAGATGAGACTTGTTTAATTGCATCAAGGAGTGGAATGTTGACTTTCACTTGTGTGAACAATTCATAGATTTCGGAGTTCATGAGCTCATATTTGGATTTCCCTAAACTTTGTGGGAATGGTGGTCGGGCAATGGACTCTACATCACTCATTTCCACTCCAATTTTTTTTGAATCCTCTCCTTTCTCACACATCTCTTTCTCTTCTTCACCACTAGATCTCTCATTTCTCAATTTGATTCCCTCTTCACTCTCCCTAGACTTCTCCTCCTCAATAGCCTTAGGGATCCTAGAAGGTATAGTTTTGTCAACTATCTTCCCACTTCTAAGGATGGTGATTGCTTGGACTTGTTCATGATTAGAATGCTCACCGGGTGAAGATTCCCTCATGTTTACTTGGCCTCTAGGATTTGGTATTGGTTGAGTCGGACGCTTACCTCTCTCTTGAACACTCAATGATTGAGTCAACTTAGTTAGTTGACTTCGAATGTCATCTAAAGCCCTATTGGTTTGTTCTTGAAATTTGTTGGCTTGAGTGTTGATTCCACCTTGAGTTTGCATGAATTGTTGGAGAGTATCCTTTAAGGATCTCTTGTGAGGTGGTTGGTATGTGTGGTGTGTGGGAGCATGAAATGGTTGGGGTGGAGGCTGAAATGCCTGAGGTACCGAAGGAACCTCATTTCTCCATCCAAAATTTGGGTGGTTCCTCCATCCGGGATTATAGGTATCGGAGTAGGGATTGCCTACTTGGCCTTGGTTTGGGAAGGGCTTTCTGAAATTGCTTGAATCAGAAGTTTGGCCATATAGCACTTCTTTGAAAGCTGGAATTGTTGGACAATCGATTGTCCTATGCCCCTTATTCTCACACACTCCACAAGTTTCCTCTTGTTGCTCGCTCACAACATGCACTTTTTTAAGCTCAAGAGACTCTACTTTCCTAGCCAATGAGGCTAGTCTAGCATTGAGGTCATCGGTCTCTTTCAATTGGAACTTTTCGCTTGATTGGGATGTAGTGTTTCTAGACTCAACATGAGGTGGAAGAAAGGTCTCCTATTGCTTTGTGTTCTCGGCCATTTGATCAAAAAAATCAAATGCCTCATCCGGTTCTTTGTCATAGAACTCACCATTACACATGGTTGACACTAGCTTTTAAAATCTGGGGTAAGTAAGTCATAGAAGAAACTTACTAACCTCCACATTTCAAAACCATGGTGGGGACAAGCATTCAACAAGTCCTTAAACTTTTCCCAAGCTTGGTGAAATGACTCACTTGGACTACAAGAAAAATTCATCATTTGACATTGTAAAGTCGCAGTCCTATGAGTAGAGAAATATTTTTTCAAAAACTCTGTTTGTATTTCCCTCCTTGTGCCTATAGACCTAGGATGCAAGGAGTTTAACCAAAGTTTGGCTTTATCCTTAAGAGAGAATGGGAACAATCTAAGCCGAATAGTAGCCTCAGTGCATGTTCTATCAACAAAAGTACCACATACCTCCTCAAAGTCTTTAATGTGCAAGTATGGATTTTCGGAATCCATACCATGAAATGTAGGAAGAAGTTGAATCATGCTCGGTCTTAAATTGAAGGCTTGTTGATTGACGGGCAAGACAATACACGAAGGTGTGCTTTGTCTTGCTGGATGAAGATACTCCCTAAGAGTCTGAAAATTAGGTTGGCCATTGACTGGTGGAGGTCCGCCACCGTGAACACTCCCTTCTCCCTCCATATCTCCAACACTAGCCATGATGAAACACTAATATGATGACTATAAGGAAAGAAAAATAAATAAATAAATAAAAGAAAACTTGGGCTAAAGAAAACTCACTATACTTCCAACTAGTAAGCCAAATTAGATTTTTTTTTTTCGCAAATTTTTTTCACAAGCCAAGCGCTGCAACAACAAACGTTAGGCAATAATTACAATTGACATATACAAATGGCGGTTGAACCAGCCGTAATATAAACAAAAAAGGGGCAATTACCTCCTCTAAAAATAAAGACAAGAAAAATAAATAAGCAAGAGCCGGTAAAACCGGCCGCAGTAAAAAATGCATAAATGTAAAAGGAGGGATTAACCTCCACAATTAGAAATTAAATGTTAGAAGCTAGAAGTTAGATGTTAGAAGTTAGAAATTAGATGTTAGAAGGAGGGATTAACCTCCACAATTAGAAGTTAGTAATTATGTCCTCTACAAAGTCCAAAAGGTGGTAAAACCGGTCGTAGTCCAATAATTGGCAGTCCAGTCCACAATCGTTTGTTCGCAAGTTCGAGTCCACAATTTTTATTTATTTTTGTATATAATCTAAACTATTAAAGAAATATTAAATTATAAACAATTAACCCCCAAGTTCATCACCATTGCTTGCTAGCTCCCCGGCAACGACGCCAAAATTGCTTGACCGCTCTTTTTTATCGGCTTATTTTAACTCGCAAGTGCACGAGTGTACGATGTAGCAATTAACTCGGTGAGACCGAGGTCATATCCCCAGGGAGATAAATTTAGAAAACAGTTTGGTGATAAAAACTTAAGAGAAATTTATTCGAAAAAAATTGGTTCACAATGAATGTGAAATTTTCTTTGAAAGATGAGTAGTTGTGAATAGTATTCAAATAACAATGCTTAAAATTACAAGAGAAATAAAAGTCTTGGCTTAAAATCAATTCCAATGGTGGTATATTGGTGGTTCTTTTAAGATATTTAAGATAACTCAATCCAACATCAACAATGGTGATATTGGGTCGGAAAATATTATAACAAAGTTCAAAGAAATAAATGATTGAATCTTGCTTAGAAATAAAAAAATAGTTTCAAACTAGGCAAGACAATGAATCAAGCAATCCCTATACCAAAACTGAGGTTTGTGTATAGAAATTCAAGATTATAACATTGCCTAAATGATTTCTGAAATTTCTTAACAATTATCAATCATCCATGTACAAAGTGAGAAGATAAATCATTGAAATGCATTAATACCTTAAAGAGATCACCTCAACCACCATCATCCTTGATCTTGAACTAAGAAAGAGCTTTACCAACAACCATTATAAAGAAAAACAATTGCATCAACATAAAATAAGAAGTTTTTAACATTGAAGATAAAAAATCAAAAAAAGAAAGCAAAATACAAGCTGCCCAGATTTTCGCACAAATCTGTCCTCTAACTTCGGGAAAAAGGGCATAATTGCCCAGAATTTGGAAACTGGCGCCACTAAGAGTGGGGCCTTTGGCAAAAAAGGCTTGGCGCCTCTGCTAGTGGTGCCAGGCTTAGGAACAATAGCAGAAAATTTTCTGGTTCGAACATTTACGGGAATTTGGAAGATTTTCGCAAATCCGAGAGACATTGCAAGAAAACCGACTTGGACATTGAAAGGGCACCTCTTGGAGACCACGAGTGATTGTCGGAAGGAGATTACGTCGCTGGGAAAGTCGCCGGAAGAGAATATTTCGCTGGAGAACTCCAAAAAGTGAGTTTTCAAATTTTTGTGGATTTTGATGTGTAGAATTTCGTTTGAACCATGTGAATAGTAGAAATTGATGTCTTGATATGTTTTGAACATTATGGTGATGTTATTTTTGCATTTTGGTTCTTTTTTGATTGAATTTGAGTGATTTTACGTGATTATGTGAAGAGGGTTTTTTTTGCAAGAATAGGGAATTTGTTCCTACAGGCTTGGGCATTGGGTTTTCTGACTAGATTTTTATGTCATGTGCCTTAGAAAAATGTGTTCAACAACCGTGTGAAGTTTTGTGATTTTTTGAAAACTTGGTGAATTTTTGATTTTTTGAAAAATAGAAAAATATTTAAAAAATTAGGAAAATTAAGAAAACTTGAGAGATTGATGAAATTTTGAAAAATATTGAAATATTTTAGAAAACATTTGAGATGATTTTGAGAAAATTTAGGACAACTTGGAAAACCATTGATTTATTTGAAAAATAAAATATATGTTTTGAAAATTTCAAAAAATTGAAGAGTGTGTGCGAGTGCTGATGTTATGTGATTGTAACGTTGTGTAGTGCACGTTTTGTGTTTTGTGTTGATGTCATGGGTGTTGTAGGGACTATTTTTAAACGAGACTCTGCCGCAATTTTTAGAAATTAGGGAAAGAGTTAGAAAAGGTTTTAGAAGTAAAATATTTTTGAAAGAAACAGACAGAAAACTCTTGAGATTTGATTTGAAGTTAGAAAATCAAAAGGTGTATGTAGGAAATTTGTTTTGACCAATCATTTGAACTCTTTTTATTATTTTTGTGTTAGCTATTTATTTTATTTTACTTTGTTATGTTATTATTTATCTGCATCTGCGGTACATTAACACCTCTTACCTTGGCCTACCTTTTCAGGATGACAGATGTGGGTGATGATGGTTCTGAGAGGAGACACTGTTCGGGGAAGGCGGCTTGGACAGATTCTACTAGTGGCTTCAGTCGATCTAGGGATAGCCAACGGTCTACTTGGCAAGCAACGTCTAGTTAGAGTGGTCGGGGGAGTGGGCCACCTGTCGACCCCTTTCCTCCGGTTGAGCAGGTTTTTGTAGAGGAGATTGGCTCAGAATAGGAGGTATCGGGTTTGGGCAACCAGTCACTGGCTATGGGCGAGCCTCCTCCAAATACAGGTAGATAGATGCTGACTTGGGAGATTTGCAGGTACCGGATGTTTCACCACTCGGGGATCTGGCTTACCACCCCAATGTACACTCCAGACAGCATCTGCCCCCTCCGCGGGTACACACAGCTTTTAGAGGGGTTGTTCATCAGGTCTTTATGACTATGCAGCGAGCTGCCCCATCGTATCGTGTATTCTTGGCTGAGATTAGATTTAGAGCCTTCATGGGATTACAGGCTAACCGCCTGAATCGGCATTTGGTACTGGCGCTGGTTGAGCGGTGGTTTGGAGAGACCGGGACCCTCCATTTTGTCGGCTTTGAGTTAGGCCCCACTCCCTTGGATTGGGCAATCATCACAGGGCTCTCCTTCGTTGGCCGGTGGATCACTCTACAGTTAGTCAGTAGAGACGAGGCATGCATTCTGCTGGAGTTGCCTCCTCCTGAGCGTTCTGCCTTCCTAGTCTCTTGGATCAGTCAGGATGACCGTACCTTTGTTGCTGAGCCATCGCTTGTTAGGCGGGACATTATGAGACGGCGACTTGTTTTGTACATCATCTTTAGCTGCTTTTGCAACAACAAATCGCTCGTGCCATGTCGGTTGGTGAGTATAGTAGCTGATCTTGGAGCTTTATCTGAGCTGGACTGGGGGTCCTTCTCCTTTGGCTGCTTCCTTCGGTCGATGCGGGTTTGGACTTCTTCCCGTTGGGGCAGCATGACTAGTTTCTGGCCTTTTCTCGTCTGGTGGAGCTACGACTACCTTCTTGTTCGTCACCCAGCAGTTGTTGAGGATGACCTCTATCCTCGTGCTTTGAGGTGGGCTCGTGACAGGGTAGCTCAGCAATCGGAGATTACTGATTTTGTGATGCTCAGGGCTAACCTAGAACTGATTGAGGCGAGGGATGTGACTTGGCAGCCCTTCATTGGATCAGTTCATTATGAGACAGTCCGGTACGTGGTCCCGTTGTCCCTGTCGAGAGCTGCTTTTTTTAGTGATGACACTTGGGAGTCCTATCTCGGAGAGCGACACTGGCGGCAGTTTCATGAGGAGTTTCGATCAGCAGGAGCTTCGCCGGAGTATATGTTTGGAGCCTTGGTGGCGGGAGTGCCTATCTCCTATCAGGAGCGTTAGCTGGGTGCCAAGTTCTTGCTTCCCCCGGATATAGATTACGCTGCACACTTTGGGGCTCATTCGGTCGGTGCCTTCACTCGGTTTGAGGTAGTAATCAGCAGGTACGTTGTGGGCCCGGAGGTGGTTGACTTGTGGCGCTATGCCGGAGGATATGTGCCTCAGGCTGAGTTTACTGCTGTGAGAGACCAGAGGGATCAGTATCAGATAAGAGCGGGATTAGTACCAGGCCGAGGTAGCTTCCCTGACGGCTCGGTTATCTTAGCTGGGCAGTGGCGGGGTATGTTGTCCTTCTCCCCCTTCTTTTTGTTCTGCTGTTGTCTAGTTCTTTTTTTTTTCATGTGGCTGATTTTGGTTCTGTCTTCTCTGTAGGATGCTAGTGATTTGAGTAGCTATTTGCCTCATTCGATGCCGGGTTTCGGGGATTTCGATCCAGATGACATCGACTTTGACTTGTGACAGATGCCCCTGTGGGGGCTCCGATCTTCTTTTGCTCCTTGTCCCTGAGATGTATTTATGTTAGACAATTTTATTTTGTAAGCTATGTACAAGGATGGATATTTATGGTATTTAGAAGTATGGATAGACAGATACACTTATGATCTTTTCAGCTAGGCGTATGATCAGATGCATGTAATGGATGATGATGTTATGTATCTATTACATAAGCTGATATTATGACTTCTATTTTTACATGGAGTTATGTGCTATGCGAAGCTCATGCGATTTTTTTAATTATTTTTTTTATGCACATATTAGAAATACCTTAATTAACAGAATGACAAGAGGTGCTGTCGAACTCGATATCCTTAGGAATGATAACTCCTTCCTTTTCGGCCGGGGGGGGGGGGTGTCTAACCTCTCCTCTGGCTCAACCTTACCTTGATTGGATGATAGCACTTCGCACCTTTCTCAACTTTTTGATCGCCTCCGACTCTCTGCCTCGGGGTTAGTGTATATGATTGTTGGGCTGAAACTCTCAACTCTCGGGGTTTTAGCAACAGCTTACCTGACCTTCAGTAGAGTGATAAGTAGCCAGTCCTTTCAATCCGAGGAGACTTTGTTTAGGACCGTAATGTGGGCTAGGTTATGGGGTTTTCAGAAACAACGGGATATATAGGCTCTAATTTGATATCTTCTTCAGTAGGGTTTAGATCCATACTGTCCTTGACTATTTTCTCAGTAGGGTTAGCATCCTTCTTAAGCTTCGGCAGCGTGTCCAACTCATTTAGATCAAGCAATCTGTTTTCAATTAGAGTGGACTTTAGTAGGGTTGTAATGTAGGCCATGGTTTTGGAGTTTTCGAAAGAAAGGGTAAAGGCTCGAACCTATTGTTTCTACTGGGTTTCTTTGTAACCTAGGATCACCTTTAAATTCCCTTCTTCTTAGGGTGAGAACAACTCTTCACCCTTTCTATATGCTTTTTGAGATAAACATGATTCTCTTCTCTTTCGATCTTCTTATTATGCTTTTTGAAGATGACTCAATCATGGTTTTCCTTAGGCCTTTCCTTAGATTTTTTTTTTCTTTTTTCTGTGTCCTCTTGCCCCTTGACAACTCTTTTCCTTCACTTCATCATTTCTTTTCTTTTATGAAACGAATAATTCTTTGACTCTTTTTCCTTAGATCTTTTCCTTGGCAGTTTAATCTACCCAATGTGGGCGGTGACCCCTAGGTTAGGGTTTTGTAGAGAAAAGATAGATGGCTCAACGGGTTTGGCAAGGGTTTGCTCTTGACTGAATGGGAAATGAAATGAGGGTCTCTCTTCACTTTGAATTAGATTGCTTGACCTATAGAGCTTTCACTACTGTCCTAACATGATAGAAGATGGATACTATTTCTAGAGTTCTCAACTATTGTCTGCCCTAATGTGGGGAGGACAGTCTTGGATCGGGATTGGCAAAGAAAATTTTCACTTCCTGCGAGGCACTAGGGGTTAAGCAAAGGGAATTTGTTTATTTATTTAGTTATTTATTCTTTTATTTATATGTGGGGAAGTGAAAGATGGCTCCTCTTCATTTTGATAAACTGACCACACATCGCTTAGCTTTAGTGTCTTGTAAGTGTTGCCTTTGGGTAGTTTCCTCACTCATCCTTATCCTCTCTCTCTGTGGAAAGCTGATCATTTGGTGAGTGGTTAACTCATGCTATCATCCTTTCAAGTCGGACCATTCCATAAGATAAACCATGCCCCTTTGCATAGGAAGTAGCTACCATTCCCAAGAGACATATAAGATAACAGCAGTGAATAAAAGGACTTAGTCATTTTATAATATCAATAGAAAGCATATAGTTCTTGTTTGAAAGAAAAAGAAATGCAGATATGAATTTAAGAACAAAAGATAAAGGGATAGAAAGAAAGTGGGTGAAAACACCCCTCTCTTGTACGCTTTTGAAGGGATTCCTGTATTAGTAGGGCCTTGGGACAATGCCCATATCCTCGATGCTCCATTTGCGACCTGGATCCTCGACCAAGGCGAGACAAGCAGAGGCTTCTCTTAGAGCTCCGAAGATATTGACGCTGCTGGCGTGGTTGTCAGCCTTCTTCTTATTCTTTGCAGTGGGTTCTTCTGTAAATAGGGTGGCTAGTTCACCTCCTTCTAACTTGAACAACTCTATCTGTTCTCTTGGCTCTTCTAGCCCTCGACCCATGTCTTCATAGTTGTACTCAGTTGCGGGCCAAGGGTTTTCCAACAAGTGACTTTTAGCTGCTGCATACTTCGGGTGTAGAAATTCATCACCCCACCCGTCGACAGTTATGCTTTCGCTATGTTCTTCCTTCGAGAACATTGGCTCCTCAATGGGTCAGTCAGAAGCATCAGACACCTCATTAGGGTTATAGAGATAGATCGGGCATAGTGGGAGATCCTCCTCCTAGTCATCCTTTTCATCGGTCTCCCAATCGTCCTCACAACCTTCGGCTCTGAGCTCATCGAAATCTCCCTCGCCTTCCATTTCTATTAGTATCATGTTGACAGTGTGATCTGGCAGAGGGTTAGTGGTCACATTGGGGGTCGAAGCAGGTTGTACCAGCTGCAGATCAATGGTCTTGTTGTCAATCAAGTCTTGAATTTTGTGCTTGAGAGCGAAGCAACTTTCGGGGTCGTGCCCTTGACCACCTGAATGGTATTCACATGTAAGGGTGGCATTAAAGGTCGGGGGCAGAGGGCTTGGCAACGGGCAAGCAGGTATGGGCTTCAGGATACTGTTCTTCAGTAAGTTATGGTAGGCCTCAGTTTGGATGCAGGCTAAGGTGTCGAAGGTACGGATGCATCAAGTAGGTCTATTAAAATTGGGTCGTACCCCAGCGGGGCCATAGTTAGAGGTTGGAACAGGCATTGTTAAGGTGGGTAAGGGTAGGACATGGTGTGATTGTAGTTGCGAATGGTATTGAGGTGGTTGGCTGGGCAGGATGGTAGACACCTCACTTTCCTTCTTGATCGTGCCCCTTGTAGTAGCCACCTTCTTGGCTATGTTGGCGGTATACTCTCCAGTCTTGGTGTAGGGGTCCGTAATCCTCCCTGTCTTGAGACCGTTTTCTATCATCTCCCCTCGCATGATCAGTTCAGAGAAGCCTTTTCCTATGCTTGTGCAAAGTTTCTCATAGAATATACCCTAGAAAGTATGTACAAACAGTTGTACGTACTCCTTTTCTTCTAGTGGGGATTGACTTGTGCAACGGCCTCCCTCCATCTTAGGGCATATCCTTTAAAGCTTTCCTTCTCACCCTTGCTTATAGTCATCAGGGACCATCGGTCAAAGGTAAGATCAATATTGTGACTATATTGGGCTTTAAATGCATTGACCAGCTCGATTCAGGTTGTGATCTTCCTTAAGTCCAGACGAGCAAACCATTGTAGAGCAGACCCCGTAAGACTGTGTTGGAATAGCTGCATGAGGAGTTTCGGATCATTACCATGACCACTTAGCGCTCCAGCATAGAGACGTAGATGAGCAATGGGGTTACTGGTACCGTCGTACTTCTGGAAGTCGGGCATTTTAAACCTAGCAGGTCTCGGGTGGTTAGGGAAGAAACAGAGCTCATCATAGGAAGTGAACCCGTCAGTGTCGTGGCCATGGAGACTTCGCAGTGAATCCTCTACCCCTTGGATTTTCAGACTGAGAGGGTCTAGGGGGGCCTTCTTTACGGCTGGTGAAAGCAATATGGTCTCTTCCTCTTCAACACTGATCCCTTTGGCATCCTCCTTATTCCTCCTAGCATTATCAAACTGAAGCACAATCCTTGGATTAGAGGGTTCAGGGTCCTTGGATGAAGTCATAGATGATGATGGGACTACAGCAACATCCTTCATAGACATAGTTTGAATAAGCTTGAGCATCTCATCCATATTGGTCCTCATTTTGTTGACTTCTTCCCGAGAAACTTGAGAGGATTCTTCAGGGTTAGCAGCCATCAGTGATGCTCTTTGCTAGGTGATAATGGGATCCCTAGGTGGATGTTGCCCCTTCTTAGGAGCAATGCTGACTCAGTGCAGAGTGACCTCTGTAAAAAGGAAAAGACGAAAATACAGAAACACAAATTGTAAGTCAGTTTCTAGTTTTTGGAGAGCTTTATGCAATGCATGTCCTAGGGTGCCCCTTTTTTTGGGAGGGAAGCTACGTATGATGTATTGGCTCAGTTTTGGAGATAGGGGATTGCCCCTGTATGCAGATACATTACCGTCAAGTGGGATCCTTCAGCCATCCATGCATTCATTCACAAAAGTAAAAAAGTACATTGAATTTCGGGTTTAAGCTACAAAAGAATTGAAATACATTTTAACAGGGGGAAGGGAGAATATTTTCCTTTGAACTTCCACCTATCTAGTTTTACAAAGGAAAAACCTAAACTACTCTTGAGTCTTTGGAGTCACCTTCGTCGGATTTGATGTCGGGGAGGTCGCTGAGAGACCTTATTGATCGATTGCCCTTGTCTTCTTGGCAATCCTATCTTCGTGAGCATAGAGGGATTATGGCCCCTCTTATGGAATGAATTGAGATGCATGCAATGAGTCCTTAGGGTTACGTGGGAACCTTTAGGGTTTGGGTAGGTTTAATGCAAGGGAGAGTGACCTTGATGTCATTATCTATGGGTTGATCATTTGCATGAGGATGCAGTGACTTGAGTTACTTGGAACTCTTGTCTTGACATAAGATATTGAATGCATGAATATGAATATGCAAAGAGTATAAGGAGAGACAATGCAAGAGCAAGGTAAACGTGCATGCATGAGTAGTTAGACAGTCATTATAACAGTAAGAAAATAGTCATTATAACAACAAGAATAGACAGGTATAAATGAAAGTAAGAGCAGTCGCCCTTTCCTCCATGGTTTTGGAAAACGGTGCGCGTGTCTTAATTCCGGCAGAGGTTCGGCTATGCATGGTGTCTATAGAAGCATGAGGTTGAGGGTTGACTAAAGCGTCCTAAAAAGGCTCGGTCCTCTGATCTTCAAACCTAGGCCCACTCCCCGAGGTGGTGCCATGATTGGTTGGTGATCCGAGTGGGGGAACCATCAAGAGGCCGTAGGTGAAGAAACTGACACAGCATCTTGCCCACAACCAATATACCGTTCCCCCTTTCTAACTAAAAAGGACATATCAGGGTAGAATGCAAGGATGCAGAATGCAGGTGCACATGTAGTGTATGTGTGATTTTTAAAAGCGGAGGAAAGAGCCCAGCAACTCCCATTCATCCTGTTCATCACATTCAATACATGGCAGTTAACAAAATTTAAACAAAATGTGTACCTACAAAACAAAGATGCAAGAGTTAGTATGTAGATGACAAACTTAATACAAGATAATATGAATAAATGCATGTTTTTTGAAAACAATTTTGAAAATTTGGTTTTAAAAATTTAAAGTGAATAGGATTGAACCAAGTTAATTGAAGACTCTACATGGGTGAAGGGTAAAGAGACATGACTACGGCCTAACCTTCTAAGTGTCCACAGCGGAGTCGCCAACTGTCGTGCCCAGATTTTCGCACTCGAGGAATACACATATAAGCGGGAAAAACACTGTACTCTCTCATTAGAACTCATCCTGCTAGAAGAATGAGTGCGACTAGGTTTGAATTGAAAATAGATTTGAATAAAGGGCTTTTGAAAAATATTTGGAGTTGCCACCTAACTTGATTAAGGTGAGTTAGGTCACCTAAAAACTAAGCATAATCCGAAGACTACACTTAGGGTTTTTGAAAACGATTTTGAAATACTTCCTCAAGAGAGGGTTTTTAGGAAAACAGGTTGTTCGGCTACCTTTGGAAAATATGTAAGCCCTTTTTGAAAAATAATTCCGTTTTTGGTCTTTGAAATCAGTGATCCTAGGTTCGGAGGTTGGTTACGTGTAGGGAAGACGCACTAAGCCATCACCATACCCTACCCTTGCGGTACCTACATGTCCATTCACCCTAGATTCACCTATGAGAGTCTTCAACTAGCAAATGTCCAATCCTATTCACTTTAGAAAAAGAATGTTTAAAATAAAAAAAAAGACATGATGTATGATATGCAAGTGCAAGAAAAGAAAGTTGGAAAATAGATCTAGAAAGAGATTTGAAAAGAAATTGATTTAATTTAAAAGAGATTTGAAAAGATATATTTGAAATTGGAAAGTTTTAGAATTTGGAAATTGAGATTTGAAAATAGATTTTTGGAATTAGAAATTGGAAATAGAACATAGAATTGGAAACTTGAAGAAGATTGTAGAATTGGAGATTTGAAAGAAGTTATGGAATTAGAAATTTGAAAAATGTTGTGACCGCACTCATGAAGGTTGCCTACGTATCCTTTTGGAGGAATCAGGTCAGTCATAATTCGGACAAGAGTCCGATAGAAAATAGAAGGTATGATTGGAAGAGAGTTGAAGTTGAAAATTGAATTGGAATTGGAAGAATAGGAAATTCGGACTTTGATTGGAAGATTTGAAAAGATTGGTTTTGAAAGACCTAGACTTAGGAACTTAGAAAAGAAAGATTGGACTTGACCTGGAAAGATAGAACTTGGAAGAAAGATTTGGACTTGTTTTGAAAAGATTGAGGTTTAGGAAACCTAGACTTAGGAAAGACTAGAGATTTAAGAAATATTTGACTCGACTTAGAAGGGTTTGGATGATTAGGAAAGATTGGATTTACGAAGGATTCAAATTAAGAAAGTTTCATTTTAGGAAAGTGTCATTTGAGGAAAGCTTTGGTTTAAGAAAGTTTCATTTTAGAAAAGTTTTGGTTTAGGAAAGGTTTCGAATTAGGAAAGTTTTGAAAAAGGAAAGGCTTTACTTTAGGAAAATTTCGATTTAGGAAAGTTTTAACTTAAGAAAGTTTTGAATTTAGAAAGTTTTCGAAATAGGAAAGTTTTGAATTTGGAAGGTTTTGAAAGTAAGAAAGTTTTGAGTTTAGAAAGTTTTAGATTTGGAAAGATTTGAAGTTTAGGAAAGTTTAGAATTTAGAAAGTTTGGAAGCTTAGAAAGATTTAACTTAAGAAAGTTTTGAATTTTAGAAAGCTTAGGATTTGGAAAAATTTGAAATTTAGAAAGTTTAAGATTTAGAAAGTTTTAGAGTTTGAGTTTTAGAAAATCTTGAGATTAGAAAAAGTTTGAGTTTAAGAAAGATTTGAAAACTTAGATTTGGAAAGTTAAGATTTAAAAAGGGGTAGAATTAAGAAAGGGTTGAATTAGGAAAGATTTGGATTTTGAGTTTTAAAATTTAGAAAAGATTTTTATGTTCAAGTTTTGAAAACTTAAAATTTAGGAAAGTAGAAGATTAGGAAGGATTTGAATTAGGAAAGATTTAGACGAGGAAGGGTTAAGATTCCTATTTCCTAAAACAAGGGATTGGATTTTGTTTCTAAAAGAGAAGTTTTGATTTTGTTTCGAAAAACGGAGGATTGGATCTAGTTTCCTAAACGGGAAGATTGGATTTGGTTTCCTAAAGGGAAGATTGGATTTGACAAGGATTTGGAAAAGGAGGTTTTAGAAACCCTAGATTTGGAGGGACTATAATTTTGGCGTAGAAAATATGTATAGTTTGGATATGAAAAGGGAGATTTTGGAAACCTAGGTTTTAAGGTAAGTTTGAAAATCATATTTTTGGGAAAGAAAAGTAGGGTTCTCTAATGGTGGTTCTAGGGCTTAACTTGGGCACCAAGAAAAGGAATTTTCGGAAAGTGAGTTTTTAGAAAGGAAGATTTTTGGAAGGAAATCCTAAAGAGGAGTTTCTAGAAGGTAGATTTTGAAAAGAGAGAGGTTTTGGAAAGAAAGCCTAGTGAGGAGATTTTAGAAAGTGAATTTGAAAAGAGTTTTAGGAAGGAAGTTTTTGGAAAGTAAAACTTTGAAAGAGTTTTGGAAACAAAATTTTGGAAGAAGCTTTTAGGAAAGAGTTTTTAGGAAAGCGAATTTTGAGGAGAGTGTTTTGGAAAGGAGTTTGAAAAAAGAAGTTTTGGGAAATAGATTTTTTAAGAGAGTTTTTAGAAAACAATTTTGGAAAGCAATTTAAAGAGAGTTTATGGAAAGCATGTTGGAAAAGAGATTTTTAGGAAGAGATTTTTAAAAAGAGAGTTTTTGGAAAGTATAAAAATGTCTCACTTTCTTAAAGGGATTCTAACCATAAGAAGGCTAGAACCACTTTAAGAAAGTGATTTTAAAAACAACAAGGAGTTGAAAATATGGACCATATTGGTCACTTTAAATGTAATACTTTCCTAAAGCAACCTTAGCCATGGAAAGGCTAGAATCACCCTTGGATTGTGATTTTGAAAACAAGTTTTGAAAAAGAAGATTTTGATGCAATTTTGAAAACAAGTTTAATGTAAGCTTTGAAAACGAGTTTGAAAACGATTTTTGGAAGAATGCAAGATATTGATATGCACAATGCAAATTGGGTCGTGAACATACAAGATTAAGGCTTCACCACATAATCAAGGGGGCCAAACCCACGTGGTCTTCGGTTAGACTAAAAGAAAGCCCCTGACACGGTGACCCTCCAATAGTCTAATTCTACACATAGATCGGGAATCCACTTATTTCAGGCAAGCAAAGAAAGGGGGGAAGAAGATGGGGGATTAAAATAGAGAAAACCCAAGTGGGTTAGGAGGGAGAAGAGAGAGGGGGAAGTGCAGAAACTTAAAGAGAAAACCTACCGTATGTCTTGTTTATTTCGCTTGGTTTTGCGCGCCTTGCTTTTCTTCGGTCTTCTCTTCACTTCAGTCTTCGAGGGCTTGTCTTTGATCTTCAAAGCTTGTAGTTGCAACAATTCAAGCCTTCGATGGAGGGTTGGAGGCTAGTGTATAAGTGTATAAGAGTGTGTATGAGTGTATAAGAGGTTAGGGTTTGTGTATGGTGGCTAAGGTTTGGAAAACCTAGAGAAGCTAGGGTTTAGGGAGGCTGCGAGCTCTGTATATTGAATATTAGGGTTTTCAAACTGAGTTTGCGGACCTTTTTCGCGCTGGAAGAGGCTCTTTATTTATAGAAAGAGGAATGCACTGGTGCCTGTTGTAGTGGCGCTAGGCCATTTCTTGGCTTGGCGCCACTAGTAGTGGCGCTAACCAGTTAGGAAAGTTTTAAGGTCGGCAAGCAACGTATCTTGGGAAGATTTGGGCACCTGTACTAGTGACTACCATGTAATTTTTAGCCTGGCTTCATTAGGAGTTACTCCAGAAAGTCCAGGAAGGATCTAAGGGATCGGGATTGGCCCAGAAGGCTGGAAAAGGACAGGAACACTTAGAATAGTGTCCCAGAGATATTTGACTTGAAAAATGTGGATAGGATGTGTCAAAGGGGTTGACTGGGCCATTAGGGGCAAAACGGTTAACCGGGCCAGAAAGCTAACGAGATGGACTCAGAATATCCCAAAAGAAGATTTGAGATTTGGAAACATTATTTAGAATATTCCCAAAGGTTGCCGGTTTGGTACCCAGAGCCGGTGTGGTTGGAAAAGGTGACCAGCCCACTTGGGGCAAAACGGTCATTTTGCACCGGGTTTACCGAAACTGACTCGGAATGATCTGGAAAGATAAAAGAAGGTTGAGAATACTATACGAAGCATTCTTGGGAGATTACCGGTTTGATACCCAGAGCCAGTGTGGTCCCCGGGGCGTTCGGATGCCTAGGGGCAAAATGGTCATCTTGCCCGAAAAGTCTCGGAATTGATCCGAAATGGACTAGGAGGGCACCTAATCATGCCAGATCATCTCTGGGACGATCTAGAAGGGTGGACTTACCGTTTTGAGAACTTAGGTGTGCTCTCAAGAAACATGCTGAAAAATGGCCCTAGGGGCAGTTTGGTCATTTTTCACCAGAGTGGGCTAGCAGGCACTGGTGTTGACCTGGGTTTTGAGTGTTTCCGCCACTCTGATGGCGGTCTCATGATATAGGGGTTTATTGGCAATTCTCTATATCGACCTATTTACGAGTATTTCCGCTACTCTGACGGTTCGTGATCATTCCCGAGACTGCCTGATCTCGGGAAGCTGCTAAAGGGACATAGCGCCTGAGAATCAACTTTCTCAGAAGGCGTGCCTAAACGGACATTTATGCTTTGGCGGGCTAGTAGGCACCAAAGGTGGACCGTTCTACCATCTAGGGGACTTGGGGTCTTGTCCCGATCGACAGGTTTAAAAGGACTTACCGTTTCGAAGAGATTTTCTTCTTCAACGTGCCAGATTGGTTAGAATTACCGTTTTGAGGAATCAACTGTCTCGAGAGAGGGATTGGAATTGGAATTGGAAAGGGGACTTACCGCCTTCGGAAAGACGTGCCTGATTTGGAATTGGAAAGGGGACTTACTGCCTTCGGAAAGATATGCTTGTTAGAATTGGAAAGGGGATTTACCATCTTCAGAAAGACGTGCCTGTTGGAATTGGAAAGGGGACTTACCGTCTTCGAAAAGACGTGCCTAATTTGGAATTGGACCGAACGATGCCCCCTAAGGGCATTCCGATCATTTTGCCTCTATTTGGGCCTGGTGGGCCCGCGAAGCAATGAATAGACGGGGTTAAACTTAGAGAGTTGATTTCGATTGGAATACATCCATATTGACTTGAATACAAGTCTGGATAGACCGTAGATTGCCGAGCTGCCAAAAATGGGGTGCTTACAATCGCGAACCGTCAGAGTAACAGAAGTACTCATAAACATCGCAACCGTCAGAGTAGCAGAAATACTGGTAAACTAGTCGATATGGGAAATTCCCAACAAACCGCTGTATCACTGGACCACCGTCAGAGTGGTGGAAACACTCAAAACCTAGGTCAACACCAGTGCTTGCTAGCCCACTCCGATAAAAAATGACCAAACTGCCCCTAAGGCCATTTTCGGCACGTTTCTTGAGATAGTACCTAAGTCCTCAGAACGGTAAGTCCACCCTTCCAAGATCATCTTAAAAGCAATCCGGCATGATTAGGTGCTTTTTAGTCAATTTGGGCCAAATCCGAAACTTTCCGGTTAAGATGACTATTTGCCCCTCGGCATCCAAATGCCCTAGGGACCACACCAGCTCTGGGTATCAAACCGGTAACCTATCGAGAATGCTTTTTATAGTATCCTCAACCTTCCTTTATCTTTCCAGATCATTCCGAGTCAATTCCGGCAAACCCGGTGCAAAATGACAGTTTTGCCCTTGGTGGGCCGATCGCCTTTTCCGACCACTCCGACTCTGGGTATCAACCCGGTAACCTCCTGGGACATTCTAAATAATTTTTCCAAACCTCGAATACTCTTCCCAGACATTCTGAGTCCATCTTGGTAGTTTTCCGATGTAGTTGACTGTTTTGCCCTTAATGGCTCAGTCAACCATTCCGACAAATCTTGCCATCCTTTTTGAAGTCTACTACCTTCAGGACACTGTTTTAAGTGTTCTTGTTCTTTTCCAATCTTCCAGGCCATTCTCGGTCCCTTGAAACCTTCTCGGACCTTCTAGAGTCACTCCCAGTGAAGCCAGGCTAAAAATCTCATGGTAGTCACTAGTACAGATGCCCAAATTTTCTCAAGATACGTTGCTTGCTAATCTTAAAACTTTCTTAACTGGCTGGCACCACTACTAGTGGCACCAAGCCAAAAAATGGCCTGGCGTCACTAGTGGTGGCGCCAATGTAAACTTTGGCCTGGCGCCACTGTAACAAGCACCAGGTCATTCCTTTGTCTATAAATACAGAGCCTCCTCCAGCATGAAAGAGGTCCGCAAAATTAGTCTAAAAACCCTACTTTTTGATATACAGAGCTCGTAGTTTCCCAAAACCCTAGTCTCCTTTAGGTTTTCCAAACCCTAGCCTCCATACACAAACCCTAGCCACCTATACACACATACATCTCTATACGCCTATACACTAGCCTCAAAACTCTCCATTGAAGACTTGGATTGCTATAACTACGAAGCTTTGAAGCTCGAAGACAAACTCTCGAAGACTAAAGTGAAGACCGAAGCAAGACAAGCAAAACAAAGCGTGCAAAGCAAAACAAAATAAACAAGACACAAGGTATGCTTTTTATTTAAGTTTACGCATCTTCCCCCTCTCTTCTCTCTCTTAACCCACTTGGGTTTTCTTCTATTTTAATCCCCCATCTTTTTCCCCCCTTTCTTGCATGCTTGAAACAAGGAATTCCCGGTCCATTTGTAGGATTAGGCTATTGGAGAGTCACCGTGTCAGGGGCTTTCTTTTAGTCTAACTGGAGACCACGTGGGTTCGGCCACCTTGATTATGTGGTGAAGCCTTTAACCTTGTATGTTCACAACCCTCTTTGCATTATGCATATCATGATCTTGTATTCTTCCAAAATTCGTTTTCAAACTCGTTTTCAAATGCTTACAACAAAATCTTCTTTTTCAAAACTTGTTTTCAAAATCACAATCTTAAGGTGATTCTAGCCTTTTCATGGCTAGGGTTGCTTTAGAAAAGTATTACATTTAAAGTGGCCAATATGGTCCAAATTTTCAAAACCTTTGTTGTTTTCAAAACCACTATCTTAAAGTGGTTCTAATCTTCTTATGGTTAGAATTGCTTCAGGAAAGTGAGATATTTTATATACTTTCTAAAAACTCTTTTTTCCCTCCAAAAATTTATTTTTCAAAAACTCATTTTCAACTCCTTTCCAAAACACTCTCTTTAAAATTCCTTTCCTAAAAAAACTCTCTAGGTTTCCTTCTTAGAAAACTCTCTACCTAAATCTCTTTCCTAAAAACTCTTTTCAACAATTTCTTTCCAAAAATCCCCTTTCAAAAACTCTCTTTTCAAATTCACTTTCTAAAAACTTCTCTCTAGGATTTCTTTCCAAAAAATCTCCCTTTCTAGAAAACTCACTTTCTAAAAATCCCTTTTCTTGGTGTCCAAGTTAAACCTTAGAGCCAACGATTAGGAAACCCTAATTTTCCTTCTCAAAAACATGATTTCCAATCCCTTATTTTGGCCTCAAAACCTTTTGTTTTCTACATCAAAATTATATATATTTCCAAAACCCCTTTTCTACATCAAAACTATAGTCTTCCAAATCTAGGGTTTCCAAAACTTCCCTTTCCAAATTCATGCCAAATCCAATCTCCCCTTTAGAGAACCAAATCCAATCTCCCCATTTAGAAAACTAGATCCTATCCTCCGTTTTTGGAAACAAAATCAAACCCTCTCTTTTAGAAACAAAATCCAATCCTTTGTTTTAGGAAACAAGAATCTCAATCTTTCCAAATCTAAATCTTTCCTAATTCAAATCCTTCCTAATTTCCTACTTTCCTAAACCATAAGTTTCCTAAACCTAAACTTTTAATTTTTCCTTGAACTTTAAGCTTTCAAATCTTTTCTAATTCAACCCTTTCCTAGTTCCATCCCTTTCCAAATCTAACTTTCAAATCTTTCTAAACTTCCAAACTTTCCAAACTTCAAATCTTTCCAAATCTAAAACTTTCTAAACTCAAAACTTTCTTACTTTCAAAACTTCCCTATTTCAAAACGTTCCAAATTCAAAACTTTCCAATTCCAATTCTTTCTTAAAACGAAACCTTTCCTAATTTGAACCTTTCAAAATATGAAACTTTCCAAAAATGAAACTTCCCTAATTCAAAACTTTCTTAAATTGAATCTTTCCTAAACCAAAACTTTCCTAAAATGAAACTTTCCTAATTCGAACCTTTCCTAATTTCAACTTTCTTAATCTTCCAAGACCAACAGTCGAGTCAAATTTTTCTTAAAACTCTAGTCTTTCCTAAATCCAATCTTTCTAAAGTCTAGGTTTCCTTAAACCTCAATCTTTCCAAAACAATTCCAATTTCCAATTTCCAATCTTCCATTCTAAATTCAAATCAAACCTAAATTCTAATTCAATTTCTTTTTCCAATCAAACCTTCTATTTTCTATCGGACTCTTGTCCGAACTATGACTAACCTGATTCCTCCAAAAGGATACGTAGGCAACCATCATGGGTGTGGTCACAACTTCTTTCAAATCTCCAATTCCACAACCTTCTTCAAGCTTCTATTCTCTAATCTGTTCCAAGTTTCTATTTCCAAAT
The DNA here is from genome assembly GCA_033060915.1 of Euryodendron excelsum. Classification (NCBI taxonomy): domain Eukaryota; kingdom Viridiplantae; phylum Streptophyta; class Magnoliopsida; order Ericales; family Pentaphylacaceae; genus Euryodendron; species Euryodendron excelsum. The sequence continues at coordinate 20,676,609 of CM065384.1, read as the reverse complement.
CTGTATTTCCAATTTTCAAAACTTTTCAATTTCAATTATATCTTTTCAAATCTCTTTTTATAAACAAATCAATTTCTTTTCAAATCTATTTCCAAATCTATTTTCCAACTCTCTTTTCTTACACTCGCATATCATGCATCATGTCTTTTTAAAAAAATATTTTCTAAAGTGGATATGATTGGACATTTGTTAGTTGAAGACTCTCATAGGTGAACCTAGGGTAAATAGACATGTAGGTACCGTAAGGGCGGGGTAGGGTGATGGCTTAGTGCATCTTCCCTACACGTAACCAACCTCCAAACCTAGGATCATTGTTTTCAAAGACCAAAATGGAGTTTATTTTCAAAAAAGGGCTTACATATTTTTCCAAAGTTGCCAAACAACCTGTTTTCCTAAAAACCTCCTCTTGAAAAGTATTTTCAAAATCATTTTCAAAAACCGTAAGTGTAGTTTTCGAATTATGCTTAGTTTTTAGGTGACCTAACTCACCTTAATCAAGTTAGGTGGCAACTCCAAATGTTTTTCGAAAGCCCTTTATTCAAACTAATTTTCAATTCAAACCTAGTGGCACTCCTTCTTCTAGGAGGGTGAGTTCTAATGAGAGAGTACAGTGTTTTTCCCGCTTGTGTATGTATTCCTCGAGTGCGAAAAATTTGGGCGTGACAAGTATGACTACGAAGATATGGGTTGGGGATTGGTTAAGCCTGAGCTACCAATGGCACCATTCAATTTTACGGAGGACGACCTCACTTTTTTGTTTGTAGAATACGAAGAAATGGAGGAAAAAGAGATCATTGACTGCACCAACCTCAACCACCCCTTGGAAGATTTATCCATCCACCCTGCACTCAATGAGTTTGACACTGAAGAGGTTGGCACAGTTCCCAAACCCTACCAAGGGTTGTGGACTAAGAGCCTGCAAGGAGGTGATGCCCTCCAAAATTCATCCACTTTCTTTCTACCCTTTTACATTTCTTGTCATTAATTTGCATGTTTCGTTTAATAAACTCATGCCACATTAAAGCTTATTGAATGAGATAATAGCAATTTTCTTCTATATTATTGTGAATGGTGGAGTGCTTCCAAGAAATTACTCTTCAACCAATAACCCTGCTTGGTGGGTTTGATAGCATTAACAATCCCTCCAAAGTAAGAAATCTTTGAAAACAGAGAGAAAGCAGATCCAACTTGAGAATGTGAAGTTTACCTAAAAAGTAACACTTGAATGGCATCTGAGCTAAGCGATGGGTAGCCGGGCTATCGAAAGGAAGAGGAGCCATTGTTCTATTTTTCTGCAAACATCAAATGATTTCCCTTTGCCTTTACCCACTAGAGCCAAAGGCATTTCTTTGTCAAAAACCTAAACCAGAGTTGCTTCCTGCATATTGGAGCGAATACCGGTAGTGAATAAGCCCATACGTCAATAGTTGCTGCCCGAAAGACATTATTGGAACTTTGAACTAAGCTTCATAGACTAAGCAATTCTACTTGAAATAAAGAGAGGCCCTCATTTCTTCTACCATACAGTCAAAAGATGACCATTGCAAAGCTTATTTGAGCCGTTTACATTCCTTTTAAAAAAACTAACCCAATGATCACTGCCCACACTAGGTTAAGGCAAAGACATGATTACATATCTCAAAGTCGAGAAGGCAAAGTGAAACTAGAAAGCAAGCATGAGATTAGCTGTCAAAATATATATATATATATATATATAAATACAAGTACTACACAGAGATCCTAATAAAGGACTAGAGAATTGCAAGAAAGCCAGTCCTTTTTATCAAAATGCTAAAAAAGTGACAAAGAATTCTTGTCAAAAGTGATCACGGGTTCTCATAAGCTAAGTAGAGATAAATAAGATTTTGAGCCTTTATCCATCTTTTCAAACACCCCATAGCCTAGCCCATATTACGGTACAAAGAAAAGTCCTTTCGGATCTAAGAAAATTGCTTAGTCTAAATAAGCTCGGACAAAGTGACGGTAACACACAAACGAGATGGTATTCACAGGGGTATATTTCATTACCAAGAACTCTGGTCTTATGCAATCTCAGTTGAAGATAATAGTTTTATGCCTATAAACCTTTTCATTTCAGCCCTTGAACCCAACCTGCATTATGGTCTTAAAAGAAGTCTACTCAAATTGAGGGCTTAGCTGCCTATCATTATGCTAAGGTCATGAAGGTCGTTATTCGAGCTATGTCTGGAAAGGTCAAGAGTTTAGCTATCCCTAAACACTAACCCTTTGAGAGGCGGCATCAAGGGTATCACTGACAGGATTGTGTAAAATGCTATCACATTATAGCCGAAAAGGGGATAGAGGATGAAGGGGCAAAAACCCCAACAAGAAGGATACCCCCATTTTCAAGGATATAAGCTTGGAGAATTTAAAAAGGCTTTTACTCTCACAAGTGCACATTCATGATGTTTGCATCCCTATTCAATAAAAATTTTGGCATGAGCTTCGCATACATTCAACAAAGCCTCCTACATAAACAAGCACATAAGCACATCTTGCATATATCATCCAATCATCGCATGAACATCAGTATCTCCATCCTGTTTTAAAGTTACAATACTAAAATGAAAGGGCATAAAATAAAAATCATCTAACAAAGTCTAAAATGTCTTGATACTTATGAAAAGGCAAATCATGATGGAGGTGAATTTAAATCAAAGTTGCCCCAATCAGCTAAATCAGGAAGAGACAAACCAGGGGCAACCTGTGAGCCATTGGCTCTCTGCAAGAGAACCAGAAAAGCCAATTTAGTATAGGTGATAGATAAATATAGCTACTACGAATGTAGAAAATCAAAAAGAAGAGAAAACAAAATGGGCTCGCCGGATCACCATCCATCCGGGCTAACAGGGCAGATAAGGCAGCCACCTTCGCCTGATACCGATCCCGCTCACCCTAATATTACTCACGCTCAGCCTCATACTGGTCATGCTCTACTTGGAACTAAGCCCTTTGGTCCCTCATGGCTACAAACTCTGCTGGAGGCACATAACCCTGCGAACGGCGCCATAAATCCACCACCTCGTGACCTATGACCACACCTCTTACCACTACATCAAAGGAAGTCAAGCCTCCTATGGATCTCTCAGCAAAATGGGCTGTGTAGTCAACATCTGGCAAAAATAATGAGGTAGCACCTGGTTGGGGCTCAATAAATGGTATAGTAGTATCCTCACGAAAAAACCCATACATGTACTGGGGAGGAACATCAGCAGCTCGAAACTACTCATGGAACTGGTGCTAATACCTCTTTCCCAAATATGTCTCCTAACACTCAGCACCTATAAATGAAAGGTCTCCATGTCACGTCATTCGGTACCAATAGCTCCAAGTTCACCTGAATAGTGACAAAATTTGTGATCTTGAAACGATGATCAACTTGACGATGCACCCACCTCAAGGCCCGCGAATAAGAGTAAACTATATGAACCTGAGGACGACGAACGGGTAGGTACTCGTAACTCCACCAAATCAAGAATGGCTAGAAGCCAGTCATACTGCTCCAACGAGTTGAAGTCCTCCGTTACATACTCCCAAGGAAGCATGCAAAGGTGAAAGATCCCCAGTTTGCACCCATTAAGGCATCTAGATCAGCCACTAAACTCAGCAATGGAAAAGGGATGGTGAACCTGTTGTTGTTGCAGAAACAGCTAAATACTATAAATAACACCAACCGGTGCCTTGTAATGGCCCTATGCGCTGGTGAGGGCTCAGTACTGAAATCTGGAATATGTTGGCAGAGAACGGCAGCAGGGAATGATGGCCCGGTAAAAGGTGGCATATCCAGCAAATGACAAACCTTGACCATGTCAACTGGCCTTATCTCGATCCGACGACCTGTAAAGGACAGCACAGTAATGATCGCCTAATCTAATGGGGTCGGCCCAAGCTCAAAGCCAACAAAATGGAATGTCCTAGTCTCCTCGAACCACCTCTCAACCAAAGCATGAACCAGTCAACGATCCAACCGAACCGTTTGAAGTCGCATGAAAGAACTGAAGCCTATGTCAACTAAGAAGGTCTAGTAAGCCACAACAGCTGATCTCATTACCCCAAGAGCCAGATAGAATGCCCTTCTGAAGGTGGAATGTCTATACAAAACCATCTATCGGTGAGCATAAGCACTAGGATGGTAGGCTAGGTCACCCAAATGCGAGATGTCGGCTACCACCAGATCATCCAAAGCAGGGTCGACACGTCTAATCCTGACACTCGGCCTCCCATAACTTGTAAGAGGGTCCTCTGGCCCCTGTGCCTCATCACTATCATCGCTACCACTCTCCTCAATGTCAGGCCCAAAGGAGGCTCATTGGCCATCCGGCTACTGCTAGTGGTTGCCCGAATAGTCGTCTACCGACTGCTCCCAAAATGAGAGCTACTCCTACTAGCCTCTCCGGCGTTGGGATCCCCCCGAACGCCCTTGCCAAGTCGGTGTCTCCTCCTAGATCCACCCTCACCTGTGTCGGCCATCTTGAAAAAAGATAAGAAAGAAAAGAAACATGTCAAGATCTATCAGTCAGCAACTTGAAAAATGGCAAAGGAAAAGAAAAGAAAAGAACGCGAAAAAAAGAGGGACATGGGCAGGAAATGCTTTGAGTTTCCCAAGCTATTTCTTAACTCCTAATTAACCAGTTTTATAAACTTTTTATCCTCAAAAAAGTTATTTTCAAAATCACTACCGATTTTATAAACTTTTTATCCTCTAAAAAGTTGTTTTCAAAATCATTATCGACTTTATAAACTTTTTACCCTAAAAAAAGTTGGTTTCAAAATCACTCTCGCTTTTCTAACTTTTTCCTCAAAAAGTTCAAAACAATCTCAAACTTGATTTCATAACTTTTCCATAAAAATTTTATCTCAAAATCACTCTTGGTTTTCTAGTTTTTTCCTTCAAAAAGTTTATTTCAAAAGCAATCCCGGTTCTCTAGACTTTTATCCTAAAAAAGTTGGTTTCAATTTCAATCTCGGTTTTCTAAACTTTTTTATCCTCAAAAAGTTATTTTTAAAATCATTCCCGATTTTTCAAAAATTATTTTCAAAATCAACTGGTTTTCTAAACTTTTATCCTCAAAAATTTGGTTTCAAATCAATCTCGGTTTTCTAACTTTTCCCTCAAAAAGTTCAAATCAATCTTAACCTCAGTTTCTCAAAAACGTTTCTCGGGCCTAAAACCCGAGTGTTCAAAAAGCTTTCCCCTCCAAAAAAGCATGGTTTCTTAAGGCTTCTCCTCAAAAGCCTGGGTCCTATGGTTTCTTAGGGATTTCCCTCAAAAGCGCCGGGTCCTACAATTTCTTAGGGATTTCCCTTAAAAGCCCCGGGTCCTACGGTTTCTTAGGGTTTTCCCACGAAAGCCACGATCTTACGGTTTCTTAGGACTTTCCCTCAAAAGTCCTAGTTCAAATAGTTTTTAAGGCTTTCCTTTCAAAAGCCTATCCCTCTCCCTATTCTAAAGAACCCTTTTTAAAGTTTCATTAAACCTTTTTTCCACAAAAATTTCAAGTGCCAAATTTTTTGAAAAATCTACCAGAGTCCCATTTATAAAAGACCTCTACAACGCTACACAACCACAAACTCACAACGTTACCAATCATGTAATACCTAGCCACCTGCCCAACATGAGGCATAAACGGGCAAACACCAATTTTTCCTAAAAAATTCCCAAAGCTATTTCCTCACTTTTTTCAAATACCTTCAAACAAGTTCACAAGTTTTTCAAAAACATACACAAAACCTTTCAAAAATATTCCTAGAATTTTCTAGCAATAATCCAACACTCCCGGGAATTATTTATCAAATTTTCCCAATTTTTTACATTGTTCAACCTTTTTCTAATTTTTGAAAAATAAAAAAATACAATTATTTTTTAAAAATTACGAAATTTCACACGATTGCTTAAAACATTTTTCTAAGGCATCCTAAGCAAAAATATTGGCGGAAAACGCATTACCCAGTGCCTAAATTGCTAGGTTTTCTAAGCTGCAGGAAACTCCTTTTGCAAAACATGGCAATCTATACAAACTCATTCAAATGATCACCAAAATGAAAAAAAGACTTCGTAGATGCATTCAAAATGTTCAAGAACCTCAATTTCCACTATACACACGCTTCAAACAGAAATCTATGCATTGAAATCAACCAAAAATAAGAAAACTCACTTTTTGAAATTTTTCGGCGATTTCTTCTTCTCCGATGACTTTCCAGTGATGACGTCACTTCCCAGCGACTCCCCAGCATTTCACAAACACTCCCCAACAATGCCTAAGCAAAATTTCCTAAAGAGTTTTGGAGAGAAATCTCAAAAATAGCACAAAACCACACCAAAACCCTTAAACCCGTAGCTGCTGCTATAAAAAGCCCCACAGGCCGTGCGCCACTTATAGTGGTGCACAAGCAAACCTAAACCTGGTGCCACTAAGAGTGGTGCACAGCCTAGGCTGGGCCTGCCTCGGCCTTTTGCCCACCAAAACTAGTTTTGAATGGCCTCTTGACCTTATTTTCAAGCTTCATCCTCTAGCTTTCAAAATTTTAGACCTCCAATCCCTCCGGCCGCCTCGCAACCTTCATTGGGTACTTAGTTTATCATTTTCTGCCTTTAACAGGTAAAGACAAAAAAAGAGGGGTAGCTGTTAGCACCCCATTTTGGTGACTCGGTGATCTTTGGCCCGACCGAAAGCACTTACAAACCAACACAAGCATACCTAAGCCTAAATCAGCTTTCCAAGTCCAATCCAATTTGTCAACCGCTTCGCGGGCCCATTAGGCTTAATGAGGGCAAAATGACTAAAATGCCCCTGTTGTATTAGTTAGTCCAATCTAGACCGGCACATCTTCCATAAAACGATAAGTCTATTCAAATCCAAAGTCAAATCCATTTGTCCCGTCATTCGAAAAAGTTGATCTCTCATTGACGGTAAGACCATTCAATCCAACACGGCACAATCACTGAGAAAGTTTATTCCTCAGATCGGTAAAGCCCCTTTTACACTAATCTCTACAAAGTACCTAAGTCCCTGAGATGGAAGAGTGGTTCACTTCTGGTACTTGCTAGCACGCCAATGTAGAATATCCACTAACCCGACACGTTCTTTGAGAAAGCACAACTCCCTCAAGAATGGAAGACCGTCCCAGTCTGACACAACCTTCGAGAAAGTTTATCCCTCAAGGCGGTAAGACCTTCTCAAACCTGTCCATCGAGAAAGTACCAATTCCTCATACAAAAGTCCAGACCAGATCTAGACTGGTCAACACCGATGCCTACTAGCCTGTCCTAGTGAAAAATGACCATTTTACCCCCAACGGGCCTAACACGTTCTTCAAGAAAATACCAAGTCCTCAGAATAGTTAGACCACCTTCCAAAGCTGTCCCTAGATGGTTCGGCATGTCCAATGCCATCCAGTCAACCTCGATCCTTTCCCAGAGGTTCCCTAATCAAAATGACTGTTTTGCCCCTACGTATCCAAATGCCCTAGGAAACCACACTGGCTCTGTGTATCAAACTGGCAACACCCCAGTCAACTTTGATCAACCCTAGTCAACTTTGGTCAACCCAGTCAACTTCGGTCAATCTTGGTCAACCCTAAAACTCCCTGGATGAGGTGATCGCAATCCGATCACTCTCTTCAACTATACCGGCTCTGGGAATCAAACCGAAAACCTCTGAGACACTGTCTAGAGTGTCCCCTTCCATTTCTGGCTGGGTCCCATTGTCCGACACTTTCCTTTTCAGGCCAAAACCTCCCTACTCCACTTCGAGTGGAGCAGGACCAATTTTTAGCCTTGAGCCACTTCTAGACGAGCACACCAGCTGTCAAAGGCGGTTACAAATCAACTAGCCTTCTTATCAGCCCCCATCAATGAACTGGCACCACTTTTAGTGGCACATGGCTTGACTTTGGCTGTGTGCCACTAATAGTGGTGCATAACCCCCCAGAATCAGTTATGACTCGAACAACCCTGTATCTAGCCTTTTTTTAAGCCCTCATTAAATCTCCCTGTGCCATTCTTAGTGGCGCAAGGCCAACTTTAAGCCATGTACCACTAAGAGTGGTGCACAACCCCCCTGTTTTTACACTATAAATATAGATCTCCCCCTCACTATTTTGGATAAAAAATTCCATCAAGAAACTCTCCTCCTCTATTCCAAACAACTCTTAGAGCCCTCTCTCTCTCTCTCTCAATGTCCTGTTGGTTGAGCCCTAGCCCGAGGCTTCGAAGCCTTAGCCTCTGAGCACCATAGAAGGTTCGTCCCGCTGCCCAAAAGCTCTTGAAATCTCCTATGTCCAAGGCCCGAGCCTCCATCAAAGAAAGAAGAAAGGAGACTATGTAAATCCTCCATTTACTTTCTGTACTCCTCCACTCTCTCTTCTCTGTTAGAACCTACTTGGGTTCCTCTCTTTTTTAAACCCCTATTTCCAAACCCCCCATTTCTTGTATACTTGAAACAAGAGGACGTTAAGTCCATGTCGAGAGTGAGCAAGAGGAGATTACCGATCGAGACTCTCTTCTTAGCCTTTACTTGATGGCCTTAGGGCCCTTTTGCAATATGGTGATACCCAACCTTGTATGTTTCATGCCGTTATTATCATTGTCATATATTTATATTCATGTTATTTCTCTAACCCTTAAAACCATTTTCAAAGTGGCTTTCTCAAAACCACAATTCTAGGTGGATCCTAACCCTTTTATGGATGGGTTCTCCTAGAAAAGTATGAGATTTTTAAATGCCTCTTGTTAGCCTACATTTGCTTCTTTTAAAAAACACGGTCTCAGAATGATCCTAGTCTTTTTATGATTAGGGTTATTTCGAGAAATGTGTGACATTCAAAATGACCTAAAATGTCTATATTTTTTGCCTCGTGCCTTTATAGTTTTTCAAAGCCACAAGCCTAAAGAAATTCTAGCCTTTCAATGGCTAGAATGGCTTTAGGCAAAGTGCGATATTCATTTGGACGTCTAAAATCCAAGTTAGGGTTTCGGGCCCTAAAACATGTTTTCAAAAAACTTAGTTTTCGAACCATTTATAAAATTCGCATTTATTAAACCCTAGAAGTCCAATCCTAGGAAAATTTCGTTTTTGCCCACTCGAAAACTTTCCTTTTTCGGGTCAAAATCATACATTTTTCAAACTCTCAAAATCCTCAATTTCCAAATCGATCAAAACTTCTCTTTTCCAAACATCACAACACATGCAGGTTCAACATCACAGCATCACAACACTAGAGCCATAAGCACCATTATTCTAGGCAGCTTTCCGGATAGGGCGGTCTCGGAAACCAACGCCATCCAGGTAGTTTCTCAGGATCAGACGATCTCGAGGACCAACACCTCATTAAGGTCCAGACGATTCACTTTTGGCGCCTGCTAGCCCGCCAACGTAGAATGTCCGTCATTTGGTAGTTTTTCGAGATCGGGCATTCTCAGAGACCAACACCACCAATTCAGGTAGCTTTCTAGGACCAAGCGTTCTCAGGAACCAACACCACCCCTACAGGTAATTCTCTAAGACCAGGCGTTTTTAGAAACCAACACCGCACAGGTAGTTTTCTGAGACTAGGCGGCCTCCGAAACCAACACCTAGGTCAACAGCGGTGCCTACTAGCCCGACTCGGTGAAAAATGACCAAACCTGCCTCTTGGGCCTCCAGGCACGTTTTGGAAAAGTTCAAAATCTCTCAAAATGATAAGTCCATCCTTCCAAAATGTTGTTAAACCATTAGGCGTCCCCCACACGCCATTTGGTCCAAATCCGGTCCTATTCTGGCCCACTCCAGCCAAAATGACCGTTTTGCCCCTTAACACCTCAACACTACGCAAACCCCGCCAAACAATAAAAGACTCTCTCAAAACCATTCCTGAACAACCCTACACGCTTAACACAACACACCAAACCATTCCTGACCATTTCTAGCCAATTCCAATCAAAATGACCGTTTTGCCTATGGAAATCCAAATATGCCCCGAAACAGCATCGGCCTTGGGATTTCAAGCAAAGGGTTTCACCATACACCCTTGTTTAACCCGAGGAGGACCCTACGACACTAAACTCACACGACTCGATAAAAGTTCCCTGGAGCATCTCGCAGATGCTCCGCCTAAATTGTCTTTTCTCCCGATTCCCTGATTATAACGTACGGTCAACTGACTTGAGAAATACATAAATCAAGGAATTCCTGAAAGCTCGTTCATAGATCTTTCCATCGATACGGTTTGATTGGATAGATCACTTCCTGAAGCCCTTCATCGTATGGCTTAAACCTAGTTACTTTTGATAACCCCTGGAGCGTCTCGCAGACGCTCTGTCAAGGTTGACTTTTTTCCCAATTCCTTGATTAAAACGCACTGTCAAATGACTTGAGAAATGCATAAATTTAGAAATTCCCGAAATTATTTTCAGAGTACTTTCCATTGGTATGGTCCAATCGAAAGGATTGCTTCCCAAATGCCTCGATCACAAGAAACAAAAACAGCCACTTTCAAACACCCTCGGAGCATATCACAGACGCTTCGCAAAAGTGTCCTTTTATGCATGTTTCCCAAGGTGATATCCCATGCTTCTAAACACAATTCAAACTTTTCAAAAACATGAAAGTTCATCGGAAGCCCTAGGAGAAGATCCCGAGTGCGACCGATTTTCCCGAAACCTTCCCGATTGACTCAATGATCAAGACAAAGTTTGGACGAACCTTTCTAGTGATGGAGCGTATGCTACATGCGCTCAAATTTTGATCGGATCGACCAACTTTCGATCAACAGTTGAGATTTAACCAGTACACAGGGTGCCACGTGTCATTTTGGCAATGGAACAGTACCTGCGCATGTCCTACATGCACCAGGTCAACTTTTGACCAGGCGCATGTAGTACATGCGCCAGGTCTGTTCTAGAATGTCTATAAATACCAGACCCCCCATTTGCATATTCAAACTCCGATTTCTGATGCGAAGCTCTGCTGATATCACTCTAGAACTGTGAATCTCTATACACACTTCATCCCTCCAACACTTAGCCTAGATTCCACCATTCCCAAGCCTATATACTTCACATATAAAGCTTTATACATCATCAAACACTCCCTACCAGCCCTCTAAGCCTTCTTGAAGTTATTCAAGCTCCAATTAAAGCATCCTTGGTGGATTACAAGTGTGTTGAAGGCAAAAGGTAGTATTTCTTTTACATTTGTGTTTTGCCCCACTCTTCTCTTCTCCCTCCTAGCCTACTTAGACTATTCTCTATTTTAATTCCCATCTTCAACCCACCTTTCTTGCATGCTTGAGCCAAGAGGGCTCTTAGATCATGCCTAAAGGAAAGCAAGTGAGAGCCACCGTGTAGGGGGATCTCTCACTAGCCCGCCTTAAGATGGTATGGCCTAGGAGCCTCTTATTTGTGTGGTGTAGCCTAAAAGTCTTGTATGTGATCATGGCCCTTTGCATATTACTATTTAGATCATGTTTTGTATTATTGGCTTCATTTTATGCTTGTTGTCATGTTCTATGATGATTATATTTCTCTTAAAACTCCATATCATTTCCAAACTCTATATGCCTTCCAAAATTGTTCCAAGAGTTGGCTCCTTGAAGCGTAGAAAAACCCCTACTAACCCCTAACTCTCATTTTGGCATCATTGCATTTTAACTTGCATAAAGGTTGCTTTCCATTTATCTAATTTTCAAGATTTCTATTCTCTCAAGTATAGTGGTTGGAATGGCCCTATGGAACTCTCTCTTTAGTGGTCTCCCTTTTGTTGGTCATATGAACCCTCTCTTGATGGAATGTTTTCCTTGAAAAATGGTTTTCAAAATCCTTCTCAAAAGACGACGATTTTCAAAAATGCATTCTCTCCATCTTTGCATCAAAAATGATTTTCAAAAATTACCATCATTATGTTGATTTTTGAAACCCCCACTCTTGTCAAGATAAAGGTTATAATGGCCATGAGGAAACCTTCCCTAAAATGGTTTCCAATCACCAACCATATAAACCATACTCTTGGTTAGAGTCAAAATTTTCATGAAAATGATCTTCAAAAGGGTTGTCCACCAAAGTCTATTGCATAACATGTTTTGTTTTTCAAAACTCTCTCCAAAAGTGCATTAAACCAACTTCCAAAACCATTTTCTAATCCAACCCTAGGTTAACTTGACCTTAGTTAGGGGGTCTAACCCTAGGTTAACTTGACCCTAGTTAAGGGGTCTAACTCTAGGTTAACTTGACCCTAGTTATCCAACCCTAGGTTAACTTGACCTTAGTTATTCAACCCTAGGTTAACTTGACCCTAGTTGTCTAAACCCAGGTTAACTTGACCCTAGTTAACCAACCCTAGGTTAACTTGACTCTAGTTCATTCACCCTAGGTTAACCTAACCCAAGTTAGTTAACCTTAGGTCACCCCTAACCCTAGGCCAACTCAACCTAGGTTAGTATACTTCAAGGTTCCAACTCTTGAACCCTTTTCTAAATGATCACTCAATTTTAAACTATCCTCATAACCCATTTTTCCAAAACCTCATACTCTCTTGATTTCAAAAAACCAACTCCATAAACTCTTCAAATATCCCTACACTCCATCTTCAAGACATTTCCAAACAATGCTTTCAAAGGGTCACAAACCTAAGGTGCCTCTAGCCCCCTCATGGTTAGGGATTCCAAGGACAAAGTGATAAATCAAGAACAATCTCTAAGATTGTCCATATTAGGATTCCAAACCCTTAGCCATTTCCAAAAATCACTTTCCAAAACTAATTCATCAAAACATTCTAAAGTCACGCCTTCAAGGTTTTCAAAACAAGATTTCAAAAACACTTTCAAGTTCTTTTGAGTCATGCCAAAGCATTTTTCCAAAACTCCCTCAAGTCGATCCAAAAATATTTTCAAAACACGCCACCATCCAATTTCAAGTCAAAACTTCCAAGACCACAAAGAGTCTTCAACTTCCAAAGATCTCAAAGTGTCTTAAACTTTTTCAAAGACCTCCAAGTGTCTTAAACTTTTCCAAAGACCTTTCCAAAGACCTTCAAGTGTCTTAAACTTTTCCAAAGACCTCCAAGAGTCTTTAACTTCTAAAGACCTCAAAGTGTCTTAAACTTTTCCAAAGACCCCAAAGTGTCTTCAAACTTCCAAAGGCCCTAATGCGCCTATTTTTCATCGGGCTCTTGCCCGAACTACGAATGACCTGATTCTCGCCAAATGAGATACACAGGCAACCTAAAATGGTGCGGTCATAACTTTTATTTCAACTCCAATCCCTTTTTCAAGAATTCCAATCAATTCAAAGTTTCTATTCTAAACTCTTTCAAAACCCCCATTATTTTCAAACTTCTTCCAAAAACTTGCATCATGCATCATCCATCCGAAAAGTGATTACTAAACCCCGTTTTCAAAATTTTAAAGTGGATATTAAGTGAACAATGGCAACCGATTATTCTAGTGAGTGAACAAGGGTGATTAGACATGTCGGTACCGAAAGGGTGGGGTAGGGTGATGATCTTAGGATATCTTCCCTACACGTAACCAACCCCCGAACCGTAGATTTCTGTTTTCAAATGACTAAAATGGAGTTATTTTCCAAAAGGACTTAAATCTTTTCAAAGGTTGTCAAACAACCTGTTTTCTTAAAAAATCCTCTCTTGAGGGAGTTTTCAGAACTATTTTCAAAAATCCTAAGTTTAATCTTCGGATTAACACTTAGTTTTAGGTTCCCTAACTCACCTTAATCAAGTTAGGTGGCGACTCCTATTTTTCTGAATAGCTCTTAGTCAAACCAATTTTCAAACCTAGTCGCACTTGTCTTTCTAGGAGGATGAGTTCTAGTGACAGAGTTCCGTGCTTTTGGTCTCCAAGCCGAAAGGGCCTTGGACACCTAAAAATCGGGGTGCGACAACACTCCACCTTAATGAAGATCTTCATAACTTCTGCTATCATGCTCCACCATAAAAGCATATACACTCAAAATAAACCAATTCCAAACATTTCGCGCCCATGTCGAAAAACAACTTTGCTGAAAAATTATGGTGCAACTCCCACATTTAGCTTTCCTTAAAGTTCATCAGCCATCGACATGACTTTCCACCACACACCCTGCATCACCTCCAAACCAATACATGTGTGCAAACTTGTGGGCCTATCCTTGGAGATTTCCTGTGAACATTCAACATCTGTTGCATCTATCCGCCTACACACCTGTACATTTTGACCATGTACTCCTGCACCTGTTGTAGCAACTCTTGCTCTATTTGTTCATCCTGATCTCCACCAGTCTATACAGGTTGCCAATGCATCCAACCAGAATTGCGTCTTTCTGATTGATGACTGGTCTTTCGCCATCAATTGACCCAGATGCTACCGATCAACCTCTGATCTCTGACCACTTCTGTTCAATTTGACCAAAAACAGTGCAATACTGCACTCACCGGTGACTATGCAGCGCCTAAAAATCTTAGGGACATCTCCCTCCATGAATTTCGAAGCCGACCAAACCTTCACCTAAAGGATCCTGCCACATTGGATCATTGCCCAAAGCAAAATGCAAACTTGTCTGTTGCAAACTTGCTCCTTCACCCGTAATGATAACAGTTCCATCCCTGCAATAATAATGGTCATGTCATCTTCAAAACATTAGTATGTTGTCCTCCATTAACCAATAATTTTTTTTTTTTTTGGTTCTCTCTCCTCTTATGTGGAAAATCAGTTAAAACTGCAACCACAGAGCATACTTAGAATTTTCAAGAAATAAACAAAACAACCAGACAGCTCTAATACCACTTGTTGGGAATTTTTAGCCCTCCCAAACACACCCCTTTTGGAAATAGGAAAGACATGAATACCAAAAAGAAATAGAGAAAAACACAACACAAGAATTTACTTGAAAAACTCTCAAAACAGGAGAAAAACTACCAGCCCCAGAGAAAAATACACTATGTGAAAAATTATTAAAATCACACAATTTTTCCTCCTCACCCCAAAGACACCCACTAAGCTATCCTACTAACTAACATTTAACTTTCACCTCTTTAAGAGGAATTTTACTAAACTCAAAAGTTACTAGCTAAGCTATTGACTGGTGCACTTAACCAAGGAACCATACCCCTCTTTAAATAACCTTGTCCCTTGCCCTTCCTTTCCACTCCCAACCGATGTGGGATTAGGGAAAAGAGCAAAACAAATTCAGTATACTCATACCTCAGATCTGCCAAGTCACGACGGTAGCATATTACATTGTCGTTACAGTGTTACAGCAACTGCTATGACAGTCATATTAGGTGAATTTATTTCTAATGAGATTCTTTACCTTTGTGTGTATGTATGTATTGTGTGTGTATATTTACTTTTAGTAAAACCATTTTGTGTGCTTGCACACATGGCAATGCATTTATATGACAATGTAGATTTTAGATATGCGATTGTTCTTTCATCTTGCTATCTGTACCTTTATGATATTCACTAATTACTAGTTAGTTACTTCAATTTTTTATTGCACTTTAAAAAAGTACAATTGGAGTCTCTAATTACCAGCTAATATTAGTTATTATTTTTGTATTATGTATTATTTTTATATATTTGTAGTATTTTTTACGTTTTACACGCCTTGAACAGATTTGAAGATAAAACCAAACAAAATAAAGTAAGATGATGTACATTATCTATATGGGTGAATGTGTATATTATATTATATTTATATATATTATATATTTTATTTTATATATATTATAATATATTTTTTACTTTATATATATTATATTATATCTTATTATTATAATTATTATATATATATATATATCATTTGATTTGTGTGTGCAAGTGGGGCGGCCGACAAGGAAAAAAGAAGAAAAGGAAAGAAGAAGGAAATGAGGGAAAGAAGAAAAAAAATATAAAAAAAACAAAACAACTTGGTTATAAAAAGGAGAGAGAGGAGACAGAAGAGCAGAGAGTAAGAGAGAGAAAGAGAGCTCCATTCAATTGTTTTCTTTCTTAGGAGTAGATTTCTAGTTAGTTTGCTAGCAGTTTTTCACACAATTTAATTTCTCCTTTCATTCTTTTTTTTTACCGTTATTCTGCTATAATAAACATTTTCTATTTATGAAGTTATTTTTCAAGCCATGTCTTTTCTTTTCAACACTATGAGTAACTAGTTTATTTTTAGAGTCAATTGTGAAGATCATCTGAGGATATTGGATTATCAACGGAGGTAATTGCATCTTCATTATTTTATCTTTAAAATCTTTCAATTCTTGGTAACTAAATTCTAGAACATTGAAAAAACTTAGATTCTTGACTAAGTTTAGTAATTTCTATGCACAAATCTTAGTTTGGTATAATTATTGCAGAAATTGATAGTATGAATTTATGGTTTTGATTTTATTATTCTAGATTTAATTATTATTAAATTTTCATTCTAATAGCTTAATCTTTCAAATCAAAGGCTTAAAACGAAGCCAATAATTTGAGTTATAAAACCTCCATTGAAATTTCGGGTGAATCAGGTGATCGGATCAATTGAATCCAAGACTTTTTATTTAATTTAATTAAAGTCTCATTCTACAACCATCAATTCTAACAAATTAAACTATTTTTCTTTAGTTACCATTTTCATTAATAATTGTCCAATTCTCGTTGGTACTTTTCAATATGAAATTCAAATAGGTTGGTTTAAGTTCCAATTAAAGACAATGTAACACTACAGTGTCTAGCATGGCTTAGTCGATATCTAATCTTTTACCATGTGTGAATTTTATCACCTAACTTTACATGTTTTGATAATTGTTATCTGTAGATCAACTCTAGTCTTACCAGATTTTATTTACTATTTTGCCGCACATGTACTTGGGTATTAATAGATTGCTATATTATGAGCATAGTTAAGTATCTTGGCGCCATTACAGGAGAACGGCTTTAATAAAATCATGTTAAAAAATTTAAAAAATTCAAAAACAAATAATAATAATACCTTTACGAATTTAAGGACAATTGATTGTTTTCCTACCTTGACGAAGGAATAGAAAGGTATATACCAATTAATTATTGGTCTATTCTCACTTATTATTTCGTTCCATTACTAACTTGTATGTTTGTATATATTTACTTTTTTTTATATTTTTTATTTTAGGGTTAACTTTTTTTGGTTGGTATGCTCGTCGACTGTTAGACAAAACCAATCAAGTTGGTTACCATATTTTCTATTTTTATTTTTCATCTAACCCATCTAACTCATCTAACTTACTAACTATTTAACATTTTCTTTTATTTAGTGGATAACCAACGTTAGTTATAATTTTAAAATTTTATTTTTTGCACTATATTTCAACTCTTTTTTTTTTCTTTGTGGTTTACCTTTAGAGCTTATTCACAGCCTATTTAGGTTGGCGGGGCTCGATATGATAACCATGTAGTTATATATATATATATATATATATATATATATATAATTTGATTATTGTGGATTACCTTATTTTGAGCTGATTCACCGCCTATTTAAATTTATTTAGATCGGCATTGCTCACTAAAGTTACCTTAACGTTGATTTCTAACCTGTCTAGCATTATTTTTGTTTGTTATTTTTGTGTGCAGGTACTTTTCTTTTTTCTCTTTTTATTCTCTTTTCAGTGTTTTGTTTGTATTGATGTTTCCGAAAGGGTCAATTTATATATTCATATAGTACGTACACTTTTATGAAAAACTTCATTAGGGATGTGCATGGACAATTGGTGAACGTTGACTCTTCTAGTGATCTTTCTCCCATCTTTGGTACTCTTTCCCCATTTAGGACTCTTGTTCCGAATATTCAGTTAGTTCACCAAGGTCCTAGTTCCATCCTAATAATGGAAGAATTTGATCATCAACCACCTATGAATCCCAACTTGCCAAATTCAAATAATGTACTTGAAGGTGGGAGTGTACATGACGATCCTCCCCATAGATCTCTCAAGGATTATCTGAATCCCGTTACGCAAGTGCCTACCTCTTGTATCGTTCTTCCTGCGCATCAGACCATAATGACTTTAAAGCCAAGAATGATCCAATTGTTAACTCTATTCCATGGTTTTGATTCTGAAAACTATGTCAGCACATAAAAAATTTTGAGGACATATACTCTATGTTCCTTGATAATTCTTACACAAAGGAAGTTGTGCTTTTGAAACTCTTCCCGTTTTCTCTCAAAGACAAGGTCAAGACATAATTCAATTTATTGAGGCCTAGGTCTATTCATTCTTGGCAAGATCTTCAGACAGAATTCTTAAAAAAAATTCTTCCTTAAGCATAAAACTGAGACGATTCGTTGCCAAATCTCTCAATTTACCCTGTGTCTAGTGAATCGTTCTTTCAATATTGGGAGAGATTCAAAGATTTGTTGAGTGCTTGTCCACATCATGGTTTCACTAATTGACATATCATAAATACTTTCTATTCATCATTGACTTTATAACTGAAGCAATTTGTTGAGTCTATGTGCGCAGGGACTTTGTATAACAAAAATCCATCTGAAGCGTATGACTTCTTTGATTACTTAGCGAATTTAGTTAGAGATTGGGCCATAACTGGAACCCAAAATCATAAGTCTAAGGCTAGGGTAACATTTCAGCTTAATCAAGTGGATGATTTGAATGCAAGAATAGCTACATTTATCCGAAAATTAGAAGCCATAGAGACAAGTAAGAGCAATGTTATGAATAGTGAGTCTCATAGGGAAGAGAGTTGTTTAACGTGTGGTATAATGGAATATGAAACTGCTGTATGTCCAATTATACCAAATTTTAAGGAAACCTTACATGACCAAGCCAATGCAGTTGGCCAATATCGGGTTACATATAGTGACCAATGAGTTGGGGGGAACCATTTCTCGAGCACATAAAACCTTTGATGGCGAAATCACCTAAACTTTGGGTGGAGAAATGAGGTTCCTTTGAATCCTCAAGCATTCCAAGGAGGGCCTCAAAACTTTCAACATTTCCAATCTCAACCTGTTGAAGCTTAATATCCATGCCTTTCCAACCTCATTCTAATACATATCAACCCCCTCATAAGAGACCTTTAGAAGATAATATTTATCAATTGATAAATGATATGAGAGGAGTTAGTAATAGGGTGGATAAGTAGGACAAAAATGTAAGACCAACATACTAGGATGTTGGAATACATAGCAAAGCAAATGTCTAACTTTACACAAACTTTGACTCAATAAGTGTCGGGGAGATTTCCATCTCAACCCTAACCAAATCCGAATTCAACAAAGTAAGTAAACATGGCCAAAGCAAGGACTGATCATCAATCCAATCATAAACGAGTCCAATTCATCATAACCCTGAGGAGTGAAAAAAATCATTAATAAAACCATTCCACCTAAAAGGAAACTCTTAAGGTTAGTGATGAAGGGAATAGAGATTTGAGAGAACAAGAAAGAAAAAAAGATGAGAGTGAGAAACAGAAAAAGAAAGTTAAGCCAGTTTTAGAGCCAACTAGAGCATCTGAAGATGAAGGCATTGATATTATGAAATATGCCCTGTTTCCTCATAAATTGGCCAAACCAAAACATGAGCTTCTAAATTCTAAAATTTATGAAGTGTTTAAATAAGTCAAGGTTAACATTGCAATCTTAGATGTCATTAAGTAAATTCCCTCCTATGTCAATTTCTTGAAAAACTTGTGTACTGTAAAAAGGAGGTTGCATGTCAAAGAAACAGCTTTTATGAATGAGAGGCAAAGTGCAATTTCGCAATGTAAGTCCCCACCGAAGTACAAAGACCCCGATTGTCCTACTATTTCATGTACAATAGGGAGAAATAAGATAGATTGAGCCCATCTTGATCTAGGAGCAAGTGTCATTCTACTTTCTTATTTGGTCTATCAACAACTCGAATTAGGTGAGTTGCGCCCTACACTTGATACCTTGCAACTAGTTGACATATCTATTAAGATTCCTAGGGGTATTGTGGAGGATGTTCTTATTCAAATAGATAAGTTTTACTATCCAGTCAATTTCATTGTGTTAGATACACAACCAGTTGAGAGCATTAGTGCTCATTCTCAAATTCCTGTTATTTTAGGATGACCATTCTTAGCCATATGTAAGGTCATAATCCATTATAGGAATAGACTATTAAAGTTATCATTTAAGAATATGACTGTCGAGATAAATATATTTTTAGTTAGAAAATAATTGGGAGAGTATGAGGACATCAGAGAAGTAGATTTCATTGAGTTTATTGTGCAAGAGTACTTTGAGAGTGAATTTTTCTAGGATCCTATTGAAAAAACTCTTGTTTCGAGCAAGCTACATGACCGGTTAGCTGGTGACCATGTCAAGTCTAGGGACACAATTTTTGGAAGGATAGAGAGAGAACAATGTACGCAAGTCGGTCACTGGACCCCATCATTTGAGCTTCTAATTCCTAGTGTTATAAAGTCTGTCCCTTCTGAACAAAAAGCACTCACTCCAAAAAGAAAAAACCTTTACTATCTACATTGAAGTTTGTATTTCTTGGTGAAGGTAAGTCTTATCCTATTGTTATATCCTCTAACCTGTCCAAAGGCTAAGAGAAGAGTCTTGTGAAAGTGCTAAAGAATCATAGAAAAGCTTTAGGTTGGACCATTGTAGACCTTCACGGTATTAGTTTTCTTGTATGCACACATCATATATATCTTGAGAAAGAGTCTAAACCGGTGCATCAAATGCAAAGACGTTTAAATCCCAACATGAAAGAAGTTGTAAGAGGAGAAGTACTGGAGCTTTTCAATACGTGTATCACATACCCCATCTTTGATTCAATGTGTGTTAGTCCAACCTAAGTTGTTCTTAAGAAATTTGGAGTCACGGTAATTCAAAATGAGAAAAATGAACTAGTGCCCATTAGGATTCAAACTGGGTGGCACGTGTATTGACCATAGTTGCAGAAATGGGAAGCGAAAGCGGGAAACGTTAAGGGAAATGGAAGCAGGAAGTGCGGCCAAAAAATATAGAGGAAAATGAGAAGCAGAAAACGATTGGGAAACTTAATAGGAAATTTTTCCGAAACTCAAACGAGACTTTTAAGAAACTTAGTGGAGACCTTTGAAAAACTTAGTAGAAACCTTTGAAAACTTAGTAGATACATTTGGAAAACGTAGTGGAAATCTATGCAAATAATTTCATAAATAATTAGTTAGAACTTAAGGGAAAAAAATGTACAAAAATTAATAGTTTAAGTTTCCAAAGCGTTTTCCAAGAGTTTCTCCTAAGTTTCTCAAGAGTTTCCGTAAAGTATTCCAAGAGTTTTCTAAGAGTTTCCCAAACGTTTCCCAGGAGTTTCCGAAACTCTTCCCTCGCGTTTTCGAAACGGTTCCCCAAATTTTTGAAATAAGTTTCGTACTAGTCTTGGAAATGCGTTTCCGCCTCCCAAACAAGTTTCCGTGCAACTATGGTATTGACTACCGTCAACTGAATATTGTTACTAGAAAGAACCACTTTCCACTCCCATTCTTGGACCAAGTCTTAAAACGAGTGGCAAGACAAGCCTTTTACTATTTCTAGATGGGTACTTTGGGTACAATCAAATTGAAATTTTCCTAAAAGATTAGGATAAAACAACTTTCACATGTCCTTTTGGTACTTATGTTTACAAAAGAATACCCTTTAGCTTGTGCAATGCACCAGCCACCTTTCAAATGTGCATGATGGGTATCTTTAGTGATATGGTGGAGAGATTCTTAGAGGTTTTCATGGATAATTTTTCTGTGTACGGAAATACCTATATGAGTTATTTAGAACATCTCGAGAAAGTATTGGAAAGATGTGAGGAGAGTAACCTTGTCCTAAACTAGAAAAAGTGCCACTTCATGTTGACACAAGGTATAGTGCTTAGGCACAACGTGTCAAGTAAGGGGATTAAGGTAGATAAAGCCAAAGTTGAACTGATCCAAATACTACATACTCCTAGAATTGTAAAAGACATTCGATCTTTCCTTGGACATGCTGGTTTCTACCAGCAATTCAAAGCAAGATTTAGTGTCATCTCTCATCCAATATGCCATCTATTGTCAAAAGACATTTCATTTGAATGGACTTTTGAATGTCAAGAAGCTTTCAACAAGCTTAGAGAGCTATTAATAACTACACCTATCATTTGGTCACCTGATTAGTTATCACCTTTCGAGTTGATGTGTGATGCTAGTGATTACACTGTAGGAGTAGTTTTAGGACAGAGAGTGGACAAGAAATCCTATGTTATCTATTATGCAAGCAAAATCTTGAATGAAGCCTAATTAAACTATGCCACAACTGAAAAGGAACTCCTTGTTGTTATTTTACATTAGATAAATTTCGGTCATACTTAGTGGGGGCGTTAGACATCATTCATACTAACCATTCTACACTAAAGTACCTGTTAACCAAGCCTGATGCAAAACCATACCTCGTCTATTGAATTCTTTTGTTACAAGTGTTCCACATTGAATTATATATATTATATTATAACTTATTATTATTATTATTATTATTATTATATATCATTTGATTTGTGTGTGTAGATGGAGCAGTTGATAAGGAGAAAAGGAAAGAAGAAGAAAAGGAGGGAAAGAAGAAAAAAAATAAAAAAATAAAACAACTCGACTATAAAAAGGGGAGAGAGGAGATGGAAGAGCAGAGTGCAGAGAGCAGAGAGGAAGAGAAGTAGAGAGGAAAAGAGGGAGAGAGCTCCATTCAATTGTTTTCTTTCTTAGGGGTAGATTTTCAATTAGTATACTAGCAGCTTTTCACTCAATTAATTTCTCCTTTCAGTATTTTTTTTTACCGTTATTCTGCTATAATAAACTTTTTTTTATTAATGAAGTTATTTTTTCAGCCATGTCTTTTCTTTTCAGTACTATGAGTAGCTAGTTTTATTCTTAGAGCTAATTGTGAAGATTATCTGAGGATCTTGAAACATCAACAGAGGTAATTGCGTTTTCATTGTTTTATCTTTAAAATCTTTCAATTCTTGGTAATTAAATTCTAAATCTTTGAGAAATCTTAGATCTTTGACTAAGTTTGGTAATTTTTATGCACAAATCTTAGTTTGGTATAATTATTGCACAAATCGATGGTATGAATCTATAATTTTAATTTTATTATTCTAGATTTTATTATTATTGAATTTTCGTTCTAATAGCTTAATCTTTTGAATCAAAGGCTCATGACAAAGCCAATGATTTGAGTAACAAAACCTCTGTTAGAATTTCAGGTGAATCAGTGATCGGATAAATTGGATCCAAGACTTTTTTATTTAATTTAATTAAAGTCTCATTCTACAACCATCAATCCTCACAAATTAAATGATTTTGCTTTGGTTATCATTTTTTACAATAATTGTTCAATTCTTGTTTGTACTTTTCAAGGTGAATACAAGCAAGTTGGCTTAAGTTTCAATTGAAGCCATTGTAACACTACAGTGTCTAGCATGGCTTAGTCAGCATCCAATCTTTTACCATAGGTGAATTTTAACACATAACTTTGCATGTTTTGATAACTATTCCCTGTAGATCGACTCCGATTTTATCGGGTTTTATTTACTACTTCGCCGCACCTGCACTTGGGTGTTAATAGATTGTCATATTCTGGGCGTAGTAAATTTGTAATGAATAAATATATGACAAATTGGCAATAAGACATATTACACTTTTTCTTAAAAGATTAGTTATCTTAATGAATAAAATTGATTTATGAGTTAAATTTTATGTTAACATTATATTAATCTAGAAATTATAATTTTTTCTTAAAGAACACGTGAACAAGCATTATTAAATTATCAAAGCATTCTAATTTTCATGCACATTGCAAAGTTCAAAATGTACTATTAAATTATTAATGCAAATCATTAATTATTAAAAGAGACTCTATTCCTAGTGACTTCAAAATAGCATCAAAATTAGTAGATATATTAAATGGGATTTATAAATCAAATAAAATATACCATAAACTATTTTTAACCACACTAAATATGATTTTGAAAAGAAAATATGCATATCGATAAGATTTGTGAGAGTTGTGTGAAAAATAAAGAAATTCATGACTCCAGTTTCCACTACCATTACGTTATGTCCGTTATACCCGAAACAGCGTCACTGTTACCATTACCGTTACAACGGCCGTTATCATTACTTAAAACCTTGGGTGGGGACACTGTTAGCCCAACCATGCTTCTCATCTAGAACTACGGCAGCGACAGTGGCTTTGCTCCCCTATTGATGGATGCGAGATATATAGTAGCAATCACATTGTGCCTCTGGTAACTGATCCAAGGTTCTTTTCAGTCTCTCTAACCTCCTTGTCTTCTCTTCCATCACCGGCACTGGGCTTATATTACTGGCCACTTGGTCTCCTAGAAAAGGGCAAGGAAGAGAGAGAGAGAGAGAGAGAGAGAGAGAGAGAGAGAGAGAGAGAGAGAGGGTTAGTTGACATGAGGAAAGTAAGAGAGATAAAATATAGTGTAAGACCAAATTACCCTTAAAAAGTAACGAAGCTAAACGAAGTATAGCTATAGGGGGTGTAGCTGCCTATTTTAGAAAGGTATTGGGTCCAACTGTTAAAGGCCATACCTTAGGGGGTCTAGGTGAAATTCACCATAAGAAAAATTGCTATACAGACGGATTTTATATATAGAAATTTCATTCAGAATGATGTCACATTGGCATTTTTGAAAGAAAATTATATTCTTACATAATTTTTATATAGAAAACTTCACCTAAATAATGTGACAATAAGAGTTGCATTTTCAAAATTATTATCCGGTATTTTGAACTAAACTTAAAGGTCCACAAACAATCATATTATTTGTGTATGAAAATCTTGTACAAAAATTTTGTTCATATAGCATTATCATTCTTTTTTAGAATTATAATCAATTACAATGATCGATGTTTTGGTGTGACATGGGACAATTACAAAAGGCCACATCATTCTACTTATTTTTGTACGATAATTAACTTACTCTTTTCATAATTTATGAAATCAAGGAGGAGAAACAAAAAAATAAAAATAAAAATCTTATCTGCTCTCCATAATATGGTTTTATTTATTAAATCTTAACTACTTTTTTCTTTGCTGACAAAAAAGAAACATACTTTTATCTCCATGAACATGAAGGATTTTGATCCTCTCTGTACCAAGGGGGAAATGGAGAGGTCCATTTAATTTTATAGAGGGACACGTCAAAATGTAGAAAAACGGAGGGCTAAGATGCGGTCATGTTGTCAAGAGTATAAAAAAATTCTAAAACGTTGTCGTTTTGAGCGAAAGAATTGATTAACATAACAGTTTGTTAATTTCTCTATTAAAAAGGATTCATGATACTAGAAAAGGTGAGAAACAAGAAAGGGCCAACAGTGTAAAAAGACAATGATGACTTATCTTCTTGAGAAATCATAGACCTGTCGATGATGATGAAGGCAAAGATTACTTTTCACGAGGAATACGAAGACCTTTATGTTTAGTCTATCTTCGGACCTCTCCACTTAATATCTACCACATGATCTCATTGAGCACGTGTGAAATAAAGGTGAAATAAGAGGGGAGAATTGAAGCACAACATCATCCAAAAGGATGAGGGGTAATTAAAGACAATCCTGATGGAACAATGGTGATTTCCTGAAATAAATCTAATCTTCTTTTTTTTTTTTTCCAAAATAGCATAGTCTGATCTAATTTAGATCTAATATCTACAATGGCGGGCAGACACACAAGGGTGGCGAGTGGGGCCACGACCCCTTAAGTTTTGAAAAATTAAGTTATACCCTATATAGTTTTGAGTATTTATAATTGAAAAACTATTTTGGGACGTGGATTTTCCTTGAGTTGATTAATTAACCTAATTTATCCAACTATAAGAGTAGGTCAATTATCTAGGTTCGGCAATCCTATATGCACCTTTAAAGCAATAAAGTAAAGAATAAGTCACATAGGATTTTTGCGTGGAAACCCTAAATCAAGAAAAAAACCATGGGCCCATACATAGCCTCTAACGTATTCAACACTATAACTTTGAACAATTACAAGAATAAACTTACAACCTAACCCGTTGATCCATAACTCCGCATTGAATTACAACTATGGTAAAAGTTTCAGACTTGATCGCTAGACACTCATGATTCACTGTTCTCCCATGATCTCGAAATCAACCTTTGAAATCCTCCAAAGACGATATATGTGAAGTTTGTTGTTAACCAGAAGAAACACTTTAATAAACTTTGATTGTATGCATATCAATTGTGAAGTTTTCAAAGTTTTTATATTATGTCAAGAGTATTTGTAGAGCCTTGGACAAAGTGTATTATGAACTAGGAAAGGTTTCATAACTCGACAAGAACTGGAGTCTCAGAAGTTCTCAACTCTATCATCCTTCGAACCCTCTGATCAAAGGATGTCTGACTGTTTGAATGCATAAGAAGACCGTTCGAACGCCCAGTAATCATGAGTGCATAGACCGTTCGATAGGACTTCTACTTTAAAAGATATGGCCTTTCAAAATTTCAGCTCTGTGTGTTTCAATAATTTGTATTCCAGCTTCAGCAGCTTGTATTCTGATAGCATTTACTTGTACCTTAGCCCAAATATAACTAAAAACATAATTACAATCAAAGTGCATTTTTCTAAAGAATATGCCAACACTAAATACCCTAATAATCTCCCTCTTTAACAATTTAGTGACAAAATACAAAATAACAAATACAATCAAATGACTAAAACAAATAGAAAACTATGTGCGAAGAAGTCATTTGTGTACTTGTCAATCTATAAAAACATTACTAAACAACCTTGTAAAACCGTAAGTGAAATATCAATCAATAAATCATGTTCACGAATAAATTTCTCCCCATCACATGTATATATCACCTCTCTTCCTTAATTACAATGCAAACAATATAATTTAACTCTTATATTTTTTCTCCCCCTTTTTGTCAGGAATTGACAAAGAAAATTTAGTGAAATTTATTTTAATGACAATAGGGTAATCAAGATAATAAGGAATGAATAACACATATGCATGAAGGATCCTAAAACACACCACAAATAGGGGAAAAAAAACCTGTGATTATGCAAATTATCATAGCCTCAATACTATCCATGCATAAGATTATATAAATCAAATAATGTTCATAGGTTAATTGAAATTGATGCATGAACTAACATGAAATTCTAGTCTCCTTTTCTCAAGATGACAAGATTCATAAAAATAACCCAAGTGGGTGTATACGGTGAACTCGCAAATACAAGACTTGAGTATAAAACAATAGTAGTAATGAATATTAATAAAATTATTCAAATTCTAGATCAATTTATACTGCTAGAAGTCAAACCAATCACGTTTGTAGAATATTCAATGGAAGCTCCCCCTCAATTTGATAATGCCAACCACATTCATAATTCTTCCTTTTGAGTAAGAATTTTCTTTTGTTCTTGCGATCATGTGATGGCTTTCACACTATTGAGTATGGTAACCCTTTATACGATTTTATTCAGAGGGTGCATATTTTGATATACATTCATAGTGGCTTTTACACATACTCATAGGTAGCCCTTTTCCATCATGCGATTTTTTTTTCTTCTCTCTTTTTTTTTTTTTTTTTTTACCACAAGCATGAGGAAACAATAAGGAGATGGGTAAACATGATTTTTGGTCAATCTAGTATGCAATTTTATCTTAGAACATGAGAATAATTCAAACTAATAAAATACACATACATGTTTCAATCAAATTAATCGCACCAAATATGCTCAGTGAGCACTCGGTATATAATTATGAAAAATCATCACTCAAAATTAAGAGTAAAGAATTAAATCTCAGTTATGCATACTAGTTCAAGACTAACACAATTAGCATTATTTTTATCATATGAAATTAGGCATAAATGCTATGAACTCATTAAATATGCATAAACAAAAAACTATTTTTGTATTTTTAATATCAAAATAAAAAAATATGATCATAGCAATAGAACAAATGAATAAGAATCAAATAACTTTCTATGGTATGTCATAATCAGGACCACATTCAGAAAGGTCAACCCCTACAAACTTTCTTGGTGTATTCAAGCCCTCTAAATCAAATTTTCTAACCCAAAAAGTCTTAAACTTAGATGTATCATGAATTATGTGGGTTTTGGGTCTTGATGATATGTTATCCAATTGTTTCATAATGACCATAATTTTATTATGCAGACTATTATTAGGCTTCCTAAAGTGATTTTTTGGTTCTTTATGCATGTAATTTCAAGAAATATTTCACAATTTATGACAATTAGGCCTAATGTGACATTTGACATCATAGTGATGATAAGTAGGAACAAACCTTGTTGGTTTGACCTTGCAATTAACATATAAAAGTGTGGTGTTCTTATGAGCCACTCTCAACATAGGACAATAAAGTCTAATATGTCCTTTAATCCTACAATGATGATAGGTAGGAATAAATTTACTAGCGAAACTTACCTGTGAGGGTCGACCATTCGGATGGGGAGGAGGTCCATTCGAATGGGTTGCATTTGAACGGGTTCTTCTTCCATTCGAACGACTATACGAAACATTATTTTTCTGTGCCTTTTTAGTAATATGGCTTGGGGGAACAAACTTTCTTTCTTTGGAGCTTAATGTGCCATCAAAACCAATACCATCCTTGATATCCGCTTTTCTTTGTATGCTCAAAATATGATCAATCTTCTTTGAAGCTCTATTCATCTTTTCAAGAGTAGTATTAGTAGATAACAATTTAGACTTAAGTGTAGATACATTTCCCTCAAGTCCATTAACAGTCTCAACAAGTGTTTGTTTCTCCTTTTGAAGTGTAGAGACATTTTCAAACAAATTTTCTCTATCATTCTTCAATTGAGTAATTAAAATTTGGCATTCATCAAACTGAATTTTAAACCATCTTTTTCTCTTTTTTTTCATATTTTTTAGTTTGCTGGCCAATTGTGTTATTAACCTTACTTAACTTGAGGCTCTCTTTTACTAACTCTTCATATTTCCTTTGGAGTTCGTCCCCACCATCATCAGAGTCATCTTGACTCGATTCATGGGACTCACTAGGATTATCATCACAATCAAATTGAGAATTTTCAAAAGCAGGTGTCCCTAAAGTCTTAGATGCAGATGCACATGTAAGGCAGAGTATGCAATTATGAGTTAACCTTTGGAATCCGCCAAAGTCGATATATGTAAAGTTTGTTATTGACCAGAAGAAACACTTCAATAAATTTTGAAGCACAATAATGCTCTCTAAATAACTAGATGATCCCTCGTATTGTATACATATCAATTATGAAGCTTTTAGAGTCTTTATATAATGTCTGGAGTTTTTATAGAGCCTTGGACGAAGTGTATTCCAAACTAGGAAATGTTTTTTAACTTAACAAGGATTGGAGTCTCATAAGTCCTCAACTCTGTCATGCGTTTGAATCCTCTAATTAAGAGTTCAGATACCCGACCATTCAAATGCATAAGAAGACCGTTCAAATGCCTATCGATATATTATATACCTCGATAGCACTTTTGGTTTTAGAGATATTGTCTTCTAAAGTTTCAGTTCTGTGTGCTTCAGTAGCTTATACTCTGACATCATTTACTTGAAACTTGGCCCAAATACAACTCAAAACACAATTACAATCAAAGTGCTTTTTTCTAGGGAATATGCCAACACTAATAAATTAGGTGTATTGACCCCTCCTAATTAAAGCTTTAAAAAATTTCTTTACACCCCATGTACTCTTCAGTATTCATAATAAAATAGTTATATTGCCCCTCCAAAACTCAAGTAATTTACTTTTGCCTACTCAAATTCAAGTAATTTTGCCTTGTCCTTGTAGTCTAGAAGAAAAACAATTAGTGAAAAAGTAGCAAATATATTTTTTGGTAAATGGTACAATGGTACTTCTAATTTTTTTTCCAACTTTGGCCCTCCTTCTAAAAATTCCTGGGTCTGCCACCAAAAATCTATATAGCTATCCAATAAGGTTAATTCTAATTTGAGAGGTTTTCTTAAAATCTATTTTATTGGGTGTTGGGTTCATTCCTCTCTCTCACCCCTCTCACTTTTCTCAAATTCTCTCTCTATACCCAATAAGAATTTTTTCTCGACTTCTATGTGTTTTCCATATCCTCCTCTGTAATTCTTTCTCTGCTAATGAAAAGATATGCTACCTTTCTGTTTGGCTGATCATACAAAATAACTGGAATCATGAATACAAGAACACACACACACACACACACACACACTCTCTCTCTCTCTCTCTCACACACACACACGGTTTTGCATATGTGTGTGGGTGCCACATATTTTATGACCCAATAATACATGCTTAACCTATGCAACAAAAGCATATATTGGATATGTCTACTTCTCATAAGTTAGACATTTTGTTATACAATCTAGACTGACAGGATAATTACGTCTTTATACTTGTATTAATAACCATCTCAATTGGGGTGGCAGGAGTGATAGATCAATGTTACATCCACTTGCAGCACGGTCGTTTCTAGAAATATAAGATTAGAATAGTGACACCAGATAATAAGTTCGTAATTAACTAACAATGATCAAATTGCACTATCAAATGATAGTGGCAATGGAAGACAAATAAACCCACTTGGTACATACTCCGATCAATCTTCTGATCTATGTGAGGTAAACAGTAACCTATGCCCTTTGGCCTATGTTAAGGCAAATGTACTCAAAAACTTTAAATACAAATTAATAATTATAGCTAAATATGTGACATTTATATTATATTATTTTTATATATTAATACAATTTTTGTATTATTAAATATACAATCATTTTAATATAATCAAAGCATTTGTAGTATGGAATTTGTAAAATATTATACCTTAACAATGTGTTGTACGTTTTGTATATACCATTTTATTTATTATATTTAATATTTAATTGATTGTAATTAGACTAATAACTGGCATAGAGGTAGCTTCACTTTGCTGAAGGTTTGAATAAGCCCTCAGATTCCTTCCATTGTACCAAAAAAAGAAAAAAAAAAAAAAGAATCAGCCCTTAGTCACTGGGTGTGTACAAGGAATTCACACTACAAAAAAATTTTAGTTTAGTGATAGAAAAAAAATACTATTAAGAAGTGCAAAATGTTATATGTAATCCCATTTCTCAATCTCTTTTCTCACCTCCTAGACATAAGTGAATGAGTCCCACACAAATTTATTAATGTGAGTCCTACAGCCTTGCATTTAGGAGTGAGAAAATAAATTGAGAAATAGAATTGTATATAACATTACTCTTAAACAAACACATCTAATGGCGTTTCTTAGGCTAGTGGCATTCTTGAGAAATGACATAGATACCAATGATACACTAGGTTACTGGTAGTTGCAAGTGCCACTACAACAGGCATTTATGGCACTTCCAAATATCACATATCTGCTGTTGGTGGCATTTGAAAATGCCACAAAACTTTATGCTAGTGACACTTGGAAATGCCATATTAACAAGTTCTCAAATGTTGTCATATGTGGCGTTTGTGGCTACCGCTAAAACTAAATTAAAAAGTAAAAATCAAAGGCGGGAGGTGATTACACTCCAAAAGTGTAATCATAGTTCCCTATTTAGGAGATTGTTAGTCTTAATTAGGATTTAATTTACTGCTTTTAACCATGAACTGCTCTAAATCTACCTTTATATAAATTGCAAGAAAATTGGGCTAAAAAAGATTAGAAAATGCAGAATGAATATCAACTGTTTGAATGGATAACTGAGGCGTCCAAACGGATGACATCAGCAGGTGACACCGGACTTTCACAGTTTGAACGGATGGAATTACCATTTGAACGAGACGGAGATGCGTTCAAATGACACATTAGAGGCATGGCTATCCAAAGTTGATTTTGTTCGTCTGAAGCAAGGCAAAGTCCCAATTTTCCGTTGAAGTGAGGCAGATTAATTTTTTAGCGTCCAAAGTGAGTCCGAAGCTACTGTTCGAACAAACTTCTCCACCGTTTGAATGGTCGACGGACACCTTTTTTTTTTTTTTTGCTACATGGTTGAGGCTAACTTAGGCAATAAGAGATAATATACAGCAATTTTGTTCTAAGAGAGAGAGAGACAGAAAAACAGTTAGGAGTTATTGTAGATAGAGAGAATTGAGAGTTCTTTGTATTTTCTTTCCTTTTCTCTCATTTTTTCACCACTTTCTTTATATCCAAACACTTGATTTCCTAATAGAATTTTGGATCTACTTCAATTAATGGTTGCTAAACTCTTACATGCTTTATACTATGAGAATGGTTAGCTAAACCTTCTAATTGGAGGTAATTGTGAGAATTCACCAAGGAATGGCTAGCTACTTGAATATCTTTAGATTTTGTTTATTCTCTTCTAATTGGAGTTAGTTCATCCATAGAAATCTTGGGTTTATAATCATCATTTGAGAACATGTGATTTTCTCCTAAGAATCTACCAAGTCTAATTGAATCTAACTCTAATTTGGAAGAAATCAAGGTTTTCATCGTTAAAATCTTCCGAATCAAGAATCCATGGTGAGATCCTTGATTTGAGTTAAACAACCCTCTTCACTTCAATATTTTCTTGCATGAATTAGTGAATTCGAGCAATTGTGTCCAACTACCCTTTAATTGCATTTTACGCCTAATAGAATTACTTTGAATTTGGATTGCTTTGTTTAGCTAAATTTAATCGTGCTTGTTTAGTTGATAGTTGTCTTCAATTCCTTAGATTAATTGTTGATTAGTAATGATAGAACCTCATCTTCAAAATCCAAAAGAATTTTCAATCAATTTTTAATTACTTGATGATTAATTCTCCACTTGTGTTGCAATTGAATTTAATTGAGTTTTGATTTGATTAATTGTTGCCTATTGCTAGATTAACACAACTCTCTTGGGCAAAAACGATATTGGAATACTTCCAATTTAAGCTACAACGGAACCGTACACTTGCGGCAACCAATCAGGAGAGGGGGGGGGGGGGGGGGGGGGGGGGGGGGGGGGGGGGGGAGTTGTTTTCAGCATCAATTCAACAGGTTTTGTAGGCTAAAGAAATAGAACTTCATTGATAAAATGCAAATACAACATTCATGAAAGTAATAAAACTGTGTTTATGCTGCAACATACAAATGTGAAAAAACTGACATATGTAGCAGATCTACAAATGGAAAAGAAATCCGAAACTTTGACAACTAATAGGAAATTTACCATGAAGTGTTCTATTTTCCTATAATAAAACTTATTATCTTTGAACATGAATGTGTGTTGTTTTCTTTTCACCCATTCTCCTGGCAACCAAAAAGAGAATAAAGGAACACTACCAACACAACACTTTCCATAGTTTTCATGCTTTCCTGTAAAAAAGACAAAGCACTTCTGGATAGCAAGATAGTAGAAGACATATTACAAACAATTTCATCAACCAAAAATAGGGCATCAGGAATGTTTTTAAGCAATTTCAGAATCCAAGTGACACAAGCAAAAAAGAAAAAAATTTATATAAAAAAGTTGAAGTCAAACCTCCCAACCACCATAGGTAGGATTTTGATGTAACTATTGATGATCATGTCTCTGGTGCAGTGACCATCAGGCTTTTCCATCACAAAAAGTGTGTGCTCATAATTGAAACCGCAAGATTGAGGTATAAAATTAATTCCTAACCGCAAACAAAATGTACCTACACATAATTCGGGGCTTTTTGAAAGAAAATCCGACTAATGTGCACAACAAAGTAGACAAGCAATTTGCATCAACCATGAACACACAGACTGATATATATGTACTTGAAGAGACAGATAGATACGATGAGAGGGAAACCCTAACTAGAGTAAGAGACATATCAAGAAACCCCTCACCTATTTCACAATGACAGCTTTGGCTGATCTCGACTCACAAAATTGAACCAAATTATTCCTAGAATCGAATTAAATTAGAAGTAACAATATATTTATGGCAAAAAAAAAAAAAAACTTGATCAAAAACAAATTAAATAAAAATATACAATCAAAATGTCTAGAGATATATGTATAAGCCTAATCTAGGGTTTAATCATGAGATGATTGTAAGCACCGCATTATTGCCCGCTCGACAATCTCTGTCCCGACCAAATGTAGTCTTCAAACACCACACCACGTGCAAGCTCAAGATGAGCCTTTCAATCTCCAATCCAGTCAACTAGTCACTTTTAGGGCCCACAAGGGCCCGCTGGAGCCATAAGCACCATCATTTCAAGCAACTTTCCAGACTGAGCGGTCTCGAAAACCAATGTCATCCAGGTAGCTTCTCGAGATTAGGCAATCTCGGGGACCAACACCTCATCAAGTTCTTTGACGGTTCACTTCTGGCACCTGCTAGCCCGCCAACATAGAATGTCCGTCATTTGGTAGTTCTCCCAGACCGGACGTTCTCAGAGACCAACACCACCCTTCCAGGTAGCTTTCTGAGACCAGGCGTTCTCAGGAACCAACACCACCCCTACAGGTAGTTCTATAAGAATCAGGCGTTCTTAGAGACCAACACCGCACAGGTAGTTTTCCAAGACCGGGCGGTCTCGGGAACCAACACCTAGGTCAACACTGGCTCCTGCTAACCCGACTCAGTGAAAAATGACCAAACCTGCCCTTTGGGCCTCCAGGCATGTTTTGGGAAAGTTCAAAATCCCTCAAAATGATAATTCTATCCTTCCAAAATGTTGTTAAACCATTAGGCGTCCCCCGCATACCATTTGGTCCGAATCTGGTCCTATTCTGGCCCACTCCAGCCAAAATGACCATTTTATCCCTGAACATCTCAACACTGCGCAAACCCCCCCCCCCTCCCCGGGAATGGTAAAAGACTCTCCCAAAACTATCTTTGAACAACCCTACATACTTAACACAACACACCAAACCATTCCTGACCATTTTTAGCCAATCCTGGTCAAAATGACCGTTTTGCCCTTGGAAACCCAAATGTGCCCTGAAACAGCGCCGGTCTTGGGATTTCGAGCAAAGGGTTTCACCATACACCCTTGTTTAACCCGAGGAGGACCGTACAATGCTAAACTCACACGACTCGATAAAAGTTCCTTAGAGCGTCTCGCAAGCGCTCCGCCTAAATTGTCTTTTCTCTCAATTCCCTGGTTATAATGCACCGTCAACTAACTTGAGAAATGCGTAAATCAGGGAATTCCCAAAAGCTCGTTCATAGATCTTTCCATCGACACGGCTCGATAGGATAGATCGCCTCCCGAAGCCCTTCATTGTATGGCTCAAACATTGCTACTTTCAACAACCCTTGGAGCGTCTTGCAAATGTTCCACCAAGGTTGACTTTTTCTCCGATTCCCTAATTAAAGCGCACCGTTAAATGACTTGAGAAATGCATAAATCTAAGAATTTTTGAAAGTATTTCCAGAATACTTTCCATCGGTACGGTCCGATCGAAAAGATTTCTTCCTGAAGGCCTTGATCATGCGATACGAAAATAGCTACTTTTGAACACCCACGAAGCATATCACAGACGCTTCGTAAAATTGTCCTTTTACGCACATTTCCCAAGACAATATCTCACACTTTCAAACATAATTTAAACTTTCCAAAAACATAAAAATTCACCAGAAGCCCTGGGAGAACATCCTGAGTGCGACTGATTCCCCCGAAACCTTCCCGATTGACTTAATTATCAAGGCAAAATTTGGACAAACCTTCCCGGTAATGGAGCGTATGCTACATGCACTCAAATTTTGATCAGATCGACTAACTTTCGATCAACAATTGAGATTTATCCAGTACATGGGGTGCCACGTGTCATTCTAGCAATGGAACAGTATCTGCGCATGTCCTACATGCGTAGGGTCAAATTTTGGCTAGGTGCATGTAGTATATGTGCCAAGTCTATTCCAGAATCTCTATAAATACCAGACCACCCTTTGCATATTCCAACTCCGATTTCTGTTGCGAAGCTCTGCTGAAGTCACTCCAGAACTACGAGTCTCTATACACACTTCATCTCTCCAACACTTAGCCTAGATTCCATCATTCCCAAGCCTATATACTTTACATATAAAGCCTTATACACCATCAAACACTCCCTACCAGCGCTTTAAGCCTTCTTGAAGTCATTCAAGCTCCAATCAAAGCATCCTTGGAAGACCACAAGTGTGTTGAAGGCAAAAGGAGGTATCCCTTTTACATTTGTATCTTCCCCCACTCTTCTCTTCTCCCTCCTAGCCTACTTAGGCTATTCTCTATTTTAACCCCCATCTACAACCCCCCATTCTTGCATGCTTGAGCCAAGAGGGCTCTTAGATCATGCCTAGAGGAAAGCAAGTGAGAGCCACCGTGTAGGAGGACCTCTCACTAGCCTACTTTAAGATGGTATGGCCTGGGAGCCCCTTGTTTATGTGGTATAGCCTAAAAGCCTTGTATGTGATCATGACTCCTTGCATATTACTATTTTGATCATGTCTTGTATGCTTGGCTTCATTTTTATGCTCATTGCCATGTTCTACAATGCTTACATTACTCTTAGCTCCATGTCATTTCCAAACTCTATATTTCTTTCAAAAATTGTTCCAAGAGTTAGCTCCTTGAAGCTTAAGATAGGACTTCGGAAATTATGCCTTAGAAAATTCCCTTCTAACCCCTTAACTCTCACCTTGGCATCATGACATTTTAACTTGCATAATGATTGTTTTCTAGCTCTCTAAATTCTAAGGTTTCCACTCTTTCAAGATTAGTGGTTGGAATGGCCCCATGGAACCTTCTCTTGAGTGGTCTCCTTTTTGTTTGGCTATAGGAACCGTCTCTTGATGGAATGGTTCCCTTGGAAAATGGTTTTCAAAATCCTTCTCCAAAGATGATTTTCAAAAATGCATTCTCTCCATCTTTGCATTAAAAATGGTGCTTCAAAATGTTGTCATCATGTTGATTTTTGGACCCTTTATACTCTTGTCAAAATTATGGTTATAATGGCCATGAGGGAACCTTTCTTGGAATGGTTTCCAAACACCAACCATATAAACCATACTCTTGGCTAGAGTCAAAATTTTTATAGAAATGATCTTAAAAAAGGTTGTCCACCAAAGTCCATCGCATAAAATGTTTTGTTTTTCAAAACTCTTTCCAAAAGTGCATTAAACCAACTTTTAAAATCATTTTCTAATCCAACCCTAGGTTAACTTGACCCTAGTTGTCCAACCCTAGGTTAACTTGACCCTAGTTATCCAACCCTAGGTTAACTTGACTCTAGTTATCCAACCTTAGGTTACCTTGACCTTAGTTATCCAACCCTAGGTTAACTCTACCCTAGTTCACTCACCTTAGGTTAACTTAACCCTAGTTAGCTGACCTTAAGTTACCTTAACCCTAGGTTAACCTAACCCAAGTTAGTGAACCTTAGGTCATCCTTAACCATAAGCTAACCCAATATAGGTTAATATGCTTCAAGGTTCCAACTCATGAACCCTTTTTGAATGATCTTTCAATTTTAAACTATTCACATTACCCATTTCTCCAATACCCCCCTACTCTCGTGATTTTAAAAAACCAACTCTATAAACTCTTCAATTGTCCCTATACTCCACCTTCAAGACATTTCCAAAAATGCTTTCAAAAATCACAAACCTAGGGTGTCCCTAGCCCCCTCATGGTTAAAGATTCCAAGGAAAAGTGATAAATCAAGAACAACCCCTAAGGTTATCCATATTAGGATTTCAAACCCTTAACCATTTCCAAAAATCACTTTCCAAAACTAATTCATCAAAACATTCCTCCAAGGTTTTCAAAACAAGACTTTAAAAACACTGTCAAGTTCTCTTGAGTCATGACAAAGATATTTTCCAAAACTCCTTTAAGGTGATCCAAAATAATTTTCAAAACACTCCACCATTCAATTTCAAGTCAAAACTTCCAAAGACCTCAAAGGGTCTTCAATTTCCAAAAGACCTCAAAGTGTCTTAAACTTTTCAAAGACCCCAAAGTGTCTTCAAACCTTCCAAAGGCCCTAATGCGTCTAT
This sequence comes from Euryodendron excelsum, assembly GCA_033060915.1. Classification (NCBI taxonomy): domain Eukaryota; kingdom Viridiplantae; phylum Streptophyta; class Magnoliopsida; order Ericales; family Pentaphylacaceae; genus Euryodendron; species Euryodendron excelsum. The sequence continues at coordinate 20,638,637 of CM065384.1, read as the reverse complement.
TTTCCATCGAGCTCTTGCCCAAACTACGATTGACCTGATTTTCGCCAAATGAGATACGTAGTCAACCTAAAATGGTGCAGTCATAACTTTTATTTCAACTCCAATCCCTTTTTTAAAAATTCCAATCAATTCAATGTTTCTATTCCAAACTCTTTCAAAACCCTCATTACTTTCAAACTTCTTCCAAAAACTTGCATCATGCATCATCCATCCAAAAAGTGAGGACTAAACCCCATTTTTCTAAAGTGGATATTAAGTGTATAGTGGTAACCGGTTATTCTAGTGAGTGAACAAAGGGTGATTAGACATGTAGGTACCGAAAGGGTGGGGTAGGGTGATAATCTTAGGATATCTTCCCTAAACGTAACCAACCCCCGAACTATAGATTTTTGTTTTTAAATGACCAAGATGGAGTTATTTTCTAAGAGGGATTAAATCTTTCCAAAGGTTGTCAAACAACCTATTTTCTTAAAAATCATCTCTTGAGGGAGTTTTCAAAACTTTTTTCAAAAATCCTAAGTTTAATATTCGGATTAACACTTAGTTTTAGGTGCCCTAACTCACCTTAATAAAGTTAGGTGGCAACTCCTATTTTTCTGAAAAGCCCTTAGTCAAACCAATTTTCAAACCTAGTTGCACTTGTCCTTCTAAGAGGATGAGTTCTAGTAACAGAGTTTCGTGCTTTAAGGTCTCTTAGCCGAAAGGACCTTGAACCCCCAAAAACCAGAGCACGACAATGATAAGAGAAACCAAAGGGCAAATGGGAGATCGATAATCAGATAGAGATTGTGCAAATAAAAGATGGTGTGATCATGACCTGTTCGACCTGCACCCCAATGTCTTCATCATTGTCAAATATTGGTTTCTTCCTCTTTGTGCTCCATGCAAGAGAGGGGGTAAAAATGAAGGGAAGAAAATTATGGTAACCCTTTCACCCACCCCCACCCAAAAAAAAATAAAAAAGGTTCCCCTTGAGATAGGTTTCCAAATGTCACGTATTCTAACCCAATGCTGCTATAGTGGTGTTTAGGATAATAGGGGCAACGTTGTCTTGTTCAATGATAATTTTACAAATGCCACCAGAGTATATTTTTGGTGACATTTTACTAAAAAATGTCCCCGAAAAGTACAATATGCACACCGTTCCGTGACATTTTTCAAGAAATGCCATGAGATGTGTTTTCAGTAGCACTTACATAAAATGGTAAATTACATTGACCATCCCTAAAGTTTGAGAAAATCTAAGATAGTACCCTTTAGTTATTGATAATTATACTGACTGTTCTTGTTGAAGTTTGTTGGTAAACTGCGTTAGCTGAGGTGGTTAAATTAATTTTTGTCCTCATTTTTTTAACATAAGTTTATATTATAAAAAAATTAAATTTTTTTGGTCAAATCACTATGCTCTCTCTCTCTCAACCTCCATCGCCGACCTTGCCCATCACCTCTACCGGCCCTGGCAGTCATCACCACTACCTTGTCCCACCATCCCCCACCACTCACGTCAGCCACCATACAAGTTGCAAGGACCACCACCAATGACCCCATGACCAAAACCCCCCCTCCCCAACCTCTATGGCCGAAACTTCCCCTTCCATGGCCACAACCCCCATCTCCAATTGCCATTGCCGAACCTCCCTATCCATTGCCGAATCCGCACTTACATGGCCGCACATCACCATTCAACCACCCCCATCCCCATCTCTCTCTCTCTTAAAACTTCCACCACCGAGCCACCCTTCATTGCACACACCTTTTTCTCTCTCTGAGTTTCGTTACTTGAAATTCCTTGCAAATAATCAAATACGGATCCAATTGGGACTAACTTATCTTATCTTATGCACACGTGTATTCTTTCTCTCTCCTCCTCCCTCTTCCTTTTTCAGATTTTGTTGGTAAGAGTGGCAATAGAGGTGGGACGGTGGTGGTCGAGGTTGGTGCTTGTGACGAGGGAACGGCGGTTGCTGTTTGTGGTTGGGTTGGGTATGAAGATCGGGAGCCCAACGGCGCCGATTGTGTTCATCGATCCTTCTCTACCCGAACGAAATATGAATCCCACTCTCTGGAAACATTGCAAAATTAGGTTTTTTAAAAAAAAAAAAAAAAAAAAGAACAGAAATCAATACGAATGAATGTACAAACTGATTGACAAAAAGTAAAAACCAAAATTGGAAAAACATCGGTGATAACAAACTCCTTCGCAGTTGCCCAACCCAAAGATTCCATGAACTAGAACAATAGAGGCAAATCATCAACTGGTTGTTTCATTCCAATTCCTGAATCAATTTGATTTGTTTTTTCAATTCATCATGATTAGATTCAATTTTAAAATGTATTACATATATATAAATATGTACATATATTGTGATATATATATATATATATGTATGTAGTAATATCTGTATTGTGATATATTATATATCTGTATATGTATATATGGGTATTTAACAACCCCACTACACATACATACATATGTGTGTGTATTATGGTGATTTCAGCCCACTGGATTCTGTTAATTGATTTGGGGATTTGGGTAGTGGTTGTGGCATGATGAAGGTGGAGTGGAGGTGTAGTGAAGTGAGTTGGTGGAGTTGTCAATGTCATGGCGGAGATGCAGGTGAAGGTGGTGTAATGGTGGAGGGGTATTGCTTTGTGCTTTGGTTGGAGAGTGTCTTTAGTGGCAGCCTGGCGATGGAGGAGGCTCACTTGCCAGCAGCCATGGAGCACAGAGAGAAGATGGAGTTTACTGGTGTGATGGCCGGAGATGGTAAGGGTAAGGCAGGTAAGAGGTGCGAAACAGAGTGATTAGTTTTTTATTTAGTAATTTTTTGTTTTGTTAATTATATAAAGGGTAGATTAGGAAATTATTGAAATTAACAATCTGACCTAGTCAACTTTCGTTAGTTGACTAACGGCCTCTTTACGGGAGGGAAAAAATTATTATAAACTTTTAAAAATAAATATGATAGTATAATTATTAATAAATAAAGAGTATTATTTTAAATTTTATCAAACTTTAAGAATGATTAGTGTAATTTATCATATTTAAAAAAATATCATTAAAATAATACCATTAAATCATATTTTTGTTGCAGTGTCATCATTACTTTTTGTTTTTGTTTTTTTTTTGGGTTGGTCAGAGGAATTCACCATTCAAAGGGAATTAATCGAGGACGAAGCCTTGTCAATGGGTCCGGCTGAAATATCAGTCTATGGATTGGGTTACTAAGAAAGAAACTATTCAAAGGAGACTAATTAAGGACTAAGCCTCGTTGATGGGCCGGTCTGTATCAGCACAGCCGGGATATTTGGAGTCAAAGCCTTCTGAGCTTGGCCGATATGGGCCTCACTGTAGGCTTAATTTGGGCTTTTTATTACATTCAAAATTAATTGGGAAAAATTTTAAATTATAATATAAAATTTGAAAGTTCATCATATCAACTAATCACACTTATTGGGTTTTATATCTATATTGATGAAGTCCATTTAAGATTTTCCAGACAAAGCCTAATAAAGTTTTAGCGTAAAAGATAAGAACGATCAAAAATTTACTAAGGAGACAGCAACACTGGTTTTAGAAAATTATTGAGACATTAAATAAAAAGAAAAAGGACGGAAGTGAGGAAGGAAAAAGAAGAAAAGAAAAATACAAGTGAATCTTACATATCAGTCTATTTATTCTATTAATTGGAATTAGTGCCAGGGAATATTGTTGGATTGATTTCAGGAATTTTTTTTCATTTTTGTTTATTTATTTATTTGTTTAGGAAGTATCTCATACAAAAATTGAGGGAAAAATCATTTATCTGCTTCATTTTCACTTCTTCTTCTTCTTCTTTTTTTTAAAGTACATTCATCTTCAAACATATCACACTGTGGGTTCATGTGTCTATATCACCTAGGTGAGTTGGAGTTGGTATAAATTTATGTGTTTCTATAAAAGCAAATGAGCTGAAGTTAGTATAAATCTATTGGGCTGTATTCATAAATGCTAATGCTAATTGGAAAAATTGAAAATTATGGTGGATACATATCTCACAGATATCCAAAACCCAGTCTTGGCGGACCAAATTATAGCAACAAGTTCATTTTCGTCGTAGTTGTTACATTTAGTGGCATATGATTGTACATTTTTTTTTCCACGAAGTAAAAATGGATAAAGGGAGGCAATCAATATAGCTACCTACCTGAGCATAATTATAGCAGTCTTTACACTACTGGGTTCTTCGAAAAAGAGTGATTCATAGTTGACCCAAGTCGAACCAAGGTACAAGTTGACAAAGACTCCTGTTGCGATATTTGATTCACAAGAACTACTATTGCAAGCAGGTTCAAACTCGAGACCAAGTGAATAAGGATAGGAAGTTTCACCCTATCTACTAAAGCCATGTAGGCTATCACCTCGGTGGTTATAATTGTACATGTTACATATACTTGCATATATGTAATGCATAATTGCATACGATTTTTTTTAATGGTTATTTAAGTTCAGAACCTACCTATAAAGCATCACATATGACGTCAGCTAAAATTATTAAGCTTGAAAGAGTGGCATTTTGCCAACAATGATTTATATCTAGTGATTTCAAAGGTTTTAACCTTACACAACCAAAATGACAAAATTGAAAAAAAAAATGAAAAATGAAAGGAAAAGGGCAGGGGACCAGCGGTGATTGGGAATGGAAGGGCATCTATCTGGTCAAATAAATCATGGGTTTGAATCAAGAATCTGAACGAGGAAAATATTTGGATGGGTTACTTTCACCCATTCTGCACACATAATTAACAATGGGTGAAGAAGATGCATGCATGCTTGCTCCCGATGGTGGTTCCCCAGTAGCCGTTTCCGGTGGGTGTATATATTGCTCTTCCATGGAACTCTTCGTCTCAAAGAATCTCTTTCTTTTTTCTTTTTTTTTATCCATTTTCAGCTATATATATATATAGATATTATACATACATCAGCTTTGAAGCTATGCTCTCTGCATAATAATTCACCATTCTATTGGGAGCCTTTGAATAATTAATGATGCCGTTCCTGGCTAATTTGACTTTCCACACCTTTCCTTAACGGTTGGTTACTCATCGTTTCATAGTTCCAATACTAAATTTTAATTCAGGGACCACGTCAATATTTGGGGTGCTGAATATTGACAAGACAAAGTGGGGACCGGAGCTTGATGATCAAGTTCGTCGTTGAAGGTATCCCTCATTTGCATAACCTTGGACAAAAATGGAATGAGGAGGGCAATGCAGTAGGCATTTTTGCATCCTTATTGAACAAACTCGCACGTTCCATGATCATGAAGAGCCTAATCCTGATCTTTTTTAAGCCAGCACATCCAGCTAGTTTAAGGCTCTAGTATTGCATACTAATAGAGCTGAATTTGGGACCTGAGGGATGTTAGCAGACTTCATCTAACTTCTTGTAATAAGGCGCCAAAAAGGGTTAAAATGAAGAGAGAGAGAGAGAGAGATATATATAGGGGAACTCATGGGCAAGAAAATAATACGCTCTATTGTTTGCAGCACCTCAAAAGATTCACGGATTCATGCCATTGTGAACATAATAAATTGGACCTTTCAATATACCTAGAAATAGGTATTTGCAAAAGAAAATCATTCTAGGTATTTGCAAAAGAAAATCATTACCACTGCCTCCTTGTATCCCCATTAAGGATGGAACCAGAAATTTTCTTAAGGGGGCAACAAGGTAAATATTTTTAAATTTTAGAATGTTAAGATAAAATTTTTTGAATTTTGGTGGAGGACTAAAGCAAAAATTCTTGAATTTTAGAAGGCTAAGGTAAAATTTTTAAAATTTTGAGAGGCAAATACACAAAATTTTTCTCGTAAATACTCAAAACGTAAAAGGTTCCAATATAATTACACCAAAGTAGAGGAGCCAATACACACTTTTCTTTTCATAAATACTCAAAATTTATAGTCCTAATAGAATTTCATCAAAATAGAGAAGTCATGGCCTCCCATTGTCTGCACTTGGGTCCGTCCCTAGTCCCCATGTTTTGTCACTGCAAGAATGCCAGCCTTTAGGCTAATGTAAAATGCTTGCATTGTCCCATCACCTCTCTTATAATTATCAACATAGTTATCAGAATTGAACCGGTAATTGAATCGGTCAAGATATCGGTTTAACGGTTCATTAATTCAACTGGTTATATAATAAATAAATAATAAAAATATATTTAAATAAAATAATAATTTTAAAAAAATATCAATAGGTTAAATGATACTCACTTTTATGCAATAACTCAATCCAAGTATAAAAAATAAATATTTATAAGAAAAATATAATAAATAAATAATCTTAAAAACATTCAAGATGATTTTTTTTCTCTCAAATTTAATGTCTTTAATCCAATGCCCATTGGTATTTTTTTCCCCCTCTTTCTTTTTTTTTTTTCATTTTTGGTTTTAGTTTAAAGTTTTTACTTATTGATTCTATTTTTTTATCAAAAGACCACAAAAGATATGTTTTCAATAAACAATTGGTTTTAAATCATGTGTAATTTAGGCTATTTTGACTTCTTCTTTTTTTTTTAAATCGTCCAATTTACTATATACTAGCCGGTTCAATCCGGTTCAACTCAGTTCACATGTATTTTTGATGAAATAATTAAACTAGACCGGTTCAAGATCTAATTTCTGGTTGAATTGACCAGTCCAGTCCGGTTCTAATAATTGACCAGTCCGGTCTAGTTCTAATAATTATGATTATTAGCATGTCCAGGCCACCATCACTACCACGAACAACTAAATTGTGATTACCAAGGTTCAATTTCAGAAAATATTAAATGAAGTTTTACATGTGTTTGATTAATCTAACGACAAGATCATATTAAATATGATTACAAGAGAAAATAATAAAAGTAATTAGGTGGAACCCCATTTGTGTATAACCAAAACCAACCATGTCTATTTAGATGTATGAATATGTAAAGAAATGGTTTCACCAATACAGGCTGACCATATATGTCAGGTAACATTAGCGTAGCACATCAACGATATCTTGAAATCAGTAAATTTATATGTATTGGCAACTCCAGCTCAAATAAAACCTAATGGCTGATATTACAAATTGGCATTTTTAACTCAAATTAGAGCCCAGTAACAATGGTTACAACTAATAGTCACATTTGAAAATACTGTCATATTCGTCCCTTGGAAAGATTGTGTCATTTGGACTAAATGCTCTTTTTTTTTTTTATTTCAAATACATTACTCTCAGGTTCAGATAATATAATGCACCTTCTACTGTGTTTAGAAATAATGCTTTGCATCAAAAAATTTAACTCCTTTTCCACCTACATCTACTATGATCAAATGCATTTCATATTTGAAATTGATCTAATCTAATGCATGACTATCTGCGTCAATAGATGTACTCGTAAATGAAAATATTCTGCATCAATGCAAATTTTGTAAGCATGTGGCGTTTCGGATAGGAAAAATATTAATAAGAGATTGCAAATATGCCTTCCACATTAAGCTGAACATTGCAAGTTTTGGAATGAATTTTCAGTTTCCTTCTTACTCAATCGTGACTCTAGACATGGTATAGATTCCAATAAAAAGCTCACCATAAATTGATTAAACAGCTGTATTCAGTGAAAATAAAATAATGAAACAAGAGGTTAGAGTTCAGTTGGTGGTTTCTGAGTCAGCTTTGGCTCAAACTATATTACTCAACGTCTACTAAACAAGTTGAAATATCACATACATTTTTGTGAAGTATTTTACCGGCACAAATATCAATTTTGACAAGGGGAAACTGAGTGACAAGGTTATGTGTAGACTGTGAATCCATGAGGGTAAAGGAGTGACAAGGTTACCGGCTAGGCTGTGCAGTCATAATAGCCTCATATGACTATTATTTGTCTAACCTGGCAAATTTAGAGACATTTTGGTTGATGGCCCATTTTAAGCCACTGCTAGTCCAAGTACTCCCAGTAAGCAAAGATGAAAAATGATTCCTTAAAGTATCATGAGTTATTTTTGTCCATCCAGAACCATTTGCCCAATCAAAGGTAAGGGTAGGTTGCCCATGCAATAGGACCACATTTACGGCAAACCTTGTAAATAAGGCATTCTAATCTAATATTTCTTTTGTGGTGAATGGAAAATGATTTCCCTTCTCATTTCCTTTCCCCCCTACAAATTCCAACAACAACCAAAGCATTATCTCTGGTTTTCCTTTTACCTTCCCATGTTTAATTTGTAACTTGCGGCCAAACACAACCTGAGGAGCCACATTATAAATAGTAGTTGAAGTGGATTTGCTCCTCACTCCTTGCATATCCAGTCCATCAATCCTTCACTGCAATGGCGTCCTACCATTTTGTCATTTCTCTTCTCTGTGTAGTGATACTAAACACAGTCACTGGAACTCGAATGTCCAGTTATATAATTTTCTTCCACAACCACCTCTCGGCTTTCTCATGAAGCACAGTGGCTGGATCACTAGATGTTTTACACCTATGATGTATTGCAAGGCATTGCGGCACGGTTGATGGAGGAAGAAGCTCACTTCATTGCCAACGTTTCAGGAGTCACGGCCATGTTGCAGGATCAAGCAACAGTGCACCTTCACACTACACACTCGCAAGAATTTCTGGGGCTCAGCGTGAATCATGGCCTTTGGCATCAGTCCAACTTTGGTGAAGGTGTCATAATTGGCTTGGTGGACACTGGGATATGGCCAGAAGCCGAAAGATTCAACAATGCAGGACTTGGACCAAGTGGAGGGCAGAGGTGGCTCTATTAAGCCAAGTGGAGGACTCTATCAGGACATCTTCAAACATGTGGAAAGTAAGTCCCCATGTCAGTTTAATCTCAAAGCCAGCCGTTAATGGAAATAGTTGGGAAGGTAAGAGTAATGGAGCCAGCAGCGAAAATATTGAGGGACAAGTCGAAGGTAGATCTCAGAAATTACTGAACAAAGCTGGTGGCTCATCTACCAAGCAGACAAGCAGAAGCCTTACTCCAACTGCAAAATGCGGCCATAAATGGGGATTCTAAAAGTTGTTGGAAGGCATCCAGTGGAAGGCAGAGTTGCATGGAAAACGACCGAGATAACAATTCTCTGCAGCAACAACACCACCTCCCCGACTTACCAGATTCAAGCTCTTTCAGTGACGAGTCACCTGACAGAGAAGGCTTGGTAATCATTAGAAGGAAAAGGAAGTCCAAATCCTTCTCCCAACTTGTACAAGAAGCTAGAAGTTTGCTTCAAAGCAAGATCCAGGGTAGCCAAAAGAACTGAAGCAATAAATTCATCTCTGTCTTCTCTTCCCACTCAAAACTTTCTGAATAGAAATTCCTTCATCTTTCAGCAGCTGGACAAGAATCTTCTTCATGATGCTGTAAGCACAATCGAATTGGGCAAGTCATTGGGTATAAATTTCAAGGGTAAGGAGGACAGCTCTACAAAATCCTTAATAGATGCTGGCTGGTCTGATTTTGAAAGGTTCAAAAGTAAGAAGAAGGTAACCAATAACTAGTAGTTTCTTGGCAAGTAGAGGTGTGGGGGAGAGGTCTTGGGGATGCTTCACTCTCTGATTCTGGAAGTAGTGCAGTGGAGTAGGGGAGCTGATGAAGATTGTTTCATGGAATGTTAGGGATCTTGGTAGGCTGGAGAAGAGAAGAATGGCAAAATTGTTAGTAAAGGAAAGGCACATTGACATGATGTTCTTGCAAGAAACAAAGTAGAGTGCTTGCTGCAATAGAAAGGCAAAATCTGTCTGGGGCGCAAATGATTGTGAATGGTTAGCAGCAAACTCAAATGGTAGTTCAGGTGGTTTATTGTGCATATGGAATAGTAATTTCTTCTTTCTGGAATTTCATCCTGATGAAAGTTAAAAAAGAGTTCCAACATACCATGGTGCATTGGTTGGGGGGGGGGGGGGGGGGGGGGGGGGGGGGGGGGGGGGGGGGGGAGGAATAGGGTGTTGGGGGTGTTTGGTGGCGGATGGGATGGAATGATTTTAATGACGTGCTAAAAATTGTGAAAGGAAAGGATCAAAGGGAAAGGGTGTTGGGGGGGTTTGGTGGTGGATGGGATGGAATGATGGATTTTAATGACGTGCTAAAAATTGTGAAAGGAAAGGATCAAAGGGAAAGGGTGTTGGGGGGGTTTGGTGGTGGATGGGATGGAATGATTTTAATGACGTGCTAAAAATTGTGAAAGGAAAGGATCAAAGGATTGCACAAGAGGCATCCTCAAAGCTGGACTGATAGATTTTCCTTTGGATGGGAGGAGTTACACTTGGACAAACATGCAAAGGCAGGAGAAGTGGAGCATATTAGACAGGACTTTACTTGCCAATGAATGGTTAAGCAGATGAGATTTCTCACAATGGGGGTTACAAAAGAGACTCTCATATCACTGCCCTGTGCTACTATCTGATGAGGTAAAAGATTGGGGCCCAAAACCTTTTAAAGTATTTGATGCATGGTTGAATCAAAAAGAATTCAAGGAACTGATAAAAGTCTCATGAGAGGATCAAAAGGTGAAGGGATGGGGTCGGTATGTGCTCTTAAAGAAATTACAAGCTCTAAAAAAATGTATATGTGCATGGAGAAAAAGATGATCTGGGGATACAAAAGAAAAGATAAAGCTTGCAATGGTGGAGATTCATATCTTAGACATCAAAAGTGAAAAGCAAGCACTAAATGAGAAAGAAGCTACTAGAAGGAATAACCTCAAAATGGAGCTATGGAAAGCAAGTAGGCTGGAGGAAGCATAAATGAGACAGAAGTCCAGGGTTCTCTGGTTGAAAATAGGGGATAAAAACACTTCATTTTTTCATAACTTTATGAAGAAAAGATTTATGAAAAATTACACAGGACATCTGTATGTGAAAGGGAGAATAATAAGTGAACCAATCCAAGTAAAAAAATGAAGCTGCAAGTTTTTTCTTTGAATTATTCTCCGAAAAATTAAATGAAAGACCTCTGTTGGAAGGCCCTTTCCCTATGAAGCTAAGGGTGGAAAGTAGAGAAGGGTTGGAAGCAAAATTCTCAGAGCTGGAGGTCTGGCATGCTATCAAAGGTTGTAATGGCTCTAAATCTCTTGGTCCAGATGGCTTCAACTTTAACTGCATCAGAAAAGTCTGGCCATTGCTAAAGGAAGATGTTATGAAGTTTATGACATAATTTCACTCCATTGGGAGGCTTGTATTAGGTATAAATTCATCATTCTTGACTCTGATCCCCAAATTTGAATTCCCTGAAAGCCTAGCTGATTATAGTGATTTATGAAATAATAAGTGAATGCCAAACAGCCTTCATTAAGGGTAGATAGATTTTAGATGGGGTTCTTATTGCTAATGAGGTTATTGATCATTGGAAAAGAAAGGGGAAGGCTAGAATTGTTCTGAAATTGGACTTTGAAAAGGCCCTTGACTCTGTAAATTGGGCATATATAGTTGAGATGATGAAAGGTATGGGGTTTGGTAATAGGTGGTGCAAGCGGATAATGGAGTGTTTATCTTCTAATCAGATTTCAGTCCTTATAAATGGGTCAGCCTCTAAGGAGTTTAAAGCAAAGAAATGGTTCATGAAAGGTGACTCCATCTCACCATTTTTATTTATCATAGCAACAGAGGTCCTAAGCATTCTGATACAAAGAGCAAAAGACAATGGGAATATAAATGGGGGTGAAGCAGGATCAAACTTGTCATTTCTCTCAATGACTCACCTTCAATTTTCTAATGACACTATTTTGTTCTGCAAGGTTGAGATAAGTGAACTAATAATATGGAAGAGAATTTTTAGATGCTTTGAAATGTTGTCTGGTTTAAAGATTAACTTCAACCAGTGTATAGTGAGTAGAATAGGGGTTCGTGATGTATTTTTGAAAGAGGTGACTGACATTTTTATGTGCAAAAGTGCTCCATTTCCCATGAAATACTTGGGCATTTAGCTGGGTGACAATCCAAGGTTGGTAAAAACTTGGGATGGGGTGGTTGACATGTTTAGAAAAAGGCTCTCCGTTTGGAATAGGAAGCAGCTTTATAGGAGGCAAAATCACATTGATTAAAGCAACTCTGGTAAGCTTACCCCTTTATTATTTGTCCTTATATAAAATGCCAGAACAAGTATGCTTGGTTTTTGAAAAATTGCAGCAATAATTTCTTTGGGGGGACAATGATTCAAGGAAGAAAATGAGGATTGTTCATTGGGGTAAAGTAGCTACTAACTGGAAATATAGAGGGCTGGGCATACCCTCATTAAAAGTGAGGAACTTCTCTCTTTTAGCAAAATGGTGGTGAAGATTTGGCACAGAAAAATAGGCCCCCTGGAGAAAGATTATCTGTCCAAAGTACTGCATAAATTCAGTTGTCTAGTCACCTATTTCTCTGAGCCACTCTAACTACTCTTGGATCTGGTCTGATATCCTATCAGCTGGAAGTAACCAAGATGCCCTTAACTCTATAATCACCCTTAATCTTCACATTTGGTTGGGTTTTGGGACTTAATTAGGTTTTGGCATGATGTGTGGATAGATGGCTCCCCTTTGAAGCAATCTTATCTTAGACTATTTGCTCTATCTACACAAAAAGATGCTTTTGTAGGATGTTACTTTAACAAAGATGAAGCATCATGGAATTTATCCTTCAAAAGGTCTCTATTCCATTGGGAATTTGAGAGTTTAGAAGAGCTACTGAAGGCTATTCATAATGCAACTCCTAATCCTATTTCTAATGATTCCTTATCATGAAAAGTGGATAAGGAAGGCTCATTCTCATGTAGCTCTAAGCTTATGAAGATAGTAGATCTCTCTCTCTTCCCCCCCCCCCCCCCCCCCCCCCCACCCCCCCCACCCACCCCCCCCCCCCCCCCCCCCCCTCTCCTCCTTTCATTTACTGTTTCATACAGAAGATAAAGGCACCATCCAAAGCAATTTTCTTATGCTGGTTAACTATTTAGGGAATAATTAAAACAAAGTTAATCCTAAAGAGGAGGCGATGTCTGGGTCCAGGTGAAAAGGTATTGTGTTCTTTATGTAGGACAGCTCCTGAAACCATGGACCAGCTTCTGCTAGGATGTAACTTCTCTTAGAAGGTTTGGGCAGCAAGCCTGGAATGGTGGGGGCTGCTATAGGTTTGCCTAGAAAACTTCATGTCCCATGTGGAGTGGTGGTTTGATTACAGGTATAAAAAGTTCAAGAATTCTATTTGGCAATCCTTGTTTATAGCTATAATTTGGAAGATCTAGTTGTCAAGGAATAAAAGTATCTTCAAGCAAACTCAGCCAGACTGTGATGAAGTGGTGCAGAGCATTAAAGTTTTCACAGCATTATGGATCAATGCAAAGTCGAGGCATGCAGAGTTTAGCATTTTTTTTTATTTTCTGTATTCGTTTAAGCAGCTATGTGCTTGGATTTTGGCTAGTCTAGTTGTGTTGGTTGGCTTCTTGCCAATGATGTCTTCTAATTTCCTAATGTGTAGGTGTAAGCACCATATTTTTGCCGGCTCGGTGATCTCCGGTCTATCTAAACTCACATTCAAAATGATGCAGTTACATTCAAGTCAAAACCAATTCTCTAGACTCAATCCAGTCAATCAAGTACTTCGCGAGCCCACTGGGCCCAATAAAGGCAAAATGACAAAACGCCCTTGAGGCATTACTTAGTCCGTTTCCAATGGGCATGTCTTCCCGAAGACGGTAAGACCCTATTTCAAATCTCAAATCCAATTCCAATCCAAATCAAATCCAACATGCCTTTCAAGAAAATTGATCCCTTAGGCAATAAGTCCATCCAATTTGGCATGTTCTTCGATAAAATTTCTTGGAACGGTAAGTCCCTTCAAAGCCATTGACAAGGATGGAACCCAAGTCCCTAAGATAGTAGAACGGTTTACCTTTAGCGCCTGCTAACCCGCCAATTTAGTTATTCGGCACGTCTTTTGAGAAAGTTGATTTCTCAGACGATAAGTCCATCTAACAGCTTCCCGAGATCAGGCAGTCTCCAAAATGAACGCACACCGTCAGAGTGGCAGAAACACTTGCAAACAGGTCGACATTAGGAATTGCCAATAAACCCCATATGTCACGAGACCGAACTCGCCTCTTGGCTGTGACACGTTTACCAAAGAATGAGATATCTTTGGAAACCAACTCTTCACACACCGATAAAGTGAAGGAAACACTCAAAACCCAAGTTAACACCAATGTCTGCTAGCCCACTCTAGTGAAAAATGACCTTAGGCCCTTTTAGGCACACTTTTTGAGAAAGTACCTAAGCCCTCAAAATGGTAAGTCCACTTTCCAAGATCATCCCAAAGATGATTCGGCATGTGCAAATGCCTTCCAATTAGTTCTGGATCAATTCCGGGATCATTCGGTTAAAATGACCATTTTGTCCCTAAGCATCCAATTGCCTCCGGGAACTACACCAACTTTGGATATCAAATCAGTTATCCTCCAATAAGCCTCTAATAGTATTTCTAGCCTTCTAGCACCTTTTCAGATCATTCCAAGTCTATTCCGGCAAGCCTAATACAAAATGACCGTTTTGCCCCTAGTGGGCCGATCGCTTTTTCCAACCACATTGGCTTTGGATATCAAACCAGAAATCCCTCTGAACATTCTAATTAATTTTTCCAACCTTCAAGCCTTCTCATGGGATATTCTAAGTCCATTTCGGTGGTTTTTTTGTCTAGTTGACCGTTTTGCCCCTAGTGGCTCGGTCAGCCTTTTCAAACATTCAAGCATTGTTTTCCAAGTCTGTTACCCTTGAGACACTATTTCAAGGGTTTCTACCCACTTTCAATCTTTTAGATCAGTCCTAGTCTCTCAGAACATTCCCAAACCTTCTAGAGTCACTCCTAGTAAAGTCAAGCCAAAAATTACATGGCAGTCACTAGGACAGGCGTCCAAATCTTTTGCCTTGCATCAATGGTCGAAAGATATGTTTCTTGCTGTCTAAAGACTTTCCTAAGTGGTGCCAAGCCAAAAATTAGCCTAGCGCCACTCCTAGTAGCGCCAGTAGGTTTTTTGCCATAGCGCCACTATAATAAGTGTTAGGCTATTTTTATATCTATAAATACAGACCCTCCCCCTACGTAAAAAAGATTAGCAAACTCACTCCAAAAACTCTAGTTTTCAAAATACAGAGCTTGAAATCTCTCTAAACCCTAGCCCTCTCTAGTTTCTTCAAGCCCTAGCCTCTATATACTTTAATCCTAGCTTATACACACTCTATACACTCATACACCAGCCTCAAAGCAAGCCATTGAAAACTCAAGGTGCTGCATTCCAAAGATCTCGAAGCCCAAGTAAAGCAAAGCAAATCAAATAAAGCAAGCAAAACAAAAAGAAGATAAGGTAGGCTTTCTCTTTATGTTTATGTACTACCCCCCCCCCCCCCCCCCCTCTCTTTTCTTTTCTTCCTCTTAAACTACTTGGGTTTTCTTTTATTTTAATCTCACATCTTCTACCTTCCTTTCTTGCATGCTTGAAATAATGGACTCCCCGATTCATGCGTAGGAAGGACTGTTGAAAGTCACCGTGTCGGGGGCATTCTTCTAGTTCAACCTTAGACCGTGTGGATTTGGCCTCTTTGATTATGTGGTGAAACCTAACCTTGTATGTTCATGACCCTATTTGCATTGTGCATGTCATATTTCAAATCCATGTTGTTTTCAAAACCACCAACTTAGAATGTTTCTAATCTTTTTATGGTTAGAATCGATTTAAGAAAGTGAGATATTCAAAAGATTTCAAAAATCCATATTCAAACTCCTTTCCAAAAACTCTCTTCAAAAATCTACTTTTTAAAAAAAACTCTCCTCAAACTTCTTTCCTAAAAACTCTTTTTCTTGGAGTCCAAGTCAAGCCCTAGAATCCATGTTTAGGAAACCCAAGTTCTCTTTCCTAGAACATGACTTCCTCTTTTGTTTCAAATCTTAAATTTTCAAAATAACTTTTTCCACCAAAATCATAGATGTCCAAATCTTAGATTTCCAAAACTCAACCCTTCCAATTCCATGTCAAACCAAACCCTCCAATTTAGGAAACTAAATTAGATCTTCCCGTTTAGGAAACTAGATCAAATCGTCTAATTTTAGAAACCAAATCAAATCATCAATTTTTGAAAATAAAATCTAATCTTCTACTTTAGGAAATAGAAATTAAATCTTTCTTAATTCAAACCTTTCCTAATTCCAACCTTTCCTAATTCTAATCTTTCTTAATTTCAAACCTTTCCAAATCTCAACTTCCTAAATCCCAAATTTTCTAATCTTCCTAAATTCTAAATCTTTCCAAAGTTCAAATCTTTTTAAATTCAAAACTTTCCTAAATTGAAATCTTTTCAAAATCAAAACTTTTCTAAAATAAAACTTTTTTAAATCCAAATCTTTCCTAATTTGAAAACTTTCCTAATTTGGCACTTTCCTAAAACGGAATTTTTTTATTTTGAAACTTTCCTAAGTTCAAAGATTTCTAAAATCCGATCTTTCCTAAACCTTAACTTTATAAAATCTTTCAAGTCCAACACTCAAGTCAAATCTTTCCAACCATTCCAAGTCAAGTGTTTCTAAATCAAATCAAACATCTTTCCAAATCTTTCCTAAATCTAACTTTCCAAATTCGAGTCTTCGTAATTCGAACCTTTCCTAAATCCAACTTTCTAAAATCAAATCAAACTTTTCAAGTCTAGATCAAACCTTTCCAATCCAAGTACATGCTCCAACCTTAGGTTACCTAAACCCTAAGAGGTCTAAACCTTAGTTCAAACCCTTTTCCAAGTCCAATTATAAGTCTAGGTTCAATTTCAAATCTTCTATTCCAAGTTCAAATCAAACTCTTTTTCAAATCAAACTCCTTTCCAATCAAACCTTTTCAAGTCAAACTTTTCAAAACCTCAAAGTGTCTATTTTCAATCAGACTCTTATCCAAACTACAACTAACCTGATTCCCAAAAAGGGATACGTAGGCAACCCTCATGGGTGTGGTCACAACTTTTTTCAAACTTTCAATTCTACAATCTTTTTCAAATTTCTAATTCTATAATCTATTTCAAGTTTTTAATTCTAAAATTCATTTTCAAATCTCTAATTCCATATTTTATTTTCAATTTCTAAAACCTTCTTTCAAATTTCAAATCAAGTCTTTTCAAATCTATTTTCAAAATCAAATCTTTCCTTTCAAATATATTTTTAAAATCAAATCTTTTTCTTGCACTTACATATCATGCATCATATAGTTCTTTTCTAAAGTGGATAGTATTGGACATTTATTAATCAAAGATTCTAAATAAGTGAACCTAAAGTGAATAGATATGTAAGTACCGCAAAGGCAATGAAGGGTAATGATCTTAGGATATCTTCCCTACACGTAACTAACCTCCGAACCTAGATCACTGTTTTCGAAGACTAAAATGAAATTATTTTTAAAAAGGGTTTAAATCTTTTCAACGATTGCCAAATAACCTATTTTCTTAAAAACCCTCTATTAAGCAAGTTTTCAAAACCTTTTTAAAAAACTCTAAGTTTGATCTTCAGATTGTACTTAGTTTTAAGTAACCTAACTCACCTTAATCAAGTTAGGTGGCGACTCCAAATATTTTTTAAATTCGCTTATTCAAAATCAATTTCTAATTCAAACCTAATCGCACTCATCCTTCTAGGATGATGAGTTCTAATGAGAGAGTACCGTGTTTTTTTTCACTTGTGTGTATATTCCTCGAGTGCGAAAAATCGATGTGCGACATTAGGTTGGTGGCTCCCTTTCCTACCCAACTTTCTTGTTGGTGTAGCCTTGCCCCCCCCCCCCCCCCCCCCCCCTCCCTTTGCATCTGTATTTTCCTCTTATCTTGAATATACTTTGCAGTCTAAAAAAAATATATGCAGGACTTAGACCGCTACCTATTAGTTGGAAAGGTTCTTACGAAGTTGGAGAAGACTTCAACTCAAGTCTCTACAACAAAAAACTAATAAAGGCTCGATACTTCAACATGAGGCTGGACCACCTGAAATCTGACAAGGTGGTGATACATTTTGAGGAGGATTGTGAGTCGCCACAAGATGGAAGCTGTCATGGCACTCATACAGCTTCTATAGCCGTTAGTACCCCTGTTGAGCATGCTGACCTTTCAGATTCGCAAAGGGCACTGCCAAGGCAATTGCACCTAAAGCAAGAGTGGCCATGTACAAGGCCTATTATGGAAGGAATGGGTGCTCTAATTCTGACATATTGGCTGCCATGGAAAGTGCGATAAAGGATGGTGTCCATATATTGTCACTCTCCATAAGCGGATTTGAAACTCCATATTATGAGAACATGATTGCTAGAGGTGAATTTAGGGCCATGGAGAAAGGGATCTTTGTAACTTGCGCTGCTGGCAATGATGGTCCACCTTGTAGTTCGGCGGTGAATATGGCCCCCTGATTAACTACTATGGGTGTTGGATCCATTGACCGTTATTTTTCAATCAATGTCGTGCTCAAGGATGGACAAGTACATAGAGGTTTTTCACTTTATGTCTCAAATCACACAGGAACAAATGATTCTCCACTGGCGTACATCGGTTTGTGTGACTCCTTGTTGAAACCTCCTTATGATCATATAGGGAAGGTTGTTATTTGCTCCAAAGCTAAAATTAACATTTCATTCATTATGTAAAAGGAAGGTGGGGTAGGGCTCATGTTGTTAGTGTTGGCCCAATTAGGCAACCCAAGAGGGGGGGTGAATTGGGTTTTATAGAATTTATAACAAACAATACAACTAAAAACAATTTAAGTTATGTAGCAATGAGCAATCAAACTAATAACCCAATCAAACAAATAATATAATGCAATGCAAGCAAGTATTGTAAGCAAGGAGGAAAAATAGAGTAAGAAATGAACAACACCAGATTTATAGAGGTTTGGCCAAACCTTGCCTACTTCCTCTCTTCCTCGATTCTCTCGAAGGTATTCCACTATATAAACTTTCCTTACACAGCTGCTAGTTTTTCTCCAAGTGCCTAGCTCACTCTTACAAGAGCTCTTCCCCAAGCTCTCAAAACCCAAGAGATTTTGTCCAAGCTTCTCTCAAACTTACGAGTGATTTTGTCCAAGCTTCACTCAAACTTTACAAGTGTTTTTCCCAAGCTACACCCAAACTCACAAGTGTTTTTCTCAAGAACACTCAAACTCACAAGTGTTTTTCTCAAAAACACTCAAACTCACAAGTTTACAAACCAACCCAATAATAGATGAAGGTTGTACAATGAATAACACTCTCTCAAAGAGTAGATAAACAAATTTTCAGCTCACTCAAGAACCCCCTAAATGAATAAAAACAGAGTATAAGATGTGGAAGATGAAATATCACTTTGTAGCACTTAATCTTGAGTTCTTCTCATGTTCTTCTTGTTCTTCATCATCATATATGTGTTGGGGATCTTGTATATATAGCCTTGAGTTGATTATAGCCGTTGGAGATGGATGGGAGACCATTTGATACGAAAACGGCGGAGTATAACGTTCAAAAAACTAGCCGTTACCTTAAATGAGTCGACTCTTTTGCTGTAGGGGTCGACTCTTTTTGTGTTGCAGCAGATTTTTGAAGGTTCTGCCCAAATGAGTTGACTCTTTTGGTCCAGGGGTCGACTCTTTTGGTCTAAAACTGCACAATCAACTCTCTGTTGGAATGAGTCGACTCTTTTATGCTAGGGGTCGACTCTTTTGATGTTCCACCAGAATTTTCAGCCTCTTTTTGAATGAGTCGACTCTTTTGCTTGAGGGGTCGACTCTTTTTAGGAAAATCCTTAACTTTTGCAATACTTCTTCAATCTTCTTCAATATCTTCAAGCTCTTTAAGGATCATCCAAATAAGGTTTCTAAGGCTTGAAAAGACTTCTTCAAGGCATGTTAACTTCAAGAACATCTTCAACTCTTCAAGATAAAATCAATACACTTTTGATTACATTTAGAGTTCTTCAATCAACATCACTTCTTCCATTGATCTAAGTCTTCTTCAAAATCTTCAAGAGAGCTTCCAAGACTTGAGATCTCTTTTCTTCAATTGATCTTTCATGCTTATTGAACATCTTCAATCTCTTTACTTGATCTTCATCAAATTGATTTCTTCTAGGATTCTTCAATCAATATAACTTCTTCCATCAATTCAAGACTTCAACATAATCTTCAATGAAGCTTCCAACTCTTGTGATTTCTTATCAAACCTTTCAAGATATCTTCAAAACTTCTAAGAAAGCTTCCGTATCTTTAAGTGAGTCTCTTCTTCTTCCATTCTTGCAAGACATCTTCAAATCTTCAAGGTGAGCTTCCATGTCTTGTAAGAGTCATCTAAATGAGGTTGCAACTATGAGATTGCTGAATGTATCAACTCATCATACTTCTTGTCTTCATTGTTTCATGACAAGCTTCTCACCACAAGTTCTTCAATATCTTCAATGTGACAAGTTCTCCACTGTTACTTGACAAGCTTCAACTTGTTGCTCCCCCTTTCTTTTATGCTTTATGCCTCAATGCATTTTCCAGATTTAGAGTAGAAAAATCAACCAATTTAGAAGTTCATAGCATGCATGATGATATAGTGGACTTGATATGGCCATGAGGATCGAGGGTCTTCATAGTGAAGTGTAAACCATATTTGTATGGTGCCAGCTCTTCGGTCTTTAATTCTACTTGAAATCCTTTGTTGTATTTGCACTTCTATTTGTACTTTAGTCTTCAAGAATTGATTCCATGTCAACTTGAATACTCTTCAAATAATCTTGCTTGAGTGCTTTGCTTCTTTGAATAACTTCTTGAATCATCATAAGATCTTCAGTCACTTGCATCCTTCTTTTGAATACTTGTTGAACTCCTTGAGCATCTTCAATCTCTTCAAGAATAAGATTACCTAAGTAATCTTCTTGTTGGATACTCAACCAATCAACTCAATTATTTTCTTGTTATCAAATGATTATAATCTAATCTGCACACTCAAGTGAAATCATTAGATAACAACCACATGGTTTTGTTATCATCAAAATCAACATGGGGATCAACCTTGAGTCAACAGTTAGACCCTACGAACAGAGGAGAAGAATTAATAGTTACAGGTTATCTGTTGCCTTCTGCCAGTTTTGGCTTTAATGAAGGAAAACAAATTGTGAGCTACATAAACTCAATAAAGAGCCCAATCGAAAGATTTATTTTCTCTACTACCACGAGTCCATGAAAAGAAGGAGTGCTAGCTCTTGCAAGCTTTTCCTCAAGGGATCCAAATCCAAGATTCTCAAACCGGACCTTCTTACTCCGGGTCTCATTATTTTATGAGCTTTTAGTCTTATTATGGCTTCAACATACTCTTTCCACCATCCAAGGAGGGCCAAAATCAATATTTTGTTGGGTACATTGATGGCTTGCCCACATTTTGCCGGGGTTACTGCCTTACTCCATGCTACTCACCCCAGTTGGTCGCCAGTTGCCATTAGACCGGCTTTGATCACAACGGCTAGAACCACCAACAATAAAGGCCTACCAACCATTTGACATAAGGACTTAGAGCCAACCACACCACTGGGTATTGGATCTGGTCATATCAATCCTGAGCTGCAAATCCAAGGTTGATTTATGATGCTGATGTTGATGATTACATCAATTTTCTTTGTAGTTTAAGTTACACGGAGAAACAAATGAAATTGTTCATTCACGTGCGGAACCCCTACTCAGGTTATGCTGGTTCACTTACGAATCTGAACTACCCATCGTTCTCGGTGGTGTTCAGATTTGTTAGTAATATTCAAGAGCTAAACAAAATACTTACATGTATTGGAGAGCTACTCCCAGAAGTGTACCAAGTCAGTATTGTCAATTTGGCAGTTGATAAAGTCATGATAACAGTCGAACCTCAGTACCTAACTTTCATCAATGGTAGTGAGAAGCAATTGTATAAGATTAAAATTGAAACTAATGTGGACGTTGTTGAAAAGATGGTGTTCAGCTCCGTCATGTTGGTGAGTAAAAGACATTGTGTTCACAGTCCCATAGTAATTATGTGGAGCACAAATTGTTGTTCGAACTCTTACAACCAAAGCAATTATTTAGTGCTCAGTCTGTTTGCATTATTATTGAAATTTTGGTTTTGTATTGTTTTGCTATAAGAAGGCATGTTGTTCTAGTTTTATTGTGTGTTTCCTGACGTTTTAGGCCAAACTACTTGTATTCATTTTCTAGAGTGTATTCTAGTTTTTAGGCCAATTACGATGTTCCTGTAATCCATTCAAAATAATCTAACGAAGAATAACTTGATTTTAATATGCAGCTGTAAACACAAAATCATAATCTCAGCCATGAAAAATGATTTTGTTATGCAAACATATGGAACTCGCATATATGAATTTCTAACTGAAATTAGTATATTCTGCTTATATTTTCTTTTGTAAGATCTACTTAATATTTCCTATATATTTCTTCACCATCCTCTTGCGACCATTGAGTTTTGAATTTTAGTTAGCTTTGTTAGGCCTAGGAGTCCACTTGACTCAGTCTCATTCTCATTTAGGCTTCTAGCCCATCTCCATAAAATTCCTCTCAGTCTAAGCTGGATTCTTTGCTTATGGTTAATCTTGGGCAATGAGTTGGGCATTATGGATTGATGAGCTTTCAGACTCTCGTGTAGAAATAAATAATAATACTTTAAAAAAATCATATTACATGTTTCATAGCCATCTGGTTCATCTTACCACGTCCAAAAATTAAGTTTCTCTTCTTCTTCTTCTTCTTCTTCTTCTTCTTCTTCTTCTTCTTCTTTCTTCTCTCTCTCTCTCTCTCTCTCTCTCTCTCTCTCTCTCTCTCTCTCTCTCTCTCTCTCTCTCTCTCTCTCTATATATATATATATATATATATATATGTATGTCTATATATGTGTGTGTTGAGCTATACATTCAATGATTAGCTTGATTATAGTTGTTGCGCTAGCTTATGAGCAATGCTAAAGTTTTTCACTCAAAAAGTTTTTCCATTCAACAAGTAGTTTGCTTATAAACAAACAATTGGTGGAAAGATATTCACAATAATTGGTGCAATAGAATACACTATAGCAACCATATAGTTATTTATGACTATACATATAAAGTAAAAAAAAAAACTAATTTGATGTCCGTAAGTTTTATGTTTTATATTCCATTGAAATTTTTTCTTGAAACCTTTTCAGACTATCTAGACGACAATTGATTTTCATTTTCACTTCTATACACTAAATAATACATTCAATCTTATGTTTGTAATCTATTTTCACCTTTAAGAATGGACTATTGTGTAGAAACTGATAGAGAAAACTCAACATATGGGAACCATCCCAAGGAGGTCTATTGATTTGTGAAAGTAAAAGGTACTATACGACACACGTAGTTGTGGTATAAAATAAAGCCTCATATTTAGGTATATAATTGCACTCTTGCAACTCACACAAATATACAGGAGACTTTCTTAAATAAGACAAACTCTAGATCACACCAAAATAGAGATGTGTGCTATATAAAACATGTAGTGATATAATACTTGTGACTTTTAAAGTTTCAAAGTTTCAAATATACAAGAGACTTTCAAAGTTTCAAAGAATTCAGTTTTCAATTTTTTGTTTACATTCTCAAGTGGGATGGATAAATCATTTGATTTTAAGTCTCTGATTTGAATATAATACTTGTGAACATTTGCTATGTCGTCAATAAACTTTCAAAGGTCTACTAGAGGAGGCTATTTAACCATACAAATGTTGTCTTGTTCCTAGTGTACTCTATACGTAACCAGTATGTCATTTTGCATCTTGTGAAGCCTCATGTCATATTGATTGAATTTAATCATATTATGTAGATTGGAGGTCTAATTGGTTCTATTGTAAAGCCTCATTTAGTCGCACTCTTCTTGATAATATCTTCAATGCAGTTACTCTTGCATTCTTCTTGTTATGAAGCTCATTTACTTTGTAACCTTAAATGTCAAGTCCTTTTATAAGAAACATTTCTCCTTCCCGTTTTGCACTTCTTAAATTATTTATTCTTATGTATATCAATGTTCTATAACATACAATTGTGTTATGAATTTGATTGAATTTTTGTAAATATGATTCCCGTTTAAGAGATTCATGCACTGGTGCATGATGCTAATTTCAATTTTCTTTTAGCATATTTATTTGTTATTTCTTGGATTGCAATGGATTGGTTAGTTAATTTTGGTTTTCAACTTGTTGATAGATTGATTTATTGTCTTATGCCCATGCTTTAGTTACTATAAGATTATCGGTTACTTTTAGGATTGTAGGTGTACTGTTTAGGATGATAATTTTTGTTTACTCTTGAAAATAAAAGCCACCAAACTCATGTTGTGTTAGAAAAATACACTATGGAGGAAGTCAGGAATCAAGTTGTGACTTTGAGGTGTATTAAAAGACACTATCTTGAAAGTAATATTTTCCCCCACTATCTTTGTTGTCGGGTTGATAACGAATCACTTTCAGGATACAACAAAGTCACATGAATTCTGTAGATAGCAATTCTCAAGACTCCCCTTTATAACTCTCATACGAAAGTTGTATTACAGACAAAACTTTAGAGAGAGAGAGAGAGAGAGAGAAAGAGTTTGTATCATCCAGTGTTTGTCTATGTTTCAGCATATCTGAATATATCGTAACCAACATATCTGGATGCAAAGGCTCCTATTTATAACCACCAATGGGTGTTTGAAACCATCTTTACGAACGGTTATTTTAGATCTAATGAAAAGACACATTTTCAATTTGAAATAGTGGCTATTTTTTCTTTAAGTTTGAAATTCCCAATATGGCTCGAGCCATCACCATCATAGCTCGAGCAAACATCAAGCCATGCATCAAGAGATACTCTCTAACTCTCTACAGAAATTCTACAGACACATATGGCTCCAACCATGCTCAAGATGGCTCAAGCCATCTTGCTCAAGAGAATATTATCAACAGAAACAAGCCATTTGATCCATTGGATGAAGACCCATTACTTTCTAACTTATGTTTACCAACTTACTTAACATTGCAAGCTATATTATTGAAAAATCTCCAACAATCACCCACTGAGCTTGTAATGTTAAATCTCAAGTCCAATACCATTAATATTATACATAAAAGAAAATGTCTTTTGACTTGAACCTTCAGTAAGTGTAAGTATTTCAAAGCTATAACAGAATAACATCTAGCACTCATCTCTTTAGAATGGATAAAATAATTTGAGTGCTATAATCATCGTTTATCAACAACTTGTTATTACCCATTGAACATTTTAGACTAGTTGTAATGTTAGCAAAAGTTGGGTTCCTATTGCTGGTGACTTTTTAGAAAGGGTTTCAGTTTCATTCCTATGGATGTGATTTTATTAAATCTCTCAAGAGCCTTTTATAAAAGTACTTGTCATAAGTAATGGCAATCGCCATCCTATATCCATTATTTGACATACTCAAATCTTAGACTAATTATGTCTAGATATGCTATTATACGCATAGCTATACACTTTAGACATTGAAATCTCCATTACAAGGTATAAAGAAATGGCTAGCATCAGTTGTGGCCACAATTCTTTATTCATCGATAACTATCTCAGCCATTTTGCCTCTTTGCCTATAGCGTCTTAGATTTGACGGTGGAATATTTATACATCTTTGTTTCCAAAATAGTCCATCCACCAAGTTTAAAAACATCAACCAAAGATTGGTATATCATCACTTGCACAAATGATAAAATTGATATCGATATACTTTTTAGTATCATTGGAAGTTTTATGAAATAATCCTAAACCAATCACTCATTTAGGATTGCCAAAAAACCCTTCCAATGTTCTCCACTAGAAGTTTGCAAATTGCAAATACTATATCTGGTCCAGTACAATGCAAAGCATACATCAAGATACTTATTGCACTAACATACTGATCGCTCCAAAATTATGCTCGAAAACTCCGCAAGAGGATGGATGCGATATAGTAAATAGATTGGTGAAATCTGAGGTTGATCCACAAGGAGTAATCTAGTATGGTAGTAGGAATTAGGGTTTTGATATCAAGGTGATGAACTCAAGCGAAAAAAATGGTAAAATAGTACGAAAAATCTCTTCAATAGTAACCAAAAGAAAAGGAAAAATCGATTGTTTGATTGGTTTTGAGAGTAATTCTAATGCAATAAACATAGAGTTTAAACTAATGACTTTTGATTAATAAAACGAAGGCTTGGCAATAGTTGATCCAATCAATTGGCATTAGGAATCTTCTTCAAGGTAATTTTTATCTCGATCCAATATCAACAACCATGCTATTGAATCGGAGGATTTCGACTATAAAAACTGTTTAAGATTTTATTCACTTCTCTTAGAATACGAAAAATAAGTTCTAGGGTTCATATCAGGGATTCTATCCATATTCATCCCAATTCAAAGCTTGTCTATAAGTATGTCTAGAATTTGATCATAAACTCCTAATTTCAAAAGAATCTGAGAAGAAGAGAATGAATTTTGGATTTAGAAAAGATGGAGTCATGAAATAATGATATTACCTTCAAGAATTCTTCCTTAGCCAATCAATCTTCACAACTAATGCCAAGGAAGAATTTAGCTACTCATATCCATAATAAAACATATAAAAATTGTATTCAATGATAAGTAATTGGAAAAACATAAAATCTTGAATATATAACAGTTGAATCAATTACAATCTACTATTCGACAATGTAAAAAGTTGTCAAAAATAAGTAAAATTCGTAACTCTAAGGTTTTCTAACTAACTATCACTTAGTAGGACTCCTATGACTTAAAAAGACATCAATCCTTGTCCCATAAGAAAACTTGGTTTGTGTCCGGCCGTCTAGATGTGCAGTGCTAATGGGTCATCTGGATGGGCTGGTCTGAGTCGTCCGGACGAGCAATGTCTTCTAAAGGTGATTTTTTCATTTTTCTACACTAACTCTATTCGGGTCTTCTTTAGTCCATACTAATCCAAAAACCTAAAAAAATAAATAAACAACGTTACTACTAATAAACCATTAAATAATCAAATAACTAACTAGGGCTAATCAAACACAATTTAGAGACATATGGCAACTAACGAGTTCAAATGTTTGAGGTGGATTCTTTGTTTATGGTTAATCTTGGGCTTGAGGTACTGAGTTAGGCATTGATGGGCTTTTAGATTCCTGCACAGAAATAAATAATAATACTCCAAATAAATCATATTACACCTTTAATTCATCCTTTTCCTATCATTATTGGTCAATGCATATTACACCTTCGTATCATCCTTTTATAACCCTATTATTATTCAACACTAGCTTAATTTATAAGAATATAAATAGTATTACTATACTGATAGGAGAGCGTTATATCCAACTAATTACACATATCCTCTCTCTCTTTTTGTATATACATAATGTATATGTGTATTCTTTATGTAAAGCCGAATGACTCTTCGGAATACATCTCCTCTTATTGGAACAAAGAACCCACTAAAATGCTCCTTAATTATTAAACTGTTATTGTCACATTTTTTTTATAATATCTTATATACAAATTCTGAAAAACTAGCAATCTTTGCACCGAATAAAATGCCAACAACCCAATTACTAGACAAAGCCTTGTCACGTTGAAGTAAAAAAGATTTTAACCCTTCCACCTTGAAGAGGCCTTTTGTGTTTTTAAATAAGACCATGTTGCCTTTGGCATTTGTTTTGTGTCTGTATTAATAAATGTTGATACATATTAATTGCTAATTAAATTTGAAACAGGATATAATTGATTCGAAACTAGTTAAAGATGAAGGAATGTGTTTAATCTCCATTATCATGTATAGCGAAGACTGCCCTCTTTGACTTCTCAACAAAGAAGCTAAACTTAGTTACAACCCTCATTGTATTAAGGGAACTAATGGATGAAAATGGTGGAAGCTCCCAGTAGTTTTTAATGCATGAAATTTCATGTGTGTGTGGATCTACTAAAATGTTCAAAGGTCTAGTTTTATTTCACATTAGAAGAACACTATTGGTGATGATCTGTATAACAGTTTGAAGGGTCTTATCTTTGAAGGGTGTTAGCTAAACTAATGTTTTATTTCACATTAGGGAATTCTTTTAGTGATAAGTTTATTTCGTCATGTCTGTTAAAGTTTTTTCACTGAAAGTGATGTACGGCATGGACTACAACGATATGGTTTACCATCTTACCCCTTTTAGGGACTAAATAATTCGTCATAAATTTATCATTATCTATGATGAGTTCACAAATCCTCGAGGATGATTTGAGATCTCATCACAAAAGACGAGTTCATTTTCCGCATATTGTTACATTTTTAGCAACGAATGATTATACATATTACATATATATAGGTGTATAAATTCATATAATTATTTTAATGGTTATTTAAGTTCAGAAGCTACCTATACAGCATCACATATGATGTAAGTGTTAGGGATTTATACTAAAAGACACGCTTTGTGTAATGGCTTTAATACTTATTAATAAATTAGTTATTCCATTGTAATGAGAATCTGTGTGAACAATGTTTGCATTGCATTATTTATTTAATGATTATGCATGTGTGTCTCTTATTCTATATAGTAGATAATTTGGTGTGTAGAGTAAGGCTTACACACGAAATATCAGATCATCGGTTCTTATGGAATATAAGATTATCGTTCACAGTCTTAGATGAAAATGGACACACAATTAGTAGGACTGTAGCACACGGTTTTAATAAGTCTGTCTTGACTATGGGAAACAGTATAGTTCCAACTCCCTGCACTAGTATACTTTGTGTGTATTACCGTGTTGAGGTAATTATTGTTATACTAACTATATAAAACAATTAATACCTCATGATTATTATAAGTGCTTATATTATTAATCCTAATATAATAAATAGGCATGTGCATGTAGTGTTTGTTGTTTTGATTCACAGAAAAGTGAGATTCGTTGTAGGTCAATAAACTCAGTAAGTTGGACAATAACATTACGTGTATGGTAAATATTAATTATTGATGGAATCCACGTCTCGGTATAGGAATTCATGATGCCCCCTTGAGGAAGCTTATAAGTTTTGATTATGTCAAACCCTGCATGTGAATTATGAATCCGACATATCAAATACATTAAGTAGAAGGTCTCAAGGAATTAAATGAGTCTATTAAATTTAATTGTTAGTAATTTAATTTAATAAAAAGGTATCTATAATCTTAACGTGGGGAGATAAATAAGTATTTAATAATATAGAGCTCAAAATATAATTTCTAGTATGATAAGGAGTGCAATTATAATTTACGTAAATAGGAATTAATCCTGGTTGGATTAAGAATCCTTATTTGAGTAAGAAGCCCTAGTTAAACTAATCCTATGGTCTTTGCTGTAACCTCTATATATACGCACTCTAATAGCAGCTTGGGTTACGCTTGGTCATAATTGAAATATACACGTTTTTGTGAGGAAGGGAAACTCTAGCAGCTGTGAGCCCATTCTCTTTGGAGTAAGGTGTGTACGAGGACTACAGCAGAAGTTCGAAGGTTGAGTTCGAGCAGTTGATTCGTGCTTGTTATTGTTACTTGTTATTCGAGATCAAATCCGAGAGATCTCGAATGTATGATTCTAGTCACGTAAATTAGACTATGCTAATCAGATCATAATTTTTGATGTTATGCATATGCATTATAGGTAAGTCGTGAGAAATTTCGCAGTCCCTAACAATTGGTATCAACGCCTTAGTTGATACTATATGCGTATAATACCTATCATGTTCTCCAAAAATCGATTCCATGCATGCTTAGGGTAGAACGTGGGTTTGTGCTAACCTTTGTTTTGCAACGTTCTACCTAGTTATTATGGTCACATGAATGTATGTTGTGTGATTGAGTTTTTTACATGATTCTTAGATTGTGAACTCCGGTTTAAAGAGGCATAGAATCAGATGTAATAATTATTTTTCAAAGCATAGAAACTTCACTGTTTTGGGAGATTTTAAATTCTTGTATTCTGGAACTCCACTGTTTTGGAGATTTTGATTCCTTGTATTCTGTAACTCCACTGTTATGAAAAATACGATCTATTGTAATCGAAGAAGATAGAGGAACAATAGCAGCGCAAAAGTAGAAAAGCCCTAAAGACGTGTGGAACTATCCTAAGAACATGATGTGGTATTTCATTTAGGTTTTAGAAGCGCTGCCCCCAAACCCTCGTGCGTCAGCAAAGTGGCAAACAAGGATTTTTTGTAATATCATGATGCGGTTGGACTCTTCATCATTTTGGAATGATTTCTTGACCATAATAGCCACGATCTTGATTAAATCTTGTTTGTCTATAATTATTATCTTTTATGTTCTTGTTGTTATGTTATTAGCATGGGAGAACATGGATAATAGATAAATGACCTTTAAATTGTGTTTTAATTATATAAATTTAAATTTTCAATTTTGGTTTATAAATGTTCAACTAGAGAGTAAAATTAATTCTCATGTTTTAATTTAAATATTTTTTCTAAATTAAGGAAATTTGAAATTTTATTTATTACACATATATGAGTCACCAATATTGAAATATTATATTTATTGGATAATTAAACACATGACATCTCTCATGCATTAAATATTTAAGTAGGTGAGGGAATTTATTACGTATAAATCTCACGGTCTCCATCACTGGTTTATAAATGAAGTAATTTATTCTATGTGTTGGCTTTAGTACTAACCTCTCCATCAGATGGACTAAGTTACAGACTCACTGAGTATTAATTCTAGTAGTTTTTAGTATTGTGTTAACTCTCCATCTGAGTAACTTATTACTAAACAATAGGTCTACAATTTAGTGATGGTATACACTTAGCTATAAATAATAGTATCTTCACCATCTGAGTCACTATTATTATTTATAAGACCAAAGTTAAGTCAGCTATTTAATTTTACTTGGCATAGTCACTTGCCTAGATAGTAAAGTTAATAGGTATTGACCTGTTTAAATAAATGTTGAATAGTAAACGACCTTCCATCGAGGCATGCTATTTACGATATACTAGGCTGCTGGAGGATTCTTTTAAAATATTGGTAGTGAACCATATTTTAATGATTGAATTCTAAATTTATTATTGCTTATCATATTTTGTTATAGTATATGATTCTCAAGAATAAAATAATTTTCAATCCACTTGCTGTTATCCTCAAAGAAAACAAATTGATTGAACCAAATTATATTGATTGAAAAAAGAATTTGGATATTGTGCTGACTACTAAAGAATACAAGTTTGTGCTCACTGAGGTTTGTCCACCAAAACCTGGTGAGGGGGCAACCGATGAGGAAACCCGGGTTTACCAGAAATGGGTTAAGGCTAATGAGATGTCGCGGTGTTACATTTTGGCATCTATGTTGAATGTTCTACAACATCAGCATTAGGCTATGCCCACTGCCTATGGCATGATGAAGAGTCTCAAAGACATGTTTGGGATCAAAATTGTGCTGCTAGGCTAATTACAATGAGAGACCTAATGAACTCAACTATGGTTGAGGGAACTCCAGTAAGGGATCATGTTCTGAAGATGATGAGTCTTTTGAATGAACTAGAGATCCTTGGAGCTGAAATCGATGGGGAAACCCAAGTTGATATCATTCTCCAGTCCTTGCCTAATTCCTTTAAACAGTTCTGCCTGAACCACAACATGAATAAGTTCTCTTATTCAATGACAAAACTTCTTAAAAAGCTTCAAGCAGCTGAGGGCCTCATCAAGAAGCTAGGTGTTGCTCTTGTTACTAAGAAAGGTTCTACTTCTAAACCGAAAGGCAAAAAGAAGCAGAAAAAGGTTCAGAAATAGAAAGTAGTTCCTTAGGCACTGCATGGGACTCAAGGAGGAGTGAAAAAGCCCAAGAGCAAGTGTTTTGTTTGCAAGCAGTCAGAGCACTGGAAGTTGCAATTTTTTATTTATCTAACCAAACAGAACAACAAAGGTAAATATCATTCACTAGCAGTTAAAACATGTTTAGTGGTGTTATCTACTAGTACATGGTGTGTAGATATGGGAGCCACTAATCATATATATAATTCTTTGCAGAGGTTCTATCAAATCTACCAACTTAGTGATATTTAAATCTTTTTGGGAGACGGCACGAGAGTGCCAATAGTTGTAGTAAGAGATATTAATATTTCTTTTGGCAGAGATAGGATTTTAGTATTAAAAGACTCTCTTTATGTACCTTCCATTAGAAGGAATTTGATTTTAGTTTCTAGATTGGTTGATAATGGATATTCCGTTTATTTTAGTAACTCTGTTGTTATTAAGTTAAATAAATGTTTTATCTGTTTCGTACATTGGTGGATGGTCTTTATATTGTTAATCATATCTCTTCTACACTACAACTAAATGAACTGAATAACACTAATTCATTACCATGTAAGAGAAAGCAACCTTCTAAAATTAACCAAACCTATTTTTGGCACCTACGCCTAGGCCATATTAATCTGAGATAAATTTTCATACTGGTTATGGATGGGCCATTAGGTTCATTGAAAGTGGAGGCACTGCCAGTCTATGAATCCTACTTGGAAGGTAAGATGACCAAGCAACCCTTTGCGGCCAAAGGCAATAGGTCAAAGGAGGTATTAGAATTGGTTTACTCTAATTTGTGTGGCCCCATGAATATTCAGGTTAGAGATGGCTTTGAGTATTTCGTTACTTTCATTGATGATTACTTAAGGTATATGTATATTTATTTGATACGCTGTAAGTCTAAATACTTCAAGAAATTCAGAGTGTTTAAGGCAGAAATGAAAAAGCGTCATGGTAAATGTATTAAGACACTACGATCTGATCGTGGTGGCGAGTACCCCTTGGGAGAATTTTTGGATTACTTATCAGATGAGGAATTGAGTCCCAATTGTCTGCACCAAGTATGCCACAACAGAATGATGTAAGAAAAAAAAGGAACAGAACTCTTATGGATATAGTCAAATCTATGATGAGTTATTCAGATTTGCCTAATTCGTTTTTGGGCCATGTAGTTGAAATAGTAGTATACATTCTAAACTTGGTACCATCTAAGTTAGTACCTATTACTCCCACAGAACTATGGAATGGGTGCAAGCCTAGTCTACGACATGTTCGAATATGGGGGAGTCTAGCACACATACTGAAAAGGAAAGTAGATAAGTTGGAATAAAAAACAGATGTCTGTTTCTTTGTTGGGTACCCTAGAGGAACGAAAGGTGGTTTATTTTATTATCCTAAGGATTAGAAATTCATTGTTAGCACCAATGCCCAATTCTTAGAAGATGACTATGTAATGAACCACAAACCCAGAAGTAAGATTGTTCTAGAAGAGCTGAGAGGAGATAAACCAGTACATACTTCTTAATTACCTTCAGTACAAGAAGAAGCACCACATGACCGAGTCATTGACATCCTATTACCTCGTCGTAGTGGGAGGAATGTTGTTACTCAAGCTGGTACTAAAACGCAGAGTGTAGATACCGTCAACACGTTGGTTCCACAACCAGGACATGATGATGGTGCATAAGAATCAGAATTAGCAAATCAATTCACTCGTAATACACAGACACAGGTCGTGCCTCGTCATCGTGAGAGGGTTGTATGCCAACCTAATCGGTAGATGTTCTTGGGAGAGTCTTATGATAGAATC